>CAJNDS010002490.1:0-85000 GCA_905221605.1 Symbiodinium natans | reverse complement strand
CTTTTTTGGGTAGTATATAATAAAAGTCCCTTATCACAAGCCCCAAAAGGAACTACATGAGAGCCTTCAGGTATATTCCTAGGTTACTCTTGGGCCTGGTGTATGGCATGTGGCAAATCCCGAGGTTCACACTCTACGGCATCCTAGGAAAGGGTTTAGGGTTTGGGGTTTAGGGTTTAGGGTTTGGGGATTGGGGTTTGGGGTTTGGGATTTGGGGTTTAGGGTTTAGGGTTTAGGGTTTTAAATGACACCACGAGCCTTCAAACGCAGTGCGCTGGGGCTTTGGCTTCCCCCAAGTCTTTAGTAGACCCTAATCCCGAAACCCGAAACCCCAAACCCGAAACCCGAAACCCCAAACCCCAAACCGCAAGCCCCAAACCCCAAACCCCAAACCCCAAACTTGAACTTTCTAGGGGAACAATACGACTATCCAAATCATCCCGGAACCCCAAACCCCTCAACCCTTAACCCCTAAACAGTAAACCCGAAACGCAATCCAGGGTAACCCTACAAATTATCTCAATCAACACATCCCCACCCCCCACCCCCCCCCCCCCCCCCCCCCCCCCCCCCCCCCCCCCCCGCCCCAACCAAAAAAATCGAAGAAGAACGAAACGAAGCAAAATCAGGTAGAGGAGACGCAGGCTCCCTGGCGAGGACAAAGCTGTTCTGGGGAGTTTGAGCTTAGGGTTTTCGGGGAACTCCACTTGAGTCTGTAGACTCTACCAACTTTTAGGACTTGGGTTCAGTTTAGGGTCTAGGGTTTAGAGCTGTAGGTAGACTCTTGCCAATGTAGCGCTTGGGGGTTTAGGGTTTAGAGGTTCGGGTTGTAGACGTTGCGAACCTGTACGCCCCCACTGGATTGTATGCATAGGGCTAAGGGCCTGGCAGGGTTTAGGAAGGGTGCCTAACCCTAAACCCTAAACCCTAAACCCTAAACCCTAAACCCTAAGCCCTAAGCCCTAAGCCCTAAGCCCTAAGCCCTAAGCCCTAAGCCCTAAGCCCTAAGCCCTAAGCAAGTGCTCCGGTCGGTGCGGGATTGTTCAGGGTCCGCGAAGGCATGTGAGCGGTGGTTCATCGTCAGGTCCCACAAAAATTCTTCGCGTCCTGAGGAATTTGAGCTTAGGGGCTGGGTAGTTGACCTTTAAGCTTTTTGCTTCTGAAAATTCCTGTTGCAAAATATAAGGTTAACCTTGTTTCGGCTAGGGTACTCAGCCCCTAAGTAAAGCCCAAACGCCTGCACGAAATTAGGATTGGCCACTGTTTCTCAACCCCCCCTCACCTCCCCAAGGGATTTAGGTCTTAGTGGGTCCGAACCCCAAACACTGAACCCTAGTTCCTGCATCTTCTTGCGTTGTCTCTAAGCTGCTACAAAAAGCCCCCTAACCCCCTAGCCTTGCACCTCAAACCCTACACCCTACACCCTCAACTCCACACCCTACATACACGGAACTTCACCCTGCACCCCGAAGCTGCACCCTTAACCCCTAGGTCAAAAGGACGATGATTTTCAGGGTTGGCTGCCAACATCCGCAACCCGAAACCCTAGAGCCACACCAACAGTCCGTTGGGGCTGTCGCGCCTGGGGGGGTCTCAGCACCCCTAGGCTGAGAAGCCTTATTCCACCAATTTAGATAAGGATCTTCGTTGTGAGGGTTGAGGGTATGCATACGGTAGCCCTAAACCCTGCAGCCTAAACCCTAAACCCCAACCCGCTGTAGGGTTTAGTTTGTCTGCTCCTGTTTGGGGGTTAAGGGTTTGGGGGCATCCCACCACGTATCCTACAGTTCCGCCAAGCCCAGGCCAGCGTTTCTCCACGCCTCCTGCTATCTGCACCTTGGACTCCATAGCCCAAACCCCAAACCCTAGAGCCTAAACCACCAGGGTTTTGGGAAAGGTTGTGCTTCCCTTACCAGGTTGAAGAGGGTGATGCTTCGGGAATGCTTTCTCAGTAGGTATGAGGGGCTCATCCCTGTCAGAATCCCAGCAAGCCGATCCTGCCCCCCCACTCTGAGAAGGCACGCGCGGTAGGGTTCAGGGTTTATGGTGAAGGGTTGAGGGTTTAGGGTGTAGGGTGTAGGGTGTAGGGTGTAGGCCCTTATTCCCCTTTTTGTTAGGGCCCAGGCTCCTTCATCAGCCCCTTCTTAAAGCCAAAGGTCCCGCTTTTTATGCTCGTGTTGAGGTACGCCATACTTCAAGGGTTTTCTTCTCAGGCGTTGGAGTTTATGGTTACAGCTGTTCCAACCCTACACCCTAAACCCTAAACCCTAAACTCGGAGCAAGGGGAGAACCCTCCTTTTCCACGCGGCAATACTTGGGTAGTTCTCTGAAATGGAGTCCTCTTTTGGGCACCCTACCGCCTTATAGACTCTAAACCCTAAACCCTTAACCTTAAACCCTAAACCATTGCAGCAACGACACCAAAAAGGACCTAATTTTGGAGAGGTGACCAATTAGCCCTTGTAGGGTCAACCTGACTTAAAGCAGCCCTATCTTTCGGATTTCGGGTTCTAGGGTTTAATTCGAGGTTTAGGGCTTAGGGTTTAGGGTGCTTTAGGGTGCTTTAGGGTTCTTTAGGGTGCTTTAGGGTGCTTTAGGATGCTATAGGGTGCTTTAGGGTGCTTTAGGGTTCAGGGTTTGGGTTTTGGTTTTAGGGCTGCCGGCATGCCCCCACCCCTTCCCCCCCTCCCGCCGACCCCTTCACCCGCCCACGCAGGAGCAGGAGAAGTTAGCGCTGGACAGCGGGCAGGACTCCAAGACCTCATGACCCTACAAGGGTTTAGGGCTTAGGGTTTAGGGTTTAGGGATGTCCCCTAACTTACAAACCCTAGGCCGCGAAGATGCCCAAACCCCAAACCGTCAACACCCCCCAGTAAGGAGCCCTATTACTCCTTGGTCTTGCACGCCGTGCCGCACTGGAAGGTTCAGGGTGGGTAAAAGTAGGGTTACAACATGCACTCGGTGGCCTTCAGCGCCTCGTCAACCCCTAAGCCGTAAACGCTTAACCCTAAACCCTAAAGGCTTCCGTCAAGGCCATCATGCTCACAGGCACAGTGGCGTGCATTCCATTGCTCCTTGGTGTGGAGTGAAAAGAAGGCTGCTCACGAGGCAGTGTTCAGCAATGTGGAAGACAAGCCTCCCTAAGACCTCATGAAACACTTTCCTGGTGCGCGTGCAGTGGCACCGTTCACTGGTGCTCGCTGACTGTGCATCGCGACATCATCTTGCGGGCTAGGTCGCCATGGTTTCGCTGATCCAAAGCAAGGACTTCGGAACGTGGCATCCTTCAACTTGGTTTTGTTCTGGCTGCACTGAAGCCCCTAAACCCTATTCCCTCAGGCTGCATGATTAGAGCTTTGTGGTACTTTACCGTAACTTTAGATCCTTACCCTTTTTGGGTTTATTGGGTTTCTTAATAAGGCTGCTAAAAGTTTAATTTTTAGCTACCCTCCTGAGTGCAGCCAAGAGAGCTGCCCATGAACCCCTATCAAAAATGCTCATGGGATTCTCCCTTGGACCCCCTGAGGCTGTACCCTTGGGTTTGGGGACCCTTCTTGAAGCTCCTGGAAGCTCAGGGCCATATTCGGAGCATGTTAAGGGAAACCTTTGGGGGTCCCACCTTAGGGGTATAACCCTAAACCCTAAACCCTAAACCCTAAACCCTAAACCCTAAACCCTAAACCTTAAACCCTAAACCCTAAACCCTAAACCCTAAACCCTACACAGTATACCTTGAAATGCTCAAGCTGTCCCGAACTGCTTCTCCACAGACTAAGCATCGACTGCCTTCAGGGCTTCTTCGGGTTTAGGGCTTAGGGCTTAGGGTTTAGGTTTTTAGGGCTTAGGGTTTAGGGTTTAGGGTTTAGGCTTGGGATGTTCCCCCTTCTACTCGCAGCTCCTTACGGGGTTTCTCGTACCCCCCTATTGTAATCCCATTAAGGACTGTTAGGTGTACAAGGGTGAACATCCCAACTTTTGGTTTTCATGGGGTGTAGCCCGAAACCCCAAACCCTAAACCCTAAACCCTAAACCCTAAACCCTAAACCCTAAACCCTAAACCCTAAACCGCTTGCAAGGGTTTTTTTGTGCAGGGCTTAGGATTTAGGCTTTGGGTTTAGGGTGTAGCTGAAGATCATTGAATGTGGGCTAGATCTCGTGGACCCTTTTCTCCCTTCCTAGTTTCCTTGCAAGGAGCCTTTTTCAAAATTCCTAGGCTACGTAGGATCGCGACAGGTCAAAGCTTTGACCTGTTTTGAGCGAATCTAGACTTATGCGAAGAGAGATCCTTGTAGCGGTCAAGAAAGTTTGTTGCCCAGAACTTGTTTTTGTTGTTTTAGGGGAGTGCCTAGGTGCCCGCTATGAACTTAGGCCCCTAACTTTAAAACCCTAGCCTGCCGGAGTCAGTGAGCAATCCAAGGCTTGATGCTTACAGGGTCCCAGAGGCTTAGATGAAGCAGGGTTTAGGGTTTAGGGTTTAGGGTTTAGGGTTTAGGGTTTAGGGTTTAGGGTTTAGGGTCATATTCCTGCTATTGGTGATATATTGGTGAGTGTATATACTGGGTGTGCGTTTGGGGATACAAGGAATATACACCCTACTTCATATACCCCCCCCCCCCCCCCAGGCCCAAGCTCAAACTCAAAGCCCAAAGACTTAAGCGCAAGACGTTTGGGCATAAAGGGAGGTTAAAAGCCACAGGCTTCAGGCTGTTGTATGTATTTCGAGTATTATGATATTCCAGGGCAGGCTTCAGTTCGAATGTATAGAGGGTGTTTAGGGTTATGCGCATGTGCGTGGCTGATAATGCGTGAGACGTTCGTTGCTGTACGAGACGTGAAGCACGAGCGCGCTAGTCACCATCGTTTTGCTCACGAACCAAGATCAATCACCACCTGCTCAGGACTCACAATTAAACCCTGTAAACCCTAAACCCCTAAACCCTCATTAAAGGGGCTTCTTGACTGGCAGGACATATCCTCCTGTGTGATGCCAGCTCCATTGGCGAGCTAGTGCTGCGTTGCAGCGTCCAGGCACTCCGCGCGAATGTGCACTTCACAAAGCCCAAAGCACTACACTGTCCCTTCGACGTGCTCTTTAGGGTTTAGGGTTTAGGGTTTAGGGTTGAGGGTTTAGGGTTTAGGCTGGGTTCAGGGTTGAGGGTGGAGGGTTGAGGGTTTAGGGCATCATGGCCATCCACGAACAAGGGCAATGTTTCAGGGGACTCTTCATGGTGCCACTGGCTCGATCTTGGAGTTATTGGCAGAAGAAGGCACCTGAGCAGCCCTCAACCCTAAACCTTAAACCCTAAACCTTAAAGCCCAAACCCTGAACCTTAAACCCTAAACCCTAAACCCTGAACCTTAAACCCTAAACCTTAAACCCTAAACCCTCTCTAGTCTAAGAGCCCGACACCTCCAGCGTGTTAAGGCTTTTGCGTTGTGGTTTCAGAGTTCTTGCTCCGAAGATGTATTTTTTATATCCCCCCAAGGCGTAGGTGTAGGGTTTAGGGTTGAGGGTTTAGGGTTTAGGGTTTAGGTTTAGGGTTCAGGGTTCAGAGTTTAGGGTTCTTACTTCTAAGTGCCTTATGCGCCTGAATAGGGCGTACTTGGGCTCTTTACTGCTTGCCATCATTTGTTTAGGGTTTAGGGCTTAGGAGTTAGGGTGAGGGGTTAGGTTATACCCAAGCATGTTCGAACTTTGAGGCCCAAGTACACACTATTTAAGTCCATGAGTTAGGGTGAGGGGTTAGGTTATACCCAAGCATGTTCTAACTTTGAGGCCCAAGTACACACTAGTTAAGTTCATGGACCCTTAGGGTCAGGGTTTTGCAGTAGGGTTTTAAGCCTGAACCCTACACCCTAAGCCCTAAACCCTAAAACCCTGGACCAGGTATACTGCCGGCCCGCGAAGTGGGCATGGGCAAGTCAGTGTTCACCTGTTCGCTGGAATCCTCGCCTTTTAGCACCAAGGGTGGGCTTATAGTTTAGGGTTTAGGGTTTAGGGTTTTAGGGTTTAGGGTTTAGGGTTTAGGGTTTAGGGTTTAGGGTTTAGGGTTTAGGGTTTGGGGTCTTGTGGCTTAGAGTCTTATGCCCTAAGGCTCCAAGGACTCTTATTTGAAGGTTTTTGGGCCTGAGGCTCCGAGGACTCTTATTTGAGGATTTTTGGGCCTAAAGGCCTTATTATGAAAGGTTTTTGAGCTCTTTTGAGCTTAACGGATAGGTACAGGCAGGATTTAGGGTTTTAGGTTTCGGCTGATTATCACCGTCCTAGCAGGTATGAAAGCAAGACCAGCTGCTTCTGAAATTGGCTGAAACCCCGACGACCATAACTAAACCTGCAGGAGCACTTAGCAAACAATTCCAGATGCCCCCGCAAGTTCGTGACTTCAGGATTCTTCTCGGCATGTTGATTCCTGAACCCTAAACCCTAAACCCTAAACCCTAAACCCTAGACCCCTGAACTCCCTCTCAGGGACTTAGGTCTTGTTTCCTTCAGGGCTCTACTAGGTAGGCCCTTGGGGCCTTTGTTCTTGTCCCTTGTTGGGTTTAAGAGGATCACATTCAGGAATATCTTTCAGAGGGTTTTATAAGGGCCATCCTTTGTCCAGGAACCGAATATCTCAGGCCCTGCAAGTTTTGCAGGCCTAAAGGTTCCCCTTCATGTTCTCCGAATATGGCCTTCATATTCCCTTAGAGATCTTCAACCTAGTAGCCGAGTACACTTTACACTTTTTGGGATACTATAACCCCCTATTAAAACTGAAAGTGTGCACCTTTTTTTTTTTGGGGGGGGGGGGGGGTTATGAACTCAGCAACCAAGTAAACGAGCCCAAGGGTACAACCTTCGCGGTCCAAGGCGAATCCTTGGTGGCCCACCGGTACCCTTTACACTTGTTTTGGTTCTGGGTTCCCTGATAAAGTAACCAGCCCAAAAAAGGGGTGCCCTTATTGTAATATGGTTACTGGGCTACCGAGAATCCCATGAATAGAGTTGCTGGTAAGACAACCACCATGGTGCCGGCGAGGGCAGCGTCAGGCAATTCTTCGGGAGAAGGTCTCAGAAAAGTCAGGTGAGGCCGACGAGGCAATTCGCACCAGATGGCCTTAAGCCCCCTGAACCCTAAACCCTAAACCCTCAGACCTGCGCCTCCCTGCCCACCACCTGCATGTAGGGGATGCCCCCCCCCCCCCCCTCCGTTATAAGTAGGGTTCTAAGGAGCCTTAATTTAGGTTCTAAGTCCGACTATTCAGTTTAAATGTAGGGGCATCCCCTCTAGACAAAAGTAGGGTTCCCAGGCCTCTTAATTTGGGTTCTAAGTCCTACTGTCTAGGTTAAAAATCTCTTGACTAAAGCTGGCAGTCGTATAGTAAGGAGCTCCTATACTTGTAGAACCCCAAACCCCTATGACCAAATGTGTTTTTTGTCGAGTCTCTCTCTCTCTCTGCCTCTTTCTCTCTTTCTTTCGTTCTTAGGCTACTATTTCTTTCGATGTCTCGGTTTAGGAAATAGGGTTCAGGATTTAGGGTCTAGGGTTTAGGGTTTAGGGTGGCCATCTTCATCTCTATCTTTCTCCTCTCTTCCTCGTGTAGTATGCCGAATGTCTGCGCGTGTTGGTATAATTAGGAGCTCCGCCAGTTATCCGTACATCTTGGGATGCTCCCCCTGATACGAAGAGGGGTTTAGGGGTGTAGGGTTTAGGGTTTAGGGTAGTCTTCAAGAGGCACTATAGTATCACCCATTCGACTCTCGATTAAGGACTGTTCGTAGACGGGGGAACGTCCCAACCCTACACGTAGGGGCCCTCTAGATACAAGGAAGGTTTTCAGTGCCCTTAATCGGGGTATTTCTATTTATTTTGATACCTCCATTAGCTAGAGTTAGTATAGTAAGGCAAACCCTTACTTGTAACCCTAAGCCCTAATTTTTGGGGTCTAGGGTGTAGGGTTTAGGAACTTAGGAACCCTAGACCCTAAACCCTCAACCCCAAACCCTAAACCCCAAAGCAGCGAAATCTTGACCTTGTCCCGTCAGCCGGGGCAAAGTGGGCAGTTGGCAAGCCACCACGCGTGGCAGAGTTCCCCCCCATATCAGAGAGGTTTAGGGTTTAGGGTTTAGGGGTTAGGGTTTAGGGTTCAGGGTTTAGGGTTTAGGGTTTAGGGTCCTGGTGAAGGGGCCCCTAGTTCTAAATAGGTTTGTAAAGGGGTTTCGGGTTTAGGGGTGAGGGGTTTTGGATCTAGGGTTTAGGGGACTAAATAGGGTTATAGAGGGGTGCCGCGTTTAGGGTTTAATTAGGGGTTAGAGTTCAGGATGTAGGGTGCAAGTGGGGCCCTCTAGTTGCAACCAGGGTTATAAGGGACCTGAACTGGGTTCTCCGTCCAACTTTTCAGGTTATACGTCCCTTGACTAAAGCTAGTGTAGTAGGCGGCCCCTTACTTGTCGGGTTCATGATTTTGGTTTAGGGTTTTGGGGCTTACTCAGGACAACTGGAGCAATCAGAGAGGGCTCGATAGGGTCTGTGATTCTGGTTTAGGGATTTGGGTTTTGGCTTAGGGTTTAGGGATTTGGGTTTTAGGGCTGTTGTTTAGGGCAAGGAGGACAAGGAGGACCCAGAGCTCGGACGTATTCCTTCTGTTTAGAGCCTAAGCCCTAAACCCTGAACCCCAAACCCCAAACCCCAAACCCTAAACCCTAAACCCTCCCAACAAGAATAGGCACCCTTTACGCTGGCGGGAATCCACAGCCTCCGCAACGCTCCCCTGAAACGTTTTGTTTTCGTGGTGGGTTTTCAGGGTTTAGGGTCTAGGGTTTAGGGTTTAGGGTTTGGGGTTTGGGGTATCTCATGATTGGTCTTGAGGCCGCTGGGATCTACCAGCTGGCCAGTCGGGGTTCCCACGCAGCGCGCGTATGCCCCCAACGAGGGTACGCCGGCTTGCCGTCGACTGCCAGGCATCCCCTCGATCAAGTCGAGCTATCCCTACGCTTACGAACCCAGAGTTGGGATGTTACCCTTTATCCGACTTTATCCGAACAGTCCCTCATAGGGATGATAAGTACCCCCTATTATAGTCCATACGAAGGACTTGCTAAGGTTTCATGTACCCATGTAGTACATACTTGGGCCCTAAAGCTACTATTTTGGGAACCCCTTTAAGGCCCAAGTATATACCATAGAGGTACATGGACCCTTTTGGGACTGTTTGTATCAGGGGGAACATCCCACGCCCAAAGCAAGGTTGGCCTCTTGGCGTCCTTAGTCATTTCTCCTTGTTTGGGCTTCCTTGGCGCCTCTGCCGGCCCATAACCCTAAACCCTAAACCCTAAACCCTAAACCCTAAACCCTAAACCCTAAGCCCTAATGTATACTTGCTTGGGCCACAAAGTCATCATGGAGGAAGTGCTTAAAAGCCCAAGTCACTTGACCCCCCCCCCCCTCCCTCCTAGGGCTGTATCCGAACACTCCAGCCTTAAATCCTGACCCCAAACCCTAAGCCCTAAACACTGCCAGACATACGCACCAAAAGCCGCGTGCGTCCATCGGCCGGAAAACGCCAGCCCGGTGATCTCAGGGACTTAGTTATGGTGCCCTTTACTTGGAAGCCCCGTTTCGGGTTTAGGGTTCAGGGTCTTACTTGGAAGTCCTGTTGACTTAGTAAGTAGGGTTTGTAAGGTGGGTTATGGGGATTGTAAACAGGGCTTCTAGGGAATACTGCGTAGACTTCGTAATCACAAAAGGGCTGCCAAGTACAAATGGAGTCACCGTAGCTTCAATATGTGGTCCGTGGAAGTATGGAGTAGTGTGTCCCCATAGTACGATCGGAGTGCTTGTCTTCTGGTATGTTGGGCATCTGGTCCTGGTAGGGTTCAACAGCCATGTTGTTGCAGGCAGTTTGCGGCTGTTGCCCTTCCAAGCCTAATCCCTAAAGCCTGAACTACAAAACCCCAAACCCCCAAACCCTAAGCCCATAGATTGGTCCTATAGTCCCGAAAACACCCTTAACGCTCTGATTCTTGGACTCCAATCTCGGCCCAAGAGCTGGCACCTTGGTGCAGTACACCTACCTCCAGGGGCCTCAAGTCCGCAAACTTCCCAAACCCCGAAACCCTAAACCCCCAAACCCTCAACCCTAAAACCCTCAAACCCTAAATGCGTTCAAGGTACACCTTCCCTAAACCCTAAACCCACCCTAAACCCTAAACCCTAAACCCTAAACCCTAAACCCTAAACCCTCATGTTCGGGGCGGGCGTAGACGCTTCACCAGCCATGCAATGGAGACGGCCGCGCTGGCAGAAACACAGTCAGCCCTATCTCGGGCGGTCCGCCGGCTGCTGTGTTGAGGGTTTAGGGTCTAGGGTCTAGGGTTTAGGGTTTAGGGTTCAGGGTTTAGGGTTTAGGGTTTAGGGTTTAGGGTTTGGGCTTTAGGGTTTAGGGACTGGTTCCTACTCGGGAACAAAAGGAATCAGGCACCTTCTATTTCCCCTCGATACCTTGAAGGGGGGGGCATCTGACCCAGTCTGACCCCCTCATTTCCTAATAGTCAACTTTGGCGAGCTACTCAGAACACTGTATCCCTGGTTCTTAGTAGGGAATGGGGGAATTAGGTACCCTACATAATCCCTTAAAGGGGATATGGGGTACCTCACTCCGTCATAGAACCAGCAAGTGTAACTGTTTGGCGGGGGGGGGGGGGGGGGGGGTGCAGAGGCAGGGGGTTGCAGAGTTGAAGTCAAGTTGTTTGCAGGGGGGGGGGGGCTGGGAGCCGAGTTTTCTACGTGCACAATCTCACAATTGGAGCCGCCATAAACCCAAACCCTACATAACCCCTAAACTTCAGGGGTATCAGGAAAGACCCCTAGGATCCCTCCTTCAGTCCCTTGATACACATGAACCTTCAAGCAGCCGACCTTCAGCCCTAAACCCTAAACCCTAAACCCTAAACCTTAAACCCTAATCCCTCAACCCCATAGTCGCCCCCTGGGTCAGCTCGCTGGCTCCACTTCGTTTCCGCTGCTGGCCGCCCTTCGCGTGGATGGGCGCGAGGCGCGGAGTCCTGAGGGCTTAGGGTTTAGGGTCTAGGGTCTAGGGTTGATAGGGTTTATGGGGTTTAGGGTTTGGGGTTTACATGTAGCGTCCCCTAGGTATAAATGGGGGTGTTCAGGCCCTAAATTGGGTTATGAGTCCTACTTTTCAGGTTATTACTCCCCCTCACGCCCGCCGACTTGCATGGTGACGTGCTCCAACAAGGTAAGGTAGTTTTTGGTGGCAGGATACCATTTTGGTAGTAGTACTCGCCCCCGGGTTGGGCACTCCAGGGACACTCTATAGTTGGGCACTCCAGGGACAATTTGGGGTTGGACACTCCAGGGATGAGCGAGGAGTAGACCGGGCGAGAAGAAGAGTTGCCCGAATTACCTTAAACTCTATCTAGGTAGGTGCTTGGGATATTTAAATCCTAAACCCCAAGCCCCAAACTCTTTCTGGGCTCAACTTGAGGATGTTTTTCCCCACCTTCGGTGTGGGGTTGTTGGATTTTAAACTCAACTCTTCCCTCGCCCGGAACTCTACTCAGAAACACCAGGAGTGCCCAACCCCAGAGACCCTGGAGTCCATGGAGTGCCCCCAGAGACTCCCTGAAGTGCCCAACCGCAGAGACGCCCTGAAATGCCCAACCCCAGAGGCTCCCCGGAGTGCCCAACCCCAGAGACTCCCTGAAGGTGGGGATGTTCGAAGTAAAACTTTTTTGTTTTTCGGAGGGTCTTAGGGGCCATCCGAGCTGTACACTATACCCCCTCAAAAGGGCTCCAGGGTGGGACTTTTTGCCTTCGGTTTACGTTTGAGCGTTGAGGGTTTAGGGTTTAGGGTTTAGGGTTTAGGGGGAAGGAGGGCAGGAGCTTGCGAAACCAGGTTCTTCTTGTAGGGATCAGCCCTGAACCCTTCGCCTTATCAGCCCCAAACCCCTGAAACCTAGCTCAACTCGATTCCTTTCAAGCCCTCCTTCCCTAGTTGCTTACGGGCTCGGTGTGTTGGGGGGCATGCAGGGGCCGCAGGGGATTTCAGGATTTGCGTGTTTGGGGTTTAGGGCTTGGGGTTTAGGGTTTAGGGTTTAGGATTTAGGGTTTAGGGTTTAGGATTGAGGGAGGGCTGGCGGTGGGTGAGAGGCTTCGTCCAAGGAGTCGATCGCAGAGCTATGGGAAGGCAAGACCTGCAACGCCGAGCCGCCCAGCTGGATTGAGTGGAATCCCTACATGAAGAGGTCAAAGGAGGGACCCCTAGAAGGGAGCCTTAATCTTTATTCTCCTTTCTGACCCCTATATATACCTTATATAGTCCCTATATGCCTAAGTGGCCCCTAAATAACCCCCCAAAAGTCCCTTCTAAGGGTCCCTCCTTTAGTCCCTTGAAGGAAGGTGTTTAGTTATAAGTAGAATTGCAAGGGAACCACAAGTAACTGCCTTTACCTGTAGATCAAGTATTCAGTTCAAATGTTTGCTTGGGAGGGCCCTCCCCTGCAAGACTACCTACACCTCCTAAACTAGGATGCCCAGTAGTGCCCTTATTCCTTTTTTTTGGGGGGTTTAGGTTCCCTTATAAACCCCTTTAAGCAAAAAAAGGGCACCCTTTTTAAGCCTTGGTTACTGGGCAGCCTAGTCCTTTTTTGAAGTGGCTTAGATACCCTGAGCAGGTGAAGGCCTGTCCTATGCTCCAAGCCCCTCTACTTCCTAAACCCCTGAAACCCCCCCCCCCCCAAACGTTTAGGGTTTAGGGTATAGGGTTTAGGGTATAGGGTTTAGGGTTTATGGTTTTGGGTTGGGATTTGGAGGGTTGAGGGTTTAGGGTTTGGGGTGCCAAAGTCTCAGAAGCAACATGGTGGAATTCTCAGGCCGCAAGGTTTTGGCTTTTCTTGGGGGAGCTTTCCCAGGGCCTACGACACAAGCTGAGCGCTGCCTGCACCTGATGTCCCTTAAAGCAAGGAAGCCTATATTACACACGATTGGCTATTACGCAGTACTGGAGTTCAAAAAAACAAGAGGCTAGGGTATGTCCAGACATATATACAGATATACATGTATATACCTAATATATATATATATATATATATACATATATATATATACATATATATACATATATATATATATACATATATATATACATATTATATACATATATATACATATATATGTAAACATATATATATATATATATACCTAATATATATATATATATATATAGACAGAGATAGAGAGAGAGACCAGGAGTGCCCTTTGTTTTGTTGGGGAAGTTCGCTTCCCTTTTGAAATCCCTTGAAGCAAAGCAAGGTAGCATAAGAGTCGCGTCCTTTTTTTCCTAGATGACTTACCCTAAACCCTAAACCCTAAACCCTAAACCCTAAACCCTAAACCCTAAACCCTAAACCCTAATGGGATCTAGTTGCAACCCTTTTCCAACTTGCCCGTCAACTTTAAAGTAAGCCCAGGCAGCCGTGGGCGCTGGCGTACAAGTGGAGGCCAACCCTAAACCCTAAGCCCTAAACCCTAAACGCTAAATCCTAAACCCTAAACCCTTTGGGGTTTGGGAGATTCCGGTCCCAGGGTCCTTCCGCAAGTGAGGGGGTGGGGGGGCATGCGAAATCTCAGGGACCCGTACGAAATCATGCTTGAACCTTATAAACCCTAGACCCAACCCAAAAACCTAAACCCTAAAACCCTAAACCCTAAACCTCAAACCCTAAACCCTAAACCCTAAACCCTAAACCCTAAACCCTAAACCCTAAACCCGGAGAACCTTGGGAGCCTTTGGGAGTACAAGGGCATCGCTCGAACTGCAACGGATTCGTCCGTGGCTTCTCGGTGTTGGTTTTGGGGGTTCAGGGTTTGGGGTTAAGCGTTTTGGGCTTGATAATGAGAGTTTAGGGTTTGTGATTTGGAGTCTAGGGCTTCCTATTTAGGAGTTTTAAGATTTAGGGCAGATGTTGTTGAGTGGGAAGGTCTACGCTGGAAACCCGAGGTAAGCTCTAGCAGCGAGTACGGAGACGAGAGTTCGGATAGGGATCCGTTGTTCGGGACATTGACGCTTGGAGGAAATCATTCCTGTCATCTGCGATCACGGCGAACATGACTGTAAGTGAGTGTGGATTTAGGGTTTACGGGCTACGGGCGTAGGACTTATAGGGTTTGAGGTTTAGTGTTTAGGATTTAGGTAGCGTTAGGGGTTAGATTGTGATACAGGGGCTTTCCTCGCCTGACCCCTTCGGTTGTAATTCCCTTGTTTTGGGTGACGAGCTTTATGGCTACTTCCATGTCATCAGAAAATTCGGCACGTCCAGGCCAGGTACGTGTAGGGGCCCCTAGATGTAAGTAGGGTTGCAAGGGCCCTAAAATGGGCTATAAGTCCTTCTATTCAGGTTATAATTCCCTACCTAACTACAGTTTGCATAGCAAGGGGGCGCCCAGGCCCCCTACTTACTTGTAGAACCCCCAAAATCCACACATCACATAGAAAGCCCAAAGATCCTGAGCCCTTAAACCCTGAGACCCTTCAAGCCTAACGGCCCCTACACGTAGAAGGCTCTCCCTGCTACCCCCCAAAACCCCTAAACCCCAAGCCCTAAACCCCCAAACCCTAAACCCCAAACCCTAAACCCCAAACCCTAAACCCCAAACAATAAACCCTCAACCCCCAAACCCCAAGTTGTAGGGTTTTCGGGTCTTGGGTCAGGTGCCAGCAGACTTTTCGCCAGAAGCAGGACCTCGTCTGGATCCTTGGCTGGCTTTTGCTGATAAACCCTACCCAAAGGCTCCTATGTAGTCCTAGGATGCCCAGTAGTACCCTTATTCCCTTTTTTTGGGGGGTTAAGGTTCCCTTATGAACCCCTTTAAGCAAAAAAGGGTACCCTTTTTCAGCCTAGGTTACTGGGCAGCCCTAGAGTCTATTTTCTGGGAAGTAGACCAGCGTCCCCTATAACAAACCCCAAAAAAGGAACTACATCTTAGTAGTAGAGTAGGTAACCTTTAACCTTTTTTTTGGGTTCATATATTCCCCTTATAATCCCAAAGGTTAACCTTTAAAACCCCTAGGTACTGGACAACTAAGACATTAGAGCCTCCAGGTAAACCCCTGCGATTGAAGACGCCGCAGCCGAGGCTCGAAGACAAAGTGGTGCAGCGGAAGCTCATGCAGCACCCTTGCCGCAGTTCTTTTAGGTTTGGAGAAGCCCCAATCGCCCGCTAAACCCAAAACCCCAAACACAATCCCCGAAGCCCTAAACCCTAAACCCTAAACCCTAAACCCTAAACCCTAAACCCTAAACCCTAAACCCTTTTAAGCTTTGAATATACATTTTGAGAGCTCCCCCACGCCCAAAACCTCTCCGAGGCGGTGGCCGCGCGGCTCCGCAAAGCCTCTGCCCTCCCGGTGGTTCAGTCCTGACGAGGAGGCGGAGGCGCAGGATTTAGGGTTTAGGGTTTAGGGTTTAGGGTTTAGGGTTTAGGGTTTAGGGTTTAGGGTTTAGGGTTTAGGGGGTTCGATAATGGTGTAGGGTTGAGCGGTTACCCTAAACCGGCTAGGGATTTGCGTAGATTCAGATTGATACAACACTAGACCCCAAACCTAAACCCTTTTAGGCTTATATTGCCAAATCCAAATCCAAAGCCTTTTAGGCTATATATTGCCATGAATCCTAGATCCTAATCCCCAACCCTTTTGGTTCACATGTCCCTAAGCCCTAATTAAACCTGACTGAGGGTTCTTCACTGAGGGGGGGAGAGCGAGATTCATGAGGTTTAGGTCTATACAAGTAGACTAAGTAGGGGCCCCCTTACAATACTAACTTTAGTTAAGGCAACCTCCAAGTAGGATTTTGGGTTTAAGGTTAAGGACATTGCTGGTGGAGAAGCTTCTTGCGCTGGCACGATCTGCTTGGAGAATGCCTGCGCCGAGTTCCGCGACAGGCGAGGGCTGCGTCTGCGCTATGCCTTCACATTAGGGTTTAGGGTTTAGGGTTTAGGGTTTAGGGGAGTACTAGGCCAAGCTTGATGATGTCGGCTCGGCAAGAGAACGCATAGAAGTTTTCAGGGTCCTGCAGAATTTCGTCGAGCAGTGCACGCAGAAGCTGGCAACACGACTTGGCCCCGTGCCCTTTATCATGAGCTAGCAAGTTCAAATCGGAAGTACTCGCACACACAGCTGGCGGTGACATCATTTGCTCTGTCCGAGTTTTGGCAGCTGGAGAGCAAGGATCTCATGAATGATCTTCAGACGTGTTTTGCGCCGCGTGACGTGCTTTTTTGGAGAGGATCGTATTGAATCCTATTCATCGGCGTACGGGAAAACTTCCTCACTGAATCCTACGGGTTTGCCCCTCATAAAGGCAAACGAGACACAGGTTTGAGTTTTCAGGGTTTCGGGCCACACACACACACCCGCACCCACACCCCCACACACCCACACCCGCACAGAACACACCGACACACCCACGAACCCACCCACGCCTTGTGTCTTTTTTTAAGTTTCGCGACAGTTTAGCAATTTCTGGGCTGCCTTTCCCTGGCCGAAGATGCTGCTAAGCCCCTTTTATCAGGCCTCAACCCCTGAACGCTATGCCTAGGGGTCATGGAGTCCAAGCGACAGATATATAGAGCATGGGCCCGACTCTAAACCCTAAACCCTTGACCCAATGGCCCGACCCTAAACCCCAAACCCCAAACCCCAAACTCCAAACCCCAAACCCCAAACCCCAACCCTAAACCCTAAACCCCAAAACCCCAAACCCCAAAACCCCAAACCCCAACCCCTAAACCCTTAGCCCGAGGCCACGGAAGAGGTCCTCACACTGTTGGCTGCCGATGAGACAGCGGACTCTTGGCACCGGCCCAGCCCCCTGCCCCTCCCCCCACAAACCTCAACGTCCCTAGAACTGGTGTTTATGGTTGAGGGTTTATGGTTCAGGGTTTAGGGTTTAGGGTTTAGGTTTACCGTTTCGGGTATATACACACACACATCTTTTTGTACAAGGCCGCATGCGTAGCACAGGAGAACACTAAACCCTTCTAGCTTACCATGGCGGAGTCTGGGGTCCAGCGTTTGGCGGCAAAGACTGACTGGGTTTAGGGTTTAGGGTTTAGGGTTTAGGGTTTAGGGTTTAGGGTTTACGGTCTAGGGATTAGGGTTTAGGGGTTAGGGCTTATAGGATTTAGCAGGGGTTGGGGGTTCAGGAGGGTTTAGGGTTTAGGGCTTGGGCATGCGACACCCCAAACCCTTCGAACCTACTCGAAACATGAAGTTCTACCATCTCCGGGCCTTCACCTCGCCCTGAATTCTCAGGGTTTCTTAGTAGTAGAGTAGGTAACCTTTAACCTTTTTTGGGTTCATATATTCCCCTTATAATCCCAAAGGTTAACCTTTAAAACCCCTAGGTACTGGACAACTAAGACATCGCCCTGAATTCTCAGGGTTTGAGGACTCAGAGGGGTTTAGGTTTTGGGGTTTGGGGGGTTTGGGGGTTTTGGGGGGTTTGGAGTTTTTTCAGTAGGGTTGAGGCCTTTCGTTTGTTGTTTCTTTCCCCCGTTTCTTGGTTTTTGTTTTTTGTTTTGTGGGGGGGGGGGGGGGGGGAGGAGGTTTGGGGGTTGAAGGGCACTACAACGCCCTAAAGCGATTAAGGTTCAGAGGGCTTTGGAGCCCAAAGCCCTAAACCTTAAGCCCGAATAGCCTAAACCCTAAACCCAAACCCAAGAGCCTTTTGTTCCAGTACTTACCGCCCTGGACTTCGAATGCCTAAGCCCTAAGAGGCCTGAATCCTTCCATTTATACCCTCAGACCCCCTTCGCTGACCTTTAAAGGGTGTCGGGTTTAGGGTTCAGGGTTAAGGGTTTAGGGTCTAGGGGTTAGGGTATAGTGTGTAGGGTTTAGGGTTCAGGGTTTAGGATAGACCCTTCCTGTCTCCCGCAGGATGCGACAGGAAATCAGACCCAGGGACCTTCAAAGTGGAGGTGGTTCTACAGGTAGACCCTGCACCCTACTACTAAACCCCTAAACGCCCTAAACCCGAAACCCTAAACCCTAAACCCTAAACCCTAAGCCCTAAACCCCAAACCCCAAACCCCAAACCCCAAACCCTAAACCCTAAACCCTAAACCCTAAACCCTAAACCCTAAACCCTAAACCCTAAACCCTAAACCCTAAACCCTAAACCCTGCCCTTGAGGTGGTGAAGCCCCGCCATGCCGCCTCGGGACAGGATCCCTGGACAGAACTTAAGTAACTTAAGTAGCCTTGGGGCGGTTATGTAGGACCTTGGGGTTCATTGGCGTGCAAGGGCCAGTTTAACCCTTTTGCCATCAAAAAGCCCTAAACCCCAGACCCTAAACCAGCCCTAATCCCCAAACCCCAAACCCTTCTCTCATGGGGTCCCCCTCAAATAACCTTAATTAGGCTTAATTTTCCCTAAATAGCCTTAATTATGGGCGGAACCTGGGGGGGGGGGGTAGTATAGAGCGGGGTAGCAAGGGAACCCATGATTCTACTATCCCTAAACCCTAAACCCTAAACCCTAAACCCCAAACCCTAAACCCTAAACCCTATTCCCTTCTTCTGAGGGTCTCGTGCTCTTGGCGCCGACTGCAGCGGCCGACGCCGCTGCGACGGTGCGCGACGCTCTCGAGGTTGGGACAGAGAACATCCACAGCTTCGGGTTGAGGGTTTAGGGTTTAGGGTTTGGGGTTTTGGGGTTTTTGGGTTTTGGGATTTGGGGATTTTGGGTTTTGGGCGTCTCGCCGAGCATCTGCAGTAAGGTCCAGGCTCTGTGGCGTGCTGGCGTCTTTGTTCCCACCCCCCCCTGTTTGCCCAGGGACCACCCGACTTTACAAACCCTAAACTGCTCGGCATGTGTAGGGGCCCCCGAGTTATAAGTAGGGGGATGCAAGTCCAACCTAGGATGTACCCTTATTCCTTTTTTTTGGGGGGGTTAGGCTCCCTTATAAACCCCTTTAAGCAAAAAAAGGGCACCCCTTTTTTAATCCTGGGTTGCTGATCATCCTTGCTACTATTTAGGCTCTTCCTTAAGTAAAGGTTTTTCGACTCTAGGAGGCCTTAAAAGCCATAACCACAAAGACCCTAAGACCCTAGACCCCAAAAAATGCTCACCCTGGACCCTAAGACCCTAAAGCCCTAAGCCCTAAGCCCTAACCCTAAACCCTAAACCCTAAACAGGTGGAGTGCAAGAAGGGCGAGACCTGGCAATTGTACCAGGCACCTCCAGGGGTTTACGGCTGGGGCGGCCCCTCTGTTCAGTCTAGGACGCTTAGCTCCAGGGGGCGTGGTGGGATTTGGGCTTATAGGGTTTTTGGTAGGGTTTAGGGTTTAGGGTTTAGGGTTTAGGGTTTAGGGTTTAGGGTTTAGGGTTTAGGGTTTAGGGTTTAGGGTTTAGGGTTTAGGGTTTAGGGTTTAGGGTTTAGGGTTTAGGGTTTAGGGTTTAGGGTTTAGGGTTTAGGGGCTTTAGGCTTTAGGGTTTAGGGTTTAGGGTTTAGGGTTTAGGAGTCGGAGCACCAGCTGCATATAGACCTACCCGGGCGGGTGGGTCAAGGGTCGATGCTATGGAGGTTGGAAGCAGAAGTTCCCAAACCCTAAACCCTAAACCCTAAACCCTGAACCCTGAACCCTGAACCCTATTCAACCCTAAACCCTGAACCCAAACCCTAAACCCTAAACCCTAAATTCTAAACCCTACCCCGCAAAGCAGGAGAGTGGCAGAGAAGGAAACCAAAGTCCCACCCCAGAACTTCGCCCTCCCGCAGCTTCGCTTAGGAATTCGGGTTCTACTCCGGGCGGTATGTATGTGTGTATATGAGCCTTCTATACTTTTATTTGTTGTATGATATTGTATTTTTTATATCGTATCATACTATATATATATATATATATGTTATACTACATACTAGTATACAACAGAACATAACACAAGATTATATACCATAACGCAGCATAAAATGTCATAATACAGTATATTATAGTATAATACAAGTTAATAGTACCATATAGTATGTATGTATATATATATACATATCTATTATTTACATTTATATTTATATTTATATTTATAGTTATATTTATATTTATATTTATATGTATTCTGAACACAAAGCCCTAAACCACTCTGGGCCCTTTGGAGCCGTGGCAGGTGCCAAGGGGGGTTGGCGTGGAGGTGCTCTACCCGAGCCTGCACGCCAGCAGCAAGGCCTGAAATCTCCGAACCCCCGAAATCCCCAAACCCTAAAGCCCGTTTAGGGTTTAGGATCCTCACTACTGCAGGAGCCCGAGAGGCCCCTCGAGCTGAAGCTTCAAACGCCACTCGCCCCTGAGGAGGTTGGGTTCTAGGCCTTTCAGGGTGCTCCCTCCTCCCCCCCCCCTCTCCCTTAGGGTTTAGGGTTTAGGGTTTAGGGTTTAGGGTTCAGGGTTCAGGGTTTCAGTTCAAAGTGTTCTTGTATCATAGGTTCTGCATGAGTGCTTGTTGGTTTATACAGGGCTGCAGGCTGTAAGGGTTTTGGGGCTTACAGGGTTCCAACGGTGCTTGTGGGATCCCTAGTGGCTTCTGATTGCGGCTTAGGGGGTTTTTAGTTTTCAGGAATGCTGGGACTGTTCGGGTCTCCACACACGTGCATTTTACTCATCTTTGCTTTCTGCTGTTTTGCCTGTACAGCCGGGCTTACTGCTGTTAAACCTTCCGTGGACCACATGAACCCTAAAAGGGTTTATGGTTCATATACCCTACGAGGCATTTTGGTGAAGCCCTAAACCCTAAACCCTAAGCCCTAAACCCTATGACCCCAATCTTGTGGGGCCACCTTGTTTGCTTGCACCCCAACCCTAAACCTTAACTTAGTTGCTGAGTTCATAAGCCCCCCCGGGTTTAGGGTAAACCCTAAACCCTAAACCCTAAACCCTAAACCCTAAACCCTAAACAGGGTTATGGTTTTAGGGTTAGGTTCAGGGTCTGCTTTGGGTTTGTAAGTGGGCTTAACTGTCCCAGGAGGTCGGCCTTCGGGACATTAAAAGGCTCTCCGTATTTGGATGTATAAGGGACTGCACGTACTAGTCTTTTTCAATGGGGCTTAAACCAACTTGGCAAGACTTAGTTGCAGTCTATTGGTGGGGGCCTGATTGCAATTTCAGGATTTGGGGCGTCGTGGTTGGCGGCACAATCCACACGCACCTTGACTGCAGCTGCACCCCGAATTGTAGCGGAAATATAACTTCAAAAGTATGACCGATAACCCATGACCCTATATACCTAGGCCCTAGCAACTAGGGGGCCCGACATGCAAGCCCGCAACCCTAAACCCCAAACTCCCTACATGTGAGGCCTTTCAAGACTTTTTGGGCATTCTCGGGGCAAGGCTTTGCACACCCCAAACTTAGTCAAACACCCTCAACCCAAAAACGCCCTAGCACCTCAAGCCTTTTAGGGTTTAGGGTGCATCTGCACCATTTACCCTAAGCATCTGGAATCTACAAGCTTCATAAGCCCTCAACGCCACACCCTGAACCACGAATCCCGAACCACCAGAACCGTACACCCGGAACCACCACAGTTCGACATCGCTTGTGGGACACAGAATCCCCCCCCCTCCTTGCCCCTCTCACCAAAAATATTGAAAGACCCCAACTGAAATAAGCTGCGGGTCTCTGTCTGATGGTTCGCGGCTGAGGAATTTGCGCGTCGAGGGCTGAGGGTGCACGTGTTTCTGGCTGTAAGGCTCACCCTCAAAACCAACTCCAGATTCCAAACCCCCAACCCTAAACCCTAAACTCCTAAACCCTAAACCCTAAACCCCAAACCCCAAACCCCAAACCCTAAACCCTAAGCCCTAAACCCTAAACCCTTACTAGCTTCCACTAGACCCTCAAGGTGTTAAGCGGCCTTCGGATTTCATCGGTTCGAGGATTTCGCACGGCCGACCCCCGGACCTGCACTAAACCTTAGAGGGTTCAGGGTTTAGGGTCTGTTTTAGGGGGTTTAGGGTTCAGAGTTCAGGGTTCAGGGTTTAGGGTTTAGGGTTTAGGGCTTGAAAGTTCAAAACCCTCACCGGCCCATAAGGTCTCAGGAAGTCTGGGTCACAGCTTCTGGGCGGGTCGTGCGATCCCATCACGGCAAGAACTGCGCCCTCCGACGGAAGTATGGTCCGCCACATGGTCCGCGATTTGAGGGTTTAGGGTTTAGGGTTCAGGGTTTGGGGTTTAGGGTTTGGGGTTTAGGGGTTTAGGGTTTTTGGGTATACTGGGTTTGGGCTTTGGGATTTAGGATTTAGGGTTTTGGGTTTGGGGTCTGGGGTTCGGGGTTAGGGTTTGTGGGTTTGGGGTTTAGGGTTTGGGTTTCAGGGTTTAGGGTTTGGGGTTTGTGGTTTCACGTTTAAGGTTTAGGGTTTTGGGGTTTGGGATTCAGGGCTTAGGGTTCGTTGTTTGGGTTTAAGGTTTAGGGTTTCGGGTTTGGGATTTAGGGTTTGGGGTTTAGGGGTTTAGGGTTTTGGGGTGTAGGGTTTAGGGTTTAGGGTTTGGGGTTGGGGTTTTGGGCTTTGGGGCTTTAGGGTTTGGAGTTCAGGGGTTTAGGGTTTTGGGGTTGGGGGTTTTGGGGTTGCTGGTTTTGGGTTTGGGGTTTTGGGATTGAGAAGAAACCAACGTCCCGGGCAAAGACATGAATAGGGCGAGTAACCTCTATTCTATCATAGGCATTTCTTTCTTCACTGGCTTGCACCTTAGACTAGCTTGCTAGTATCAACCCTAAATCCTCAACACGCACCCCTAAGCAACTTACATTCGCAACCTTAGTAAGTCCACCGATATACACACGTTTCATCGAACTACCGTGCGCCTTTTGGTGCCCTAATCGATGAGGAATATGCTAGAGGATCAGCCGGGGCCCGCAATATAGGGTTTAGCATGTTGGATTTTCGGGGGGGTTTAGGGCCTAGGGTTTGGGGCCAAACCCTACACCCTAACTCCAACTCGCTTTGAGGCCACCCCCCCTCCCTGTCCCGTCTTTCCCAAGCCCTCTGCCCCCATATGATGCAAAACGCTAGGGATACCCGAAGCAGGGACCCTCAATTTGGGTTTAGGGTTTAGGGCTCCCCCCCACCTGGCACGGTTTCTGCATTTCCGAGCACCACATGCATGCTGCACGCACTCTTCAACGTAGTTGCTACTATCTGTTGTACCCTTGCTCCTGAACCGCAGGAACTCCTAAACACTTAACCCCTAACCTCCTAGACCCGAATTAAACTCCACACCTCTTCTCCCCAATTGGGCGTTTACGAAAATAAGTGACCCCTAATATTGACCCGCAAATAGCAGGATTCCCTTATCATAAGGACCCAGCAAGGTACCACTAATATCGTAAACCCCCAATTAACTTAGTAGCCGACTGAGCACACTTGACATTTTTGGGGGATACTTTAATCCCCTATAGAACTGAAAGTGTACACTTTTTTGATATTTTCTTGGGATACTATGATCCCCTATAGAACTGAAAGTGTACACTTTTGTGGGCTTATGAACTCAGCAACCCTGAACCCAAAACCCTAAACCCTAAACCCTAAATACCCTAAACCCTAAACCCTAAGTTAACCTCAGATCTCGGAACAAACGCAACACCGGCGTAAAAACGGCGGAAGACACACCCAGGCTGCCTGCGTGGATTTTAGATGGCGGCTTGCAGAGGATCATCAAGGACTAGGGTTTAGGGTTTAGGGTTTAGGGCTTAGAGCTTAGGGCTTAGGGTTTAGGGTTTAGGGTCTGATAGACTGTTGTCTTTTACAACAAACATGTGCTTAAGAACCACGAGAGTTTACTGCTTTCATCACTTCCTAGGGGAAGTGGGCTGAGATGCCTGGATTTGCAGCAACCTTTGGTCTGAGATCTACATTGACTGTCGTCGCACAGCCATGCACTCTGTTTTTTTTTTTTTTTTTTCCTCGGCTTGGGCTTGGACTGCCATGTTTGGGTTATTGTTTCAGGTTCAGGATCTTAGGATTATGTTGTTCTGCATCTTGTCCTGGGAGATGACTCGGTGTACATATTAGGGTTTGGGGTTTGGGGTTTAGGGTTTAGGGAGAGCTTTGAGAGAACTCGTCTTGCACAGACTTTGGTCGGAGCAGTGTTGAATTGCTCAAAAACACTCTGAATTCTGGTGGTTCTCTGTATCCAGAGCATGCAAAAACCGTGGAGGTTGGCAGGGTTCGCTGCTGCGGGTATTCCACCTCACCTCAACACGATGATGACTACTGTTCCCATTGATAATATCACTGCCACTGCCACTGCCACTCTTGCTGCTATTGCGCACACGCAAAATCTTTGCACTTAGCCCCACGCCCTCAGCAAGAGGAGCATTGGCAGTGCCTGGTCTCCGAGAGTGAATCCATTGCAAGGCGCCCTTGGGTTTAGGGTTTAGGGTTTAGGCTTTAGGGTTTAGGGTTTAGCCCTTTCGCGCTGTGATGATCTGGGGTATGGTCCGGTATGGTGTTTTAAGAAATTTGCAAGGAAGAACATCGACTAAAGCGCAGCCCGGCCCGAGACTCTGTGTGAACTGGCGAGCTACATGTAGGGGCCCCCGAGTTAAAATAGGGCTACAAGGGCCCTGAATTGGGTTATAAGCATGAAAGCTCAAGTTAGTATAGTAGGGGGCCCCCTACTTTGTATGTCGTCAGTTACACCATCATCCTTAGCGACCTGCCTTGAGCCTGAGTTCTGCCAGACACCATGGAACCATGAACACCCCGACGTAGAGGTTGCGGCCGCGTACTACGTCTCATGTCGGAATCGTCGGTGCAGATCTCGGGGCAATCCGATTTATTTGTGTCCACGCTGCGCCGATGACAGGCGGGATGCTCTCAAGAACTGTATTGAGGTATCGCTAGCGACAGCTGAATTGGTGTTTACCCAAAGGCTCCTATGTAGTACCTTTTTTGGAGTAGTCTACTAGAATCCCCTATGGAGTAACTCAACAAGGAACTACATTCAGCCTACATTGGAGCCTTTTGGTAGTTCATCTTGTAGGAGATGGGGTTCTACCGTCGTCGAACCTGGATGCATGCGCAGGTTCAACAGGCGTTGTCCGTGGTGCCGGGCTTTTCTGCCAGAGAATGCCCTCCATCCTGAGGACAACTTCTCCATCGGTTTCAGCCACAGCAAGTACACACACTCATCCGGACACCACTTCTCCAATTCCAGGTTCAGCAGCCAGCACGCGCAACATCCCGGCTTCCTAGGAAAGGGCAGCCAAGGGATCCAAGAGCAGAGTGAGCAAGGGCCAGGCAGGCATGACCCCAGGCTGGGCTCGGCTGGTGTACCTTAGGCATTCTTGGAAATAATGGGTTTAGGGTTTAGGAATCTGTCTTGTCTGTAATTCCTAAGAAACAGCTGAACGTATTTTGCTAGGGTTCCAGGTTCAGTATAGGTACTGGGAAAGGGCTGCAAGGCCGACAGCTGTCAGGCCAGAGTTGGCAAGAGGACGCCGGGGCTTGGCAAGGGCGCTCAGCCACGTGTCGTGCGCAAGGAGGTGGCGGTCGACCCTGAAACTTCAGTGGTGCCCCATTTTTCTATGCTTTCGTCTAGACTTCGCTCGCCCTAAACCCTAAACCCTAAACCCTAAACCCTAAACCCTAAACCCTAAACCCTAAACCCTAAACCCTAAACCCTAAACCCTAAACCTAAACCCTAAACCCTAAACCCTAAACCCAAGAAAGGGCTCCCTTTTTGATCTGAGGACCCTGGCAGCATCGGCCTGGTCATTGGGCGCGGTGGAGAGACGATCCAGAAGCTGAAGCATTTCCCAGGGATCGCTCTTGTCAAAGTGAATGCTACTTGGCTTAGGGTTCAGGGTTCAGGGTTCAGGGTTCAGGGTTCAGGGTTCAGGGTTCAGGGTTCAGGGTTCAGGGTTTAGGGTTCAGGGTTTAGGGTTTAGGGTTTAGGGTTTAGGGTTTAGGGTTAGGGGTGAATGCTACTTCGTAGCCCAGTGTGGCACCCTTTGGCCTATTTGTTGGTTAGGGTTTAGGGTTTAGGGTTTAGGGTTTAGGGTTTAGGGTTTAGGGTTTAGGGTTTAGGGTTTAGGGTTTAGGGTTTAGGGTTTAGGGTTCAAGGTTCCCTTGTAAGATAACCAACCCCAACAAGGGTATTCTCGGTTTAGAATATGGTTACTGGGCTACCGAGGCTGAAAACCGTGACGCTCCGTTTGCTGGACGAATATCGGAGAAGTCGGTCGTCGTTGTGGAGGGCGCGAGTGAGGAAGCTGTGGACGCTGTGATCCAGGAGGTGCAGCGACTGGTGAACCGCTACCGCGTCGGCTGCCACCGGGGACGCCTTGCTCAAGTGGGGCATCGGGTGTTGTTGTTGCTGTTAACCGTCAACCCTGAAAGAAGCACTACATCTTCTCTAAACCCTAAACCCTAAACCCTGTATTCACGCCAGCAAGCTGAGGTAACGATCATCCGAGGTTCATCCTCATAGATGCCTGCTCAGACGCAAAGTTGCAGATGCAATCGGTGACTGAGACCTTCGTGGACCTTAGAGCCTTCAAACCGCGCGACTACTTCGCACTGTGCCCTGCGACTAGGAGAGGGGGTCCAAAAGCAGAAGCCTTAAGTATGCTTGGTAGCCCAGTACCCTTTTTTGGTTCTGGGTTCCCTTATAAAGTCAAAGGTGCCCTTATTACAAGATGGTTGCTGGGCTACCAAGTATGCCCTGCAAGTATTACAAGCCCTTCTAGCAGATCAACCCGCCCGGAATTGCGCGATTGCAAACCAAAGTTGGGATTAGGGGTTTAGGGTTTAGGGTTTAGGGTTTAGGTTTAGGGTTTAGGGTGGGACTTCTAGCAACTGCTGCCCTGTGACTTTCCGACAAAGCCTCAGCTAAAGCTAATGTATATGCGGAACCCCCTTTAAGGCCCAAGTTTAAATTTTCCCTAAACCCTCAACCCCTAAACCCCCAGCCCTAAAACAAAGAACCTGTTCCCTAAACCCTAAACCCTAATTCCTAAACCCTAAAACAAAGAACCTGTTCCCTAAACCCTAAACCCTAATTGTTAGGCCCAGCGCAAGCAGTTTTGGCCGCGATCCGCAGTTGGAGGAGTTGACCAAACATCTCTCCAAGCTCGAGGTGGGTTTTGGGGATCCAACCCACGACTCGGGTTTAGGGTTAAGGGTTTAAGATTTAGAGTTTGGGGTTTGGGGTTTAGGGTTTAGGGTTTGGGGTTTAGGGTTTGGGGTTTGGAGTTTAGGGTTTAGGGTTAAGGGATCCTTACCCTGACCCGTAAACCCAAGCCTGGGAACCTCCCAAAATTGGAAACCTCGCGCAGAAGGTGGGCCAAGCCGGCACGCAGAATCGAGCAGTCTTGCAGCTCGGAGCTCTGTTTTTTGCCGGCCTGCGGGAGCATCGGGGCAAACAGTGGACGACGGAAGAGCTCCGCGGAGAGCTGGCGGAGCTAAAGTTCCAAGCCCAGTTTTCCAAGTACTTGAAGACCGAATTTTCAGACAGGTTCGTGATGCTTGGTAGCCCAGTGGTACGCTTTACCCTTGTTTTTTGGTTATGGGTTCCCTTTATAAAACAACCAACCCAAAAAAGGGTGCCCTTTGTTTTAAATATGGTTGCTGGGCTACCAAGGATGCCTTGCCTCAGAGACCTCGGTGCCACGTCTCCGTGCGAAGTGGAATCGGGCATGGTGATCAGGTTGACCCTCGAGCGCAGTCAGGCTGGGTTCTGGCTCTCAATACAACTTCGTTACGTAGACACCCGAAGAAGCGTAGCTCCTTTTTGTGGCTGCCAGGATTTCGTTTTTTGGTACAAGCCATCAAATGATGTTACCACAACATGGAACCACAATTTTCGTGGGCGAATTGCTAATGAAGAGCTGGTAGGGCGCCAGAGTTTTAGGTTTATGGAGCCATGCACGCAGGGCACTCCACACTCTGGTGTTTGGCCTGATGCGCTGGTGGTGTCGCACTTCGGGTCAGTCGATGCTGACACTACTTCGACACCGGGCTTGAGCATACAGGGCCGCACCTTATAGGCATTCTGGGGAGTATTGTTTATTTGTTTGGTACTTTCATTCCCAAGAAACAGCTAAACAAATCGACTTTTTGCTCGGGTTCCAAGTTCAGTATAGGCACGGGCAGGCTGCTGTACAGTGACACCTGCTTCGCACAGCACCGACGTCCAGCAATCGCGTTTCGCCTCGCAGTTACATCCGAGAAAGTCTGCGAACACCTGCGAGAGCAGATTGCAGGAGCCATCGCCCGAATGCCGTCGAAGATGGAAGAGAACTTGGGCCGTGACATATCGTTGAGCGTGGGCGACTTGACATCATTTTCTCCTGAGCTTTGCTGAGTTGGCGTTTGAGGCTTTAGGGCAGTATAGGGTTGAATTAGGGTTCAGAGCCTTGGGTTTCGGCAAAGAGCGAGGTGAAGACACAGTTCGCTACGTCGTCAAAGGGTACAAGAAGGTTGAGAAGGAAATTTGCAGTGTGAAAGGCTACCAGTTGGTCTTTCAGAAGATTCAGATGTGGGACGAGGAGCTGAACTATGACAACCACAACGGGCCCATCTGCGCTTCAGAGCTGCAGGTCATCTCTGAAGCGCTGGATGCGGCACTGAATAGGAATGATGCCGGTGAGAATTCAGATACAAGGTTTGGGGTTGAGGGTTCAGGGTTAGGGAGCTTTGTGCCTCGCACGATATAGCGCCTCTGATTCATATACTATATCCAAGCCCACCACAAGAAGTCTCAGGCCCTGAGCCCCCATGATTCGTTGGCTAGACAAGGCATGCGCAGAGATGCCTCGCATCGTTTCGTGCGTTTGGAGCATAGAGGACACCACTGGAAACAAGCGTCGTGGGGTTCATGGGCGCGGGCTTGGAGTGGATTTGTTCTTCTAATTTAATATGGGGGGTTTACAGTACAGACCCCCAAAGAGTAGGATCTCCTGTAACAAGCCCCTAATATCGTAAGCCCCCATATTCAAATCACCACGAGAAGTCGGTACCAGCGCAAAGAACGACAGTTCAGAGTCTGAAGGGGTACTTGGAGGTTCATGGTACCGATTAATAACCAATTATATCTGTACTTATATCTGTACTTACAACCATATTAGCGCACTTAAGGGGCTCATAAGTGGGTTAGAAGTACAGTCATAATTGGTTAATAAGTACCATGAACCTCCAAGTAGGGTTGTCCAACCCTGCAGAACAACGCAACCCGTAGCTTGAAGCCCTGTTTGAACTCCACAGTTCTGCTCTCTGTAGGGATTCGGAGCCCCGAGGGTTTAGGGTTTAGGGCATTTAGGGTTTAGGGTTTAGGGTTTCATCCTAAGTTCTAAGCCCTTAGCCCTTGACTGTTTCCGCCCAAAGCTCCCCCGATGAGCACATCCCTAAGACCCCGGTCTTAACCACCAAGCCAGCCTAAGCGAAGATCCATGCACCCAAAGGACGACGCAGAAACTTTCACTCGGCCCCCCCCCCCCCCCCCCCCCAAACCTTAGGGCCCAGTACTCCCAAACCTTCAATACTCAGTCACACACCCGAAACCATAAAGCCTAAACCCCAAGCCCCAACCCCTCGACCCCTTAAGGGATTCTCTACTAGGTAGGCCCTTGGGACCTGTCATATTTTCCCTTATTCGGTGTACGAGGGTTTTTTATGGGCCATCCTAATCTACGGGGTTTAGGGTTTAGGGTTTAGGGTTCAGGGTTTAGGGTTTAGGGTTTAGGGTATGCCCCTGCACCCACTGGTACAGCTGTGTGGCTTCTCCAAGGTAGAACCCCTAAACCCTAAGCCCTGAGCCCTCGATGCGAAACCTGAACCTACAACCCTTTAAACGTTAAACCCTACAAACCCTATAAACCCTATAAACCATATAAACCCTAACACCCTAAACCCCCTAAACCTTAAACCCCAAACCCCAAACCCTAACCCTAAACCCTAATCCTAAACCCCAAATCCCCCAGGCGCTGGGGCCTGGACGAAGTGAGGGTGGACTGGTTCCTCGGGCGCCTTCGTTTGATTTGTCAGCTTTTTTGGGGGTTTGGGGTTTAGGGTTTAGGGTTTAGGTTTTAGGGTAAACCCTGAACCTTTATAAGCCCTAAGACCACCCAAGCCCTATAACCCCCAAGCCCCCAAAGCCCCCTGAACCCTAAAAAGAAGGCCACAAATACCAAGCACACTTGAAGGGAAGAGTTGTTCTAGGGATTAGACCCTAAGCCCTAAGCCCTAGGCCTTAACTAAACCCTAAACCCTAAACCCTAAACCCTAAACCCTAAACCCTAAACCGCACGGAGGTTTCAGGCTTAAAGGCGCTTTGGAGTTTTCAGAAGGGTTTGGGCTTTAGGGTAGGGACGGGTTGGGTTCGCTGCTGTCGGGTATTTAGGGCTTTCGGGGCTTTAAAGGCTTAGAGCTTTAGAAGTAGGGGCCTCCCTTACTACACTATCTTTCCTTAAGGGGTTTATGACCTGAAGAGTAGAACTTGTAACCCAAGTAAGGGCCCGTATCGGCCTACTTATAACTAGGGGGCCCCGACATGCAGGGTTTTGGTAAGGGTGTGGGGTTTAGCCTTCGACGGTTTTTTGGGGCGTACTGTAGGGTGCAATGCCTGAGGGTTTAAGGCTTTCAGGCTTGCAGGTTTGGGTTGTTGCTGATGTGGATGAACCCTAGACCTTAAGCTCTAGACCCTAAACCCTAAACCAACCCTGGGCTGCCGTAAGAACCCTATTTTTCTTGAACAAGGGGTGCTTGATCATAGAAACCTATAGAGTATAACAAAGCAGTAGAGTCCGGCTTCTTTGGCTAAGTTGTTTCCCCCCGCGAGAGGCCCTCTCTCTCAGTTCTTGCAATATTTCAGCCCGAAACCCTAGGCCTTTATAGGATCCTACAGGAGGTGCCTTGGAACCTCAAGCACGCTTGCGGAACCTTCGCCCTAAACCCTAAGCCCTGAACCCTAAACCCCAAACCCCAAACCCCAAACCCTAAACCCATAACCCATAAACCCTAAACCCTAAACCCTAAACCCTACAGGGGTGCAGGGTTTTGAAGGCTTGGCCAACCGCTTGCTCAAAAGCCCAAAGCTGGCTGTGAGGCTTGTAAACCCTTTAAGGGTTTAGGCTTTAGGCTTTAGGGTTTAGGGACCCTCAAGGTACTCACACTTCCTTCATCCCTAAATGCCTCGAGATCAGGGGTGAATACGTCGCCATGAGTTTGAGGACTTGAGGTTTACACCAAAAAAACCTGCTAAACCCTAAAGCCACTTACCCTCTCCACCGACGCCATGGGCGCCTGCCTCTCCTCGCCGCCTACACTGCAGAAGCTGGCACCAGCGCCAACTTCGCCTGCCTGGCCGCCGGCTCCTGCGCCGAGTGCGCGGCGGAGTTGAACGTTGGTTTAGGGTTTAGGGTTTAGGGTTCAGGGTTTAGGGTTTAGGGTTTAGGGTTTAGGGTTGAGGGTTTAGGGTTTTAGGGTTTAGGGTTCAGGCTTTCGTTGGGGGCTGTGGGTTTGGGAGGGAACCCACCCAAGCTTGTTGGTGAGTTTGGCGCGGGTCGGGTTTGGGGGAGAGGAGGGGGTGGGGGGGACCCTGAACCCTAAACCCTAAACCCTAAACCCTAAACCCTAAACCCTAAACCCTGGGGGGCTATCATGCCTAGGTTGAAGGTGAGAGCGTTTCTCGTTGCGTATGAGCAGGCTTCGGGTCTAGCCACCTGTAGGGGCCCCCTAGTTGCAAATGGGGGAGAAGGACGCTTAGTTGGGCTATAAGTCTTACTACCCGAAATCCTAAACCCTAAACCCTAAACCCTAAACCCTAAACCCTAAACCCTAAACCCTAAACCCTAAACCCTAAACCCTAAACCCTAAACCCTAAACCCACCCTAAACCCTAAACCTTAAACCCTAAGGGAGCCCCCTTCTTGTAGCCTGTTGCACAGGCGTCTGGAGGTTGAGATGTGAGCTCTCAGGTTCGATGATGTTCAAAGCCTGGTGTCTTAGGGTTTAGGGTCTAGGGTTTAGGGTTTAGGGTTTAGGGTTTAGGGTTTAGGGTAGTAAGACCTATAACCCAATTGAGGGCCCTTGCCCCTACTTGTCGCCTTAAACCCTAAACCCTAAACCGGCCCTAAACCCCTACCTTGGACAGAGGTGAATACCCGACAACTGAGCCCTGACCTTGCTTGAAAGTGCACGGGGAGTCTTAAACACCGTTCTATCGTGTTACTTTCTTTTTTGGGTTCTTTATATGGCGGCCCCCTATTATTTAGGATACCCAACAAAGGGGCCATAATTTCGGGCACCCTAAACCCTAAATCCTACACCCTAAACCCGAAACCCTAAACCCGACATGTGGAGCAAGACGAACCTCTTGGCGCATGCCCCCCCGGCCCTCTCGGCTGTAGTCTAAGGCAGCAACTGCATGAGGCCCGTCCGGGTTTAGGGTTTAGGGTTTAGGGTTTAGGGTTTAGGGTTTAGGGTTTAGGGTTTAGGGTTTAGGGTTTAGGGTTTAGGGTTAGGGTCGGGATGTTCCTCCCTTATACTAGCAGCTCCTTAAGAGGGACGATAATAGGGGTGTTAAGGACTCTTAGTATAAGGGGAACATCCGAAGGTTTAGGGTTTTGGGGTTGTTGCCGCTTCCGCTGCTATGGGATGCTACAGTGGACTGATCACTACTGTTGCTGCTGCGACTGCTGTACTTTTTTGTGTTTGTTGTTTTTTTTTGTTGCGGTCTAATGCTTGTCCTGTGCTACTTGCTCCTACTTCTCCTGTTCTTGCGTTACGATCATGACGACATGGCCAGTCAGCTAGGAATACGAAGCCTTGAGTTCCTACTCCCAAGGGCTTGAATCATAGGACTCTACCTCGGACCCCTAAGGTTGTATACCCTTGGGTTTGGGCACTCTCTTTAAAGATCCCCTAAGGGAATATGAGGGCCATATTGGGAGTATATTAAGGGGAGCCTTTAGGGGTGCAACCTTAGGGAGTACGAGTCCCCAAACCCTCAACCCTAAACCCTACGCCCTAAACCCTAAGCCCTAAGCCATAAACCCTAAACCCTAAGCCCTAAACCCTAAACCCTAAACCCTAAACCCTAGTCTGAATCCCTTGATCGAAGGCCTTGGTTGCCTGGGCCAAGTCCAAGAGGACCTTGCCCAACAACCTGCAAACACGTGCGACTCGGTAGCCCAGTGATGCCCTTGACCCTTTTTCGGAGTTCAAGGTTCCCTTGTAAAGTAACCACCCTAAACCCTAAACCCTAAACCCTAAACCCTAAACCCTAAACCCTAAACCCTAAACCCTAAACCCTAAACCCTAAACCCTAAACCCTAAACCCTAACCCCCAGCCCCAAAAAGTGTACATTTTTATTAGAATATGGTTCCTGGGCTACCAAGGAGAGTATTTACGGCTTTGCAACGACGGCCCTTGCGCTGCTGAAGCAGGACCAAAGGGAAGAGCCCCAGAATTCAGTGTGCGCAAGCCTTGCGAGCTCCGGTCCTCTAAGCCCTAAACCCTAAACCCTATGGTTCCCAACAGTGGCCACGAGGTAGTCCTCTTGGGGTCTAAAGTATCGACTGCATGGGTACATGGATCCTGTCGGCCTTTAGACCCTAAACCCCAGACCCCAAACCCTAAACCCTAAGCCCTAAACCCAAATGTGCAGCCTGGACTTCAGACTTACACGAAGACCTTCAACCAGCTCATGATGCACAGCCAAGATGATGCTGATTCGAAGGATTGTTACCAGCGCAATGGGAAAGACAAGCAACGTATCAGATCGGCCATGCGGGCCCGAGGCTGTGCATCCGCTTGCAAAAGACAGCTGTGCATGAGAGCTGTGGTTACCCTTGCAATAACATTCTGGAGGTTGTCAAAGAATGCACAGGATGCAGTGTTGTGGTCTTTGCAGCACCCGGTCTGGGACCCTGAGCCTGGTTCAGAATCTGAAGATGAAAGCTCATCGGTGTCTAGCAGCAGAAGCCGAAACGTCAAGGCAGCCAACGAGATAGCGGCGAAGAAACACAAGGTCATGTAGCATCCGGGGTTGCTGCTAGGGGGAGGGACTGACAATCCCTACCAGAACATGGATATGTAATGAAATTCTGGCCTTCCCCAGAGAGCCCATTACCCCTCAATTAAGGAACATACCCTTAAACCATAGTAAGGATCCCTACAACATGTAAGGTATATTCCTTGAGTAAGGGGTATTGGGCTCTTTGGGTCCTTGTTCTGGAAAACCTTAATTTCACTTTGTGGTACTTTACTGTAACTTTAGATCCTTACCTTTTTTGGGTTTATTGGGTTTCTTAATATGGCAGCTAAAAACTTAATCTTTAGCTACCCTTCTGAGTGCAGCCAAGTTCAAGTTCTCTGGCAAGCAACCCATCATCTGATACTATGTCGCCTCGCCCTGCACCAAGATTCAGCTGGCTGGTCCTCAGTCGGGAACGGGGGAATGAGGGCCCGACAGAATCCCTACAGAGTATATGTAGGGCCCTCATTCCTCTAAACCCTAATTGAAACCCTAGAATCCTAAACCCTAAACCCTAGACCCTAGACCCTAGACCCTAAACCCTAAGAATCGGTGGGTCAGGACGAGCAGGTTGCCTACCACATCGCCTTCAAGCGCTCTCTTTCTGAAGCTCTGCCGGAGTCCATCGAAGAGCCCACCAGGGGAATCTAGGTGGAACCATAAGATATCTATGTTCATGACATTTCATTTTTTTTTTTTGGGTTAAGGGGGGGGGGGGGGGGCGGTCTTTGGACCTAAACCCTAAACCACCCCCCCCCTACCCCCCCCCCCCCCCCTGAGCTCCTTTTCATCCAACACGCCGCCAGGGTCGGCGGACCCTAAACCCTAACCCTAAACCCTAACCCTAAACCCTAAACCCTAAACCCTAAACCCTAAACCCTAACCCTAAACCTAAACCCTAACCCTAAACCCTAAACCCTAAACCCTAAACCCTAAACCCTAAACCCTAAACCCTAAACCCTAAACCCTAAACCCTAAACCCTAAACCCTAAACCCTAAACCCTAAACCCTAAACCCTAAACCCTAAACCCTAAACCCTAACCCTAAACCCAGGGCCGCTCCTGTCCAGAATCACGGAGAAACTGCCTTTGCCCAGTGGCTTCGAGTCGGCAGACAGGGCCTTCTTCATGGTCCATGCTGCTCGGGGAGGTTAGCTTGTGGGTTTTGGGGCTTAGGGTTTAGGATTTAGGTTCTTCATGGTTTGTGCTGCTTGTGCATGTGCAGGTTAACTGTGAACTTTTGGGTTTAGGGTTTGGGGTTTAGGGTTTTGGGTTTTGGGTTTCGGGTGGAATCTCGCTGCTTCTGAGCACGGGTTTCTTGATCGCTCTGGTGCAACCCGAAGCCATGGAGCCATGTTGCACACTGGTACCCTTGTTTGAATCAATGTTCCCTTCTCAAGTAACCAACCCTAAGAAGCGTACCCTTATCGTAGCATGGTTGGTGTGCTACCACGTTGTTTTTCGAACAAGGAATCGGATGTGAGTAGAGGACCCTAAATGATTGGTAATACGATCCCTTTCTTACCCCTGCAAATTCGTGATCTGTCCAACATACCTTTGCGAGGGATAGGCCCCTTTATCAGCGTCACCTCGCCTCTAACCCCACATGGGCATTTCCCGAAGTAGGGTTCCCCCTAATGTAACCCGAACGACTCCAATCCTGAACGCAAAGCCTCCAAACCTAAACCTCCAACCCTAAACCTAAACCCCTAAGCCTCCAACCTCAACCTCAAGACACCAAATCCCCTGTTGGTAGCCCAGTGGTACCCTGGACTCTTTCTTTGCTTATAAAGTAACCCCCTGAAACCTAAACCCGAAACCCTAACTTGCCCTAAACCCTAAACCCTAAACCCTAAACCCTAAACCCTAAACCCTTTTTGCAATATGATCTACTGGGCTCTCCAAAATCCTCTTCAGGCAATGGGGCCAGAGAAGGTGATCAACCAGCTCAGCGATCCGGATGGCTGGCGCACCGATGCTTTGCGGCATTGTCTGGCTTACCCAGACTCTTAATTGTTAGGGTTTAGGGTTTAAGGTTTAGGGTTTAGGGTTTAGGGTTTAGGGTTTAGGGTTTAGGGTTTAGGGTTTAGGGTTTAGGGTTTAGGGTTTAGGGTTTGGGTTTAGGATTTAGTGTTTAGGGTTTAGGGTTTAGAGTTTATAGTTTATGGCAGCTGAAGCCATTGCCCCCCATCTAATGCCGACTGCAGGACAGCAAGCTGCCCTTCGAAGCCATCCTCGGTGATGCGTTCGCGACAGTCAGCGAGGATGTTTCCCGCAATCTGAAACCCCAAAACCCATTGACCTTGTAATCTTAAACGGTCCTAAACCCTGAACCCTGAACCTTATAAACCCAACAATGTTATGAACCCTAAACCTAACCCTAAACCGCAACACCCTGAAACCCTAACGCCTAAACCCTAAAACCCCAACCCTATACCCTCCTTCTTGCTTGGAGGATCATGGTACTTTCTAATTGATTAAAACTGTACTAGCAACCGTACTTATAACCGTATTAGGGCACTTAAGGAGCTGATAAGTGGGTGATAAGTACAGTTACAACTGGTGACTAAGTGGGCGAGCGAGGAGGATGGATCGGTACAGGCAGTCCTGCGTGGCGCTTGGTCCGCACGCGGCACCATTTACCGCGACCACGGCCACGATCAGGCGCTTTTGTTTGCGAAGCTCCTCCCTAAACCCTAAACCCTAAACCCTAAACCCTAAACCCTGAACCCTGAACCCTGAACCCTGAACCCTGAACCCTAAACCCTAACCATAATCCTTCTGTTTTTGGTATGTGGGTGGCTGGCGCAGGGTCCAGCCCCATGGCTCAAGGGGTCGGTCAGGGTGTTGATGGATCAGTGGACTGCCTCCAAAGCCTTCCACAAGGGTTTAGGGTTTTGGATTTAGTACTCATAAGAAAAGTAACCAACAACAACAGCCGTATACATACCACTAACGATCATTTTGAAGCTAATCACATAAACACAACAATACTAAAACTAAGAACACACTTGTAGAAAAATACGAAATATTTAATCATCAACGTTGATATGCAAGATAGTGTGTTTTCGCTACGAAAGAAGTCTGAAGCAGGTGGTTGGAGGCTTCGACAAGTACAGAAAGACCATCAGCAGGTCCGGCGTGCTGAAGGACGCTGCCATCTTTCTCCATCGGATAGCAGGGGTTTAGGGTTTATGTTTCATACTTGCGTCCTTCAGGGTTCTGTTGACCTAGTTGCTATAGGTCCCTGGAAGTATAGGCTGCGTGATGGAACTCCGCGTGCTTTCCTCATCTGGGCAGGCTTAGGGCATAAGCCGGACTAGTTCCCTAAACCCTAAACCCTAAACCCTTCTGGGAGGTCCTTATTGTAAGGGTGCCGTAATACAACAGACACCCCAAATAGGACCCTCATGTAAGAAACTACCCAGCACTCTGTAAGTAGCCCATGAGAGCAAGCAACCCTACGCCCAAAACCCTAACCCTAAACCCCTAAACCCTAAACCCCAAACCCTAAGCTGCTCAAGGAGTGCAGCTTCTACGCCATGCCGCTGGATAGTGCCATCTTGAAACGCGCTGGCAAGTGAGGTACGACGTCCCAACTCTAAGGCCCTAACCCTTAGCCAGGGTTTAGGGTTAAGGGTTTAGGGCTTAGGGCTTAGGGCTTAGGGTTTAGGGTTTAGGGTTTAGGGTCACAGGGCTGCGGGACTTGGGGAATGTTGAATGCCAACGCATAAAATTTAACGCCCAAGCCCCTAAACTAGAAGCTCACTCAAGCCGCCAGATTCTTTTCGGGTACATATATATATATATATATGTATGTGTATGTGTATATGTATGTGTATATATATATGTCATTCTAAACCCCAGTCGCTTCCGTTTAGGGTTTCGGATTTGGGCCTCCTTTGTGTTGGCCAATCGGTAGGGCAGAAGGGGTGTAAGGTTAGGTTTGCCGGGGCCCGAAGACCATCAAGTAGGGTTCAGGTCTTATACCGTGAACCCTAAAGCCTTTTTGGGATTTAGGGTTTAGGGTTTGGGGTTTAGGGTTTAGGGTTTAGACTCACGAGAAAGCCTAGCAAAACCTGAGCACCTACGCCCAAGTGCTCCGAACCTCACACCCAAGCCAGGAAACTGTTTCACGACCATGGGGCAAAGCTCCAGAATCTGCCATGCATGCTAAAAATGCTTGTGCTGTATATTTTCGAATCTAAATATAGGGGCCTGTTGAATTTGAACGGGTTGCTGGGGGGTAGATTCCAGTGCAATCAGATGGAGGGTAGACGTGGGGATCAGCTAAGACTCCTGTTGCTTCCTAAGTTTAGGTGTCCATAAATCTACCCAGAACTACCCATGAGCCGCCAAGTAGCAGACCTGACGTGGCAGAAAGCCACTTGAGGGTCTTTAGGGTTCAGGGTTTAGGGTTCAGGGGTTCAGGGTTTAGGGCTGGGCTAGACCCCGACTTTTAGTTTGTTTTAGTGGGTAACCCTAAACCCTAAATCCTAAACCCTAAACCCTAAACCCTAAACCCGCGACATGAGGTCCAAAAAGAAGGACCTTTCATTCGTGGTCTTGGGGTCTGGAACCCTAGGACCTTAGGATGCCCAGTAGGAACCCAACTCATCTTTGGGCAGGGTTTGGGGTTTAGGGTTTAGGGTTTAGGTTTTAGGGCTCAGGATTTAGGCTTTTTATTTGGAACTTTTGGTTTGACCCTGTCATGTGAATTCGTAGAGAGATCCTGCGCCTAGCATGCGGGGGTTTAGGGTTTAGGCCCATCCGCGTCGATGCATAGAGTTGGACTTGTTCCTCAACCAAAACCCTAAACCCTAAACCCTAAACCCTAAACCCTATAAGAGCCCTCAAAGTCAAAAACCTCCTGTAAGCCCTAGAAGCCCCGCCTACAAGCCCCAGAGAGCCCTGTATACCTTTAGGGGCCCTCAGGAGTTCTAAGGAGCCCTCAAAGCCTAAACCTTGAGCATCCCATCGAAGCCCCCTACAAGGAGGGGCCCCCCTAGTTATAAGTAGAGTTTTAAGTATTAGGTTATAAGGATCCTAAATTAGGCTATAAGTCCCCTAACCATAGTTAGTATAGTAAGGGGGCCCCCCCTTGTGCACACCCTAGACCATAAAGCCCCCTTGTACCCCCAACACTTCAGTTTCCAAGCACCGAGCCCCCCAAACCCCAAACCCCACAACCCCACAAACCCACAAACCCGAAACCCTCAACCGCCCGCTCGGGCCCCGATACCCCCCAATGGCCAGCCCAGGTGCGACACGTTGGGCCCCCGAATTTGCGAAGTGACGTGGATGGGCGCCTGGATTCAACCGATAAAGGGACTTTAATGGGAACGCCTAAACAGGGAACCCCAAGAAGATAGGAGCATATTGGGAAGATACCCACCAGGGTCCGTATGTTCCTATGGTTTTCCTTGACCTAGGTAGGGTTTTAGGGACTAGAGACGGCTAGTCAGGGCTGAGGGTTTCCCCAAACCCTGAACCCCAAAACCCTAAAGCCTCTTTTAGCATCCGGATGTTTTGGGTTTCGGTTTCAGAGTTCATGAGTGTTCTTGTTCTTGCTCTTGCTCAGCCCACTTATCCCTCAGAAGCTCTAACCTTCAACCCCGAATCCTGAACCCTTTACACTGAGCTGTGAACCGCAGACCCTCAAGCCAAAACCCCTGAAGGCGGAAGGCTGGGGGGGTGGGGGGGGGGCTTAGAGTTTAGGTCAGCCAGCGGGGGGGGGCGGGGGAAGGTTAGGGTTCAGGGTTTAGGGGTTAGAGGTTAGGGTTTAAGGTCTAGGGTTTAGGGTTGGGGGGAGAAGAAGGTCTCCGAAAAGCCAGGGCTTGAAAAGGGACTTCCAGAGGCTTGCAGGGCTCCCATGGCGGTCCTCAACCCGAAACCCGAAACCCGAAGCTGGACAGGTTTGCCAAAGACTCTTAGAGGCTTCCAAAGGAGGGGACCCTCTGAGAGGCCAGGGATTAGGGTTTAGGGTTTAGGGTTTGGGCTTTCCAAGCAAAGCCACCAACGGCCCCCGATGCACAGACATTCAGTAGGTATACGTTGCTCGTACTTCACACAAGCTTCCCAACGCACTAAACCCCTGAAATCCTTGAACCGCATAAACAGGGGTTTCCGAAAATGGGGCTATCCGAAAATGGGGCTACCCTTTGGGGGCTTCCTTGAATGGGGATGAGAGCGTTTAGGGGCCATATTGAGGGTACCCCTATTTTGGGAAGACGCATCGGTTTTTAGGTTCTTGGGGTTAAGTTTTCGGGGTTGGGCTTTAGGGAGGGGCTTATGGGCTCAGGGTGTCTGGTTTAGGCTGAGAGAATTGAAAGGCACAGGCGATCGGCTGCCAAAGCAACTGCAGCTGCCTGTGGCAGAGGCACGCCCTTTCCGGCTGGGGGCTGCGCTTTGGGATCACAAGCTACAAGCAAGCAAGCCTGTTCAGGGCCACAAGGGACCCCAAATATAGGTAAACACTAAAATTCCCCTATAATAAAAACCCCTAATAAGGTGCCGCTAATTTGGGAAACCCCCACAAACAAAAAGAAAACATTGCATCGCAATGGCAAAGGCATCATCGCAATTGATATTTGCCCATTTCGGTGTGAAAATGGGACGTGCGCTTTTGCTTTGCTTGTTTGCCAACAAGACACTGTGCCCAACTAACCCTCAACCAGAAACATGCTGCCTGCCTGGAATGATGCTTCCGTGCAGTTTTGCCATCCGGCGTTTAGGGATCATAGGGTTTAGGTTTCTAGGGTTTAGGTTTATAGCGTTTACAGGGTTTATAGGATTTATAGGGTTTATAGGGTTTAGGGTTTATTGGGTTTAGGGTTTATAGGGTTTAGGTTTATAGGGTTTGGGGTTTCAGGTTTAGGGTTCAGGGTATGATGGTTGCTTCTCATATCCTTTTGCCCTGGACCCGAACCCCTACACCCTACAGGGGTTCCCTAAGGATCAAAAGCATGGGCCGAACCTTGAACCGTACTCTTCTTTGTATGTATGTTACATATATATATATATATATGTATGTAGGTATATATATAATACTATATGGCAGAAAGTAGCCACTTGCCCGAAACCCTAAACCCTGAACCCAAACTCCTATACATCCTAAACCGTTCATTTGGGGGGGCCCGCGCTCTTAACTCTCCCAAAAAAGGGTCCGGGGCTGTTTCAGAGCTTACGGCCCCTGGAAACTTGAGAGCAATGTGGCGTTTCGGGTTTAGGGTTTCTGGGTTTGGGGTGGTAAGGGTTTTAGGGTTACGGTTTCGGGTTCCGGGTTTAGGGTTTAGGGTTTAGGGCTATAGGGTTCAGGGTTTAGAGTTTAGGGTTTAGGGTTTTGGGCTCTAGGACTGTGCTCTGAGAATCCAGAGAGGCCTTCTTTCAGGGCCACCGCCAGCGCCTGCAGCGCGAGGAGCAGGGCGCCGCCGTGCCCATCCTTGAGGCCCTAAACCCTGTAGCCCTAAACCCTAAACCCTAAACCCTAAACCCTAAGCCCTAAACCCCATAGCCCTAAACCCTAAACCCGATGGCCCTAAACCCTAAACCCCATAGCCCTAGACCCTTTGAACCTTCGGTTTGGGGTTCAGGCTTTAGGGCCGTTTGGTTTGGTGTGTCGGGGATTTGGATTGGGGTTGAAGCTCAGGGCCGTTACTGGGTTTGGGTAAGTACTTCCCCAAAAACATGCACTCATTATGTAGTGGTACTTGGACGGGGTGGATTGGGGTTCATGTTTTCGTGGTGCTGTCGGTAGGTTTAGGGTTCAGGGTTTAGGGTTTAGGGTTAGAGGCTTTGAACCTGAGTTGTCCTTATCCAAAAACATTTAGGTCAAGCTTGCAGCCCTTCTGCATCCTCTGCGTCTCGATTTGCCGGCCCTGGAAGCAACCACAAATCCTGAAGCCTAAACCATAAACCCGAAACCCGAAACCCTAAACCCTAAACCCGAAACAGGCTCATCCATAGCTTAAAGACCTTGAGTGAAGCACCCGCATTGCGCAGAAACGAACTACTTGCCGGGCTCGGACACGAAAAGGGTTTAGGGTTGAAGGTTCAGGGTTTCGGGTTGAGGGCTTAGGGTTTGGGATTTCGGGTTAAGGGTGCAAGGAGGGGCCCCCGTACTTTGTTTGCTTTAGTTGAGGGAATTGCAATACCCAAAAAAGGGGCGCTTGTGGCCCTATTCATACCTAATTAGGGGGGCCAATACATGTGCAGGGTGTAGGGTAAACCCTTACGCGCCGGAACCCTAAACCCAAGAATGAATCCGAAGCTTCTGGATTCCTGGTTCAATTTTGGACCAAAAGCTCTGGAAGCAAAAGGGTTTCGGGTTAAAGGGTGTACGGTTTAGGGGCTCAAGAGTTTAGGTCTTGAGGGTTTAGGGTTTTAGGGTTTCGGGTTTCGGGTTTAGGGTTTTGGGCCCTTCGATCCTAAAACCCCTGTGACACCCTACTGTAAGCAGCCATTATAGGCACCCTCGGTGCCGATGTTGCAGCCTGGCGTGGTCTTTGGTGCAGGCAAGTGTGCGTTTAGGGTTTAGGGTTTAGGGTTCAGGGTTCAGGGTTCAGGGTTTGGGGTTTGGGGTTTGGGGTTTGGGGTTTGGGTCTCGGTTTGGGGCTTAGGGCGAAGGGCTTAGGGCTTAGGGCTTAGGGCTAAGGGCTTCTCGAGGCGTTCTTGGGCCAATGCCCCCGACTAGACTTGTGTTCACTGTCTTTCCAGACCCCTTGGACGGATCCAAAAGTAGAACCCCAAATTGTACCCTCACTATTGGGTCATGCTTAGAAACCTAAAGTACGGAACCTAAGTAGCAAGTAAGACTTAGCCCTTATAAGCCTATTCATGTATAGGGTTGCGGTAGCCCTAAACCCTAACCCCCTAAACCCTAAACCCCTACTTTGTAGTTTTGGGGTATACAGTACCGGGCTTAGGGGTCTAGGGTTCTGCCTTTGGCTTGTGAGGACGGACGCCCGTGGGCTTTTGGGGGGTAAGGATGATTAGAGCGGAGGGCCCCTTACTGGATTTAGGGTTTAGCGCTTAGGGCTTATAGTTTAGGGTTTAGGGTTTAGTGTTTAGGGTTTGGCTTTGGGGGTTTACGGCACGCGTATCTGTGGGCCTCTGCTCGTGGACAGGAACCGGGGCCAGCTTGAGCGGCGAGGCGTGGCTCTGCGTTCTCGGGTGGTGCTTGCGTTGCATGCTGCTGGTAGGGTACCGGTCTATGGTCTGGGTCGTTTAGACTTTGGATCCAAAATCACTGGTTTCATTCTTAAGAAGTTCTAGCTAAGGCTCCAAGAACATTCTTTTTTTGCAGTTTGCTGAGGCCGCCCAAAGACTCGAGCTGATGGGTTGAGGTTGAAGTTGTCGGGCGTAGGGGTTTTATGGTTCAGGGCTTTTGGGCCCGCCCTAGTTATCAGTAGAATGGTGAGGGCCCAGAAGCTTCTTAGACGTGCTGCAACTTATATCAGAAGTCCCTTGGCTATCGCTAGCATGTTCGGGGGATCTCTCAAAACACTAAGCCCGTGCAGACCCATCCTAGCCTTTGAAAAAGCGTGCAGCCAATTCTCAACCCTTCCCTGGCCTTTCCCTTCCCTTCCCTTCCTTTCCCTTCCCTTCCCTTCCCCTCCCCTCCCGACCCGACCCTATACCCTGAAGTCCTGCAGGACATCCTAGACCCTGAAGCCCTCAACCCTAAACCCGAAACCGTTTCTCTTTTTTGGGTGGGAGGGGGGTTTAGGGTTTAAGGTTTAGGGTTCAGGGTTTAGGCAAGGTTTCATTAGAAAGCAAGCACCCCCAAAAAGGGTATCCTTATTGTAATATGGTTGTTGGGCTAGCCAGTACTTTCTTCCCCCCTCAAAAACCTAGGTTTCCTTGTCAAAGCTCCATTGATTTCGTTATCTCCTCCTATGCTGAAGCCTTTGCTCTCAAACGACTCCACTGAGAAGCCACAACATGGAAAGCGAAGGTTAGGGTTTAGGGCTGCGGTTTAGGGTTTAGGGTTTTCGGTTTAGGGTTCAGGGCTTCGGGTTTAGAGCTTAGGGTTTAGGGTTTAGGGTTTAGGCTTTAGGGCTCAGGTGTTTTGCTTGAAGATGGAAAGATCAGCAGGTCGCGTGCCTGAGGAAGCGGAGGGCGTGGGTGCGGCTTGGCTGATAAACCCTCGGCCCTACAAAGTCGATTTTGGAGCAAGTTTGGATTTTAGGGTTTAGGACTTAAGACTCAGGATTCAGGGCTTAGGGCTTAGGTTTTTAGGATGAATTTTAGAGCAATGTGAACCCCTTAAGCCCCAAGCGCCCTTAAAGCCCAAACCCTAAACCTAAACCTGAAACTCTACTTGGAAGCCCGTTTGACGGAGTAGGTCTACATAGTATTCACTAGAAACCCTTCCCAATTCCTAAAATCAAAAGGGCTTCCAAGTAAGCCCTCTAAGCCCTCTACTTGGAGGTTCATGTAACCCATGATATGTGTGGATACAACCCATATATCAGCCCCTTCAGTACCCTAGTGGGGATATAATTGGGTTACAAGTGCAGCTACAATGGGGTTTTTAAGTACCCTGACCCTCCAAGTACAGCCCCGATAAACAACCCTAAGCCCTAAACCCTAAACAGTAAACCCTAAACCCTAAACCCTAAACCCTAAACCCTAAACCCTAAACCCTAAACCCTAAACCCTAAACCCTAAACCCTAAACCCTAAACCCTAAACCCTAAACCCTAAACCCTAAACCCTAAACCCTAAACCCTAAACCCTAAACCTAAACCCTAAACCCTAAACCCTAAACCCTAAACCCTAAACCCTAAACCCTAAACCCTAAACCCTAAACCCTAAACCCTAAACCCTAAACCCTAAACCCTAAACCCTAAACCCTAAACCCTAAACCCTAAACCCTAAACCCTAACGAGGCGCTGGTGGGCTGCCATCGCCTCGGCGTGCTGTTGGCTCTGTTGCAGTGAGCGGGAACCGGAAGAAAAAACGCCACGACTGATGAGCCGGCACGGGGGGGGGGGGGGGGGGTGGGTTGAGGGTTCAGGGTTCAGGGTTCAGGGTTCAGGGTTCAGGGTTCAGGGTTTAGGGTTTAGGGTTCAGGGTTTAGGGTTTAGGGTTTAGGGTTTAGATATGGGTAGCTCTCTATAATATGGTCCGTATGGGGGTCCTTGAACAGAGATGCCGTACTAGCCGCACTACATACGGACCTCCAAACGGGAGCCTAATTTGGAGAACTACTCATTTTTGGAACTTGAGGATTCCTTATAAAGTCACTTCAAAGAAAAGGATCACCTCTGCATTTTTCAATGACTGGGCAACCTCAGATTCAGGGTCAGGGTTCAGGGTTCCCTAAACTTCAAGGCCAAAACCCCTAAACCCTATAAGCTTAATAAACCAGGGATTTAGGGCTCAGGGTTGCCCAGGTGCCGCGTGTGCGTGCGTGACTTTGCATGAGGATTATTCTACACCCAAAACCGAAACCCTGGCCCCACAGTCGCCTTGCTTGGTGGCAGACCTAATCCCATTATGGGCTTTTTAAGGGGCCCCGTGCTTGTCATAAAGGCCCCTTTTTCCCCCCTATATATCCTATACAACCCAAGGGCCCATACAGGTATAATTCCTTTAACTAAAGTTCGTATAGGAAGGGGGGCTCCTACTTGTAGGGTTTACCCAGAGAGTAGTTATGCGTCTTATTTAGGGCTTCCATGTACCTTGACTGACTTGCAACCGTTGGATAGAAGGGTTATTATGTCATAAGACTTTTTGAGAAGACTTTTAGAGAGTTATGTTGCTTATACCTGCATCACGAGCTATGCCCATGAGCCTTCCAGTACGTTGCGGGGAGTTCCTGCCAGTGCCCCTCAAGGTCCTAAAGCCGAAGCCCGAAGCCCCATAAGTCTAAGAAACCCGAAACCCTCAACCCACAATTCTAAGCCCTAAACCCTGGAATCAAGCATAAACAACCACGCAAGCTCCCTCTAGGTTGAGTCGGGGCGTACCCGGACACTCTTGAGTAGACTTCCCTGGTTTTCTTCTAGCTCTGTGAATTCCGCACCAACCATGAATTTAGCTCTGTGAATTCGGTACCAACCATGAAATTACTTCGTTGTAGTGTAGGTAACGTTTTGCCTTTTTTCGGGTGCGATAATCCCTCACACGATCCCTACATAGTCCCAAATCTGAACCTCTGGTTCCCCTAGGATACCGGACAACTAAGAGGGGTTTAGTAAACCTTAAACCCTAAGGGTTTAGGGTTTAGGGTTTAGGGTTTAGGGTTTAGGGTTTAGGGTTTAGGGTAGGGGTTCACAAAGCAGGCTTGGGCATCGAAGAGTTGCAACTACAATTCAGGCTCGAAGCCCTACAGTAAACTCCAGAAAGTTGGAGCATCCTTTTTCCCCATACCCCAAAAGGTATACAAAAGGGCATCCAAGCCCTACTCATCCTTAAACCTTGTTCCAACTTTCTGGAGTTTACTGTAAGGCCTACACCCTGAGCTTTGTGTCGTTCAAATCAGAGGGCTGTGGAGCTTGGACGGAACCATTGGCTGCGCAGCGTTGCGTTCTCAAACGGCCTTGGGCAATGTTCTAAATCGGCTTAGGCTTAGGGTTTCGGGTTTAGGGTTCATAAGGTTTAGGGCTTTGGTATTTAAACCCTGAACCTGAAACTTCAACCGAAAAAACACATCGCGGACCCTTAGCTGACCAGCAACCCTAGAAGACAGGTCTCTGCCAGACTCAAAGTCCTTGCGCTTTTGCAAAGAAAAGCTTGCAGGAATGCCTGTAGAATTAAACCCGAAACCCTACAATAAGCCAAACACCCTGTAATCAAACGCAAGATCCCTTTTCAGCCTAGTAGTAGAGTAGGCAACCTTTAACCTTTTTGGGGTCCCCTTATAATCCCAACGGTTAACCTTGAATTCCCCCAGGTTACTGGACAACTAAGTCAGGGTCTAGGGCCGCCAGATGTTTTTTGCCGTCGCTTTCTAGCGCATTCTGGACACCTGCTTCTCAGCCGCTCAGCTGCGAATCCAAGCTCAGCCCCCTTGCCCTAAACCCTAAACCCTGAACCCTGAACCCTAAACCCTAAACCCTAAACCCAGTTGGTTAATAAGTATCATGAACCTTCAACTAGTCTCCCCTAGCCGCTGGATCGAGGGGGGTCAGGATTAACCGGAAAGCCCTAAACCCTAAACCCTAAACCCTAAACCCTAAACCCTAAACCCTGCAACGACAAAGGTGATGCTGAAGACCTTCTTCCGGCCAAGGCACCCGATGCGCTCAAGAGGTTAGGGTTTAGGGTTTAGGGTTTAGGGTTTAGGGTTTTGGGTTTTGGGTTTAGGGTTCAAGACGTTGTGTGTTTAGGTCTTGGTTTGGAGATCGGCTTTGGGTTCCCTCAAGCACCAAGCCCTAAACCCCTAACCCCTGTGTAAGGTCACCGGCTTCAGTTTTGACCGAAGGTTTAGGGGTACAGTACCCTAAACCCTAAACCCTAAACCCTGAAACGCCATGAACCTACAAAGCCGCGGAAGCTCATAAGCCCCCACGAGCTCCATGAAGCCTACACGCTACACCCTGTAAACCCAATGCCCTAAAACCTAAAACCTAAACCCTAAACCCTAAACCCCAAACCCTAAACCCTAAACCCTAAACCCTAAACCCTAAACCCTAAACCTTCGGATGCTTGCCCGTGGCAGAGGTCACGGCCCAAAAAGGGCGTAACCGATGGTGCCACTGACGCGCCAAGACAGAGGCCCAAGGGTTTGGGTTTTGGGAGTCGGGTTTAGGGACTAGTGGGTTTAGGGTTTAGGGTTTAGGGTCTAGGGTAGTAAGGTTTGGTGCCCGAAGGGCTGGGGTGTTTCCACGATTACGGCATGCCAAGCTCGAACTTTGCACATGCCGTTACGAGCCCGGAACCTGGCGGTTTGGGGTTTAGGGTTTAGGGTTTAGGTTTAGGATTTAGGGTTTAGGGTTCAGGGTTTACGGTTCCTACAGCCAAGTCGCGATTGCAGCACCAGCACCTGCAGCCATAAGCAAGGTCGAGGCTTGGCGTTACCTGGCCCGATAGTTGTGGTTCCGTTTGGGACACAGGCACTTCAGAAGCTGGACGCAGGGATACTCGTAGCAATGACAACGAAGCAGAGACGCAGAGAGGCGGAGCGAGAGGCCGTTTTTCAATGGTCCCCTGAATATAATCCTAATATGGCCGTGACCGTTATACTTCCTTAATGACCTTAAGGATCTTTAAAAAAGGTCCCAAAACCCAAGACTACAACCTTAAGGGTCCAAGGTACAACCCCTTGAGTCTTGGCATTTGGCTCAGTGTTCTTTCAGCATGCCGAACCAAGCATCCTCCCCCAGCTCTTCAGGGTTTGCCCCCACCCCTAGGCAACTCGCCTTTAACCTTGTCTAGGGCTTCGAGTGTAGGGTTCAAGTTTAGGGTTATCATCCCGACGGCGATCCTGAGCAGTCACACTATAGGACACTGGTCAAGCAGGGTCTCAAATCGGCATTTCCCAAAACAGGGGTCCCCCTGTATACCCCAAATAGAATAGAACCCCCTTAAAGGGACCCCCCCCCCCCCCTAAAAAGGGTACCCCCGCTTTTCGAAAACCCCCTTAAGTCGCCTGTGTGCACCCTCCTTGGCACTTGAGCGGCGGCGACATGCCCTTCTTCTTGCTGAATCCGGCAACCGGCCCAACTGCAACAGGTGCCAGGCAGTGCCTGCCACTGCTGGCCCTGCGGGCTCTATTACAAGTGTGCTTCCCGGGTTGATTTCAGGATTACCCCTCATAGCTAACAAAACCCTGAACCCTAAATCCCAGACCTCAAACCCTACAGCCCAAACCCTAAACCCTAAAAGGCGAATTAAGCCTGATTCAGGGTTATTCAAGGAGGGGGGAACCAGGGGGAGGGGTAGTGTTGAGGGGGTAGTAGGGAAACCCCCCTAGTAGCCCTAAACCCTAAACCCTAAACCCTAAACCCACCCCCCCAAGGCATAGCCATCGCCATCATCGTGACCCAGCCGATGCTCGCAGAGCCGCACGTCGTCCTGCAGCTGGTCGGTATGGGGCTGAGCTTCTGCTACTAGGTAACCCTGCTTGGGACATTTTTTGGCCCAGGGTTTAGGGTTTAGGGTTTAGGGTTTAGGGTTTAGGGTTTAGGGCTACTAGATAACCCCCCTTGGGACGTTTTGTAGATATCCCCTTCTCGAGTTTAAGAGGATCATACTCAGGAATACGTTTCAGAGGTTTTTGGTGGCCATCCTAGGTTACTTCCCGCTGGATATCTGGATGTCCTGCACGTACATCCGCAACTTAGAACCTGAATAAGTACACTTTACACTTTTTGGGATACGATAATCCCCTATAGAGCTGAAAGTGTGCACGTTTTGGGCGCTTATGAACTCAGCAGCTAAGGCAACAACACGAATGAGGATGACGATGATGATCGGGTTGGCCCGGCCGTTTGCACGCTGTTCGTCTGCCTCCCCTTCCACGCCCTGAATGGCTCGCTTCTGGTGGTCTCCTTCATCGTGGCATCGGGGGCTGATCCCTGGGGACCAAATGAACCCTAAAGTTGGGTTCGTATACCCTGCTCTACTATAATACGATAATAATCAAGGTATATGAACCATAAACCCTTTTAAGGTTCATTTCTAATTCCTACTAAGGTAAAGGAACCATAAACCCTTTTGCGGCTCATTTGGTAGACAAGGATCTCGTGGCATCCGACTATGTCGTCCTCGTGCTCGGCTGCATGTGGATCTTCCCCGGCCTGCTTCTGCTCATCGTCAGTTCCTCGGGGGCCCAACGAACCCTAAGAAGGTTTATGGGTCATATGCCTTACTATAGTAGGAATTAGAGTAGCCCTAAACCCTAAACCCTAGCCCTAAACCCTAAACCCTAACCCAAATTTTAGGGTCCATTTGCTCCCCCAAGGTTGTCTCCAATGGCTTGTGCAAGGCATGCGGCGCTTCTGCGACGCAGTGGCTCCGGCTCAGGCTCCGCGAAAGGAAACTTGGTAGCTAGGATGCCCAGTAGTACCCTGATTCCCTTTTTTGGGGGCTTGAGGTTCCCTTATAAACCCCTTTAAGCAAAAAAGGGTACCCTTTTTAAGCCTAGGTTACTGGGCAGCCTAAGTAGCCCAGCGGTACCATTTTCCCTCTTTTTTTTGGGTTAGGGGGTTCCCTTATAATGTAATCCTTGGGCTTCAACGACCTGAACAATGACGGTCCTTGCGTTTTGCATGAAGAACGTCATTTTGAACAACCGCAAAGACAGTAAAAAGGCTTAGAAAGAGCTGTAAAAAAGCATAGACGGTAAAAAGGCCCAGAAACACATGGCTTTTGCGCAAACCACGATTAAATGGTTTCACAAAGACTATGTTTTGAGGTCTTTTGAAGTCCAGGGTAATACTGTTACTGGGCTACCAAGGAAAAGAAGGAAAGTCCGATGGTGGAGGTCGAGATGGTTGGCGCCGAGCACCTTTGACTTCCAGTGCCACTTGTCGCCGCGCCCGCGCTGGGCGCCGCAAGAGTTGTCTCAATCATTCTCCTACTGCCCCTGTCGTGCGGCAAGCCCTAAGAACCTTAAAGCTTAATTCAAAATTCACAACCGCGCTGCCCGCCGCCTTCTGTACAGCGCCGAAGGCGGCTGCGCATCAGAGCGGCTCCACAAAGGAATGCTCGCCCCATTTCAAACCAGGGGCTTGCTTGACTGCTTTGTGCTTCCCAGAAAATAGACGATTACACCCCCCCCCCCCCCCGCTCCCCTCCGAAAAAAATACCTGGCACTGGGGGTCTGGGTAAGCACACGTTGCGCAAGCAACACCCAAACAGACTTGTCCCATTTAAAGCTCGCTTCAGCAAAAGCCTTGTAAAGTCGATGTGTTGCATAAGACTATGCTATGATATACGCCGTGGGGAGGGTCAGACATAGTAGTGCGGTACGTTAGCATATCGCTGTAGTCATGACATAAGAGTCCAACCCCTAAACCCTAAATCCTAAACCCTAAACCCTAACGACCCCGGAGCCAGCCATGGTTCCACATCCTTGGAGCTTAAACCTTTAGAACCCCCTATAGCTATAAGTAGGGTTATACGTAGTATTACTGACAGGATCCTGTTGCTGAAATGACAAAAGAAGCCTGTGTATTTACTTCACATCACCAAACAGTCCTTCATCAGCGGTGCCATCGGTGACATGAATCGTCGTTCTCCACCTGCTGAGCTCCAGTGTGTTTTTCGCCCTTTGTACAGTTAACACTCAGTTAACACTCAGTTAACACTCAGTTAACACTACAGTTAACACTACAGTCAACACTACAGTTAACACTACCGAAATGCTGCAAAAACCAGCATGTTCCTCAAATTTGTGTTAAAGACAGGAAAATAATAATTTGCTTCTTTGAAATGCGTGTATCCGGCAAAATGCTGGTTTTTGCAGCATTTCGGTAGTGTTAATTGTAGTGTTAACTGTAGTGTTAGCTGAGTGTTAACTGTGGAAAAGGTACGAATCGCAGTTAACACTGTATACTCTTCATACATCTTGCTTGCTGCAACGACGTTGCAGGTACTGTTGATGGAGGAAATCTTGCACCGCTTTAAATGGCAAGCAAGTAGAGACCCCGCGCCCCCTTTCTTTAATATTGACTGTTGATCCGAGGAAGTGCCGTGGGTTCCAATGACAAAAATCTTGCACCACCTCGCTGTCCATCATCGTCAATATTAAACAGGGGGTGCGGGGTTATGCTCATGTGTCGTGTCACTTGCTATTAATTAGGTGCAAGATTTTCTCCATCAACCGTATAAGTAGGGTGCTAAGTAGGGTTATAAGTACGGTTATAAGTAGGGTTATAAGTAGTATTATAAGTAGGGTTATAAGTAGGGGTATAAGTAGGGTTAGAAGGGCCCTTAATTGGGTTATACTTACTTTTTAGGTTTTAATTCTCCTAACTAAAGTTACAGTAGTAAGGGGGCCCCCTACTTGTAGTACCAGAATGCAACAACGAAGACTTGTGTTTAAATATCCATGCCAGAACAAACATAAAAAAAACTCTCTCTGTCTCTCTTGTTATTATCATTCTTGTTTTTTATTATGACTAATATTTTGATGGTTATTATTATGATTATTATGATTATTCTGATTATGGTTGTTATACATGGATTTAGATGTATTGCAACAAAGCTACCCTTGAAGTGCGGTACATCAATGGTATGGAAGCCGATTACTCAAGTACGTTGCGGTGGCGGTGCAAGACCCCAGCAGTTGAACCCTAAGTCCTTGAAGCTCGAACCCACAAGGGTTTAGGGTTTAGGGTTTAACCGAGGTCCTTAACACCCCCAAAAAACCCAAAACAACCTGAGCCCCGATCCCTTGAAGCCCTAAATTTCCCTAGAACCAATATAAACGCTCAAGCCCCAGAATCCCACCACCCTAGCATCCCTAAACCTGAAACCCTAAACCCCAGACCCATATTCCCTAAACCCTAAACCCTAAACCCTAAACCCTAAACCCTAAACCCTAGAAGCCCCAGGGCTTGGGAACCCTAACAACCCTATGGAGCCCACGCTGTCCAAACAAGCTGCTTTGGAACACTTCCCAGCCCTCATCCCCTACGCCTTGTGGTGCTTAAGGTTCAAGGTTTGGGACTTAGGGTCTACAGGGTTTGGGGTTTAAGGTTTGGGGTTTAGGGTTTGGGGTTTAGGGTTTGGGGGTTAGGGTTTGGGGGTTAGGGTTTGGGGGTTAGGGTTTAGGGTTTTGGTGTTCTTACCGGTCCATCCCAGCAGGCCACAGGCCCAGCCCAGCCGAGCACCAGAGGAGACCCGCCTGCCTGAGTTTAGGGTTTAGGGCTTCGGTAAACGGGTTTTCCTGAATTTGGGGGGGTTTCGGGTTTAGGGTGCAGGGTTTAGGGTGTAGGGTGCAGGGTTCGGTTTCAGGGGTTAGGGTTAGAGCTCAGGGAAGTTTAGGGTTTAGAGTTTAGGGTTTTTGGATTCTGGTTCAGGCTCTGGATGTTTTTGGGTGTGAAGCTCAGACGAGGGCTGGCCGACGGGGGGCACGTCGTACCCTAAACTCGAGCCCACATGCCCCGAGGGCTTAGGGGCTTAGGGTTCGTAGGGCTCTTGTATGCTTACCTACAGCCAACTATATCCTCCTTTGGAATTATTTTTCATGTTTGTTTAGATAAAACCCAAGAGGATATTAAATATACTATTTTTATTAAGGTTCCAATATATTATTTTTATTAAGGTTCTACGGGGAGTATAGTCAAGGGATCGGATCTGAGGTTTCATGACAGTTCTTGAGAAGCACAGGTGGTGAGGCAGCCTCTATAGCTCCTGCCGCCTCGAGCCGGGTTCCGAAAGTCGACGCGAAATGTTTAGGGTTTAGGGTTTAGGGTTTAGGGTTTAGGGTTTAGGGTGAAGACCTATGAGCATGTGAGGTCCATGTGGAGGTCCTTAAGCAGGCCCTGCCAGGACTTCTCGGGCATGCAAGGTACGCCAAGAGTGCCATGACACAGGGTTTAGGGTTTAGGGTTTAGGGTTTAGGGTTTAGGGTTTAGGGTTTAGGGTTTAGGGTTTAGGGCGCGGGACTTTCGGCTCCACCGGGGTTGCAAAAGTGGCTCGGCAGCTGTGCCACTTGCTGCGCACAGGCGTGAACGTACACATTGTCAAGTTGAACGTGAACAATGGCACGCTTCATGGTGAAGAGAGCGGCCTTCTACACCTCCTCCGTTGCAATTAAGCGCTGAAGGTGCTAGCGTTTTCGTCCTTAGCTCGAGTTGGGAACAGTCCTTGGGGGGAGGGGGGGGGTATTTCGTTGCCAAGCCTAGCGTGCCAGTGTCGCCACAATTCCGTAACCCTAAGCCCTGCAAGCAAGAGTCCCCCTCGCTATATTTCTTTATAAAACTAAAGGAATTATGAAACCCAGCGAAAGGCCCTTCAGAGCCCTATTCCTAACCAAGGGGCAACGACAACCCTACAACCCGAAACCCGAACCCCTGAGCCGCAAACCGCTAAACCCTAAACCCTACTCCCGTCTAAACCCTAACCTAGTCGTAGAGTGGGTAACCTTGAACCTTTTTGGGGTAGTACAATCCCCTTATAATCCCAAAGGTTAGCCTTGAATTCCCCCGGGTTACTGGACAATAAGCTAATCCCTAAACCCGAAACCCTAAACCCTAAACCCTAAACCCTAAACCCTAAACCCACGCTGAACAGCTCCCAGTGCGCCTCAGCCCTGCAGGGACCTGTACATGAAGCCCTCAGTCGCAAATTCGTCCCAAAGGCCTTCGAAGCCCCTACAAAGTAGGAGGCCCCCTTGCTAAACTAACTTGAGTTTAGGGTTTAGGGTTTGGGGGTTTAGGGCTTCGGGTTTAGGGTACCTAAATCGTAGGACCTACGCCCTAAACCCTAAACCCTAAACCCTAAACCCTAAACCCTAAACCCTAAACCCCAAGCCCTAAACCCTAAACCCTAAACCCTAAACCCAACCTAGGGCCCCTTAGAATTCACCCTACTTACAACTTGAGGGGACCATACCCTACTCGGAGAGTGGAGCCCAAGCAAAGGCCTTGAGCCCACGAAGCCCTCGAAGCCCCCAACAGAAACCCTAAAGAAGCCGTGGAATTTCAAGCCGAAGAAGCCATAAGATTCTAGACCCTCATAAAACCCCTAAACCCCTAAAACCCCGAAGCCCACAACTCTATAGGCCTTAGACCCAATGACCCCAAAACCCTACACTCTATAGACCCTAGGCCTACTTAACACCCTACCGAACTCCGAGCAGGCCCCTCGGAAGAAGGCGAGTCCTCCTCGAGCTGCTGCGGGGGGCCTAAGTGCGCGCGGACAGAGTCAGGTTTGAGGTTTAGGGCCTAAACCCTAAACCCTAAACCCTAAACCCTAAACCCTAAACGGGCTTAGGGTTTAGGGTGTAGGGTTTAATTAAGGTTCAGGGTTTAAGGTTCAGGGCTTAGGGTTTAGGATGTTGTGGGGTGGGGGACTGACTTTGGATTTCAGAGTCAAGGGTTCACGGAAGCCTATCATCATGGAGGCCGACAAACGGCTTATCAACTAGATCATCTTGGTTAAACCCTAAACCCTAAAGTCGCAGCCCTACAAAGCCCAAAATGTGCCCCAGCCTAAGAGAACCCCGCATTGTTACCCTAAACCCAAACCTCAAGGCCACCATATTTAAGGGTCTAGGGGCCCTGTACAGTTGGGTTGGTTATTGGGATGTTCCCCCTTATGTTAACAGTCCTTAATGGGGAATATAGTAGGGGGTACTCTAATCCCTGTTAACTGTTAAGGACTGTTAGTATAAGGGGGAAGATCCCAATAACCAACCCAAAAAAAGGGTGCCCTTCTTATGAAATGGTTACTGGGCCATGAAGGACAAGTGCCCGAGCAGAGACTTGAGCTCAAAAACATGCAAGCTAGACTCTTAAATGTTTAGGGGTTAGGGGTTTAGGCTTCAAGGTTTAGGGCTTATTGTTTAGGGTTTAGATGCAAAACCCTGACCCTTAAGTCCCCCCAAGGTCAGGGGGGGGGGCTTAAACTTCAACCCCGAACCCCTACAGGCCTTAGCAGCTGCGAGAAACCCTAAACCCTAAACCCTAAACCCTTGTACGAACCTCTCTCCTTCCTCTTCTAGGATGAAGGGCTTTACGGTTGTGAAAGGTTTCATGTAGCCTTAAAGTTATCCAGATGCATATTTCCAGAGCTTTTGGGGCTTTGCCACAGGGTGTTTTAGGCACGGGCAGCACCTTGACGTGCCTTATAGCGCTTGTATACTGTACAAGTAGTTCCCGGTTCTGGAGCTGGCATGCTCAAGCCCGGAAAGAACCCTAAATCCTAAACCCTTAACCCCTGAAACCCTGAACCCCTGAAGCCCTGAACCCCTGAACCCCTGAACCCCTAAACCCCTGAACCCCTGAACCCCTGAACCCCACAGCCAGGGCAAGGCTGAGGCAGGTGCAAGAGATCCCAAACGGTACTAAAGGCCCTGACCCTAAGCCCTAAACACCCTAAGCCCTAAACCCCAAACCCTCTGCGCCCGCTTTACGCCTCATGAAGCCACCGGGTTTAGGGTTTAGGGTTTAAGGTTTAGGGTTTAGGGTCTAGGGCTGAGCCGTAAACCCACGAAGCCAACCCTCTAGATCTCTCTGGACCCGCCCGCAAAACCCTCGTCTAAACCCCAAACCCCAAACGCCAAACCCCTAAACCCTAAGCCCCTAAACCCTAAACCCCAAACCCCAAACCCCAAACCCCAAACCCCAAACCCCAAACCCCAAACCCCAAACCCCAAACCCTAAACCCTAAACCCTAAACCCTAAACCCCTCAAATCCTCAAAGCCCACGCTCGGCGCGTTCGGGGCCCTTCAACTCATGGCCGACTCGGGCTTCCTTGGCTGCCTGGGAGGCTGTGCAGGGTTTAGGGTTTAGGGTTTAGGGCTTAGGGCTTAGGGCTTAGGGCTTAGGGCTTAGGGCTTAGGGCTTAGGGCTTAGGGCTTAGGGCTTAGGGCTTAGGGCTTAGGGCTTAGGGCTTAGGGTTTAGGGCTTTAGGGCTTAGGGCTTAGGGTTTAGGGTTTAGGGTTTAGGGTTTAGGGTGTAGGGTTTACTCGGGTTTAGGGTTGAGGGTTCAGGGTTCAGGGTTCAGGGTTTAGGGTTTAGGGTTTTAGGGTTTAGGGGTGGTAAGACCCCTCAACTGAAAAACCTAAACTCCACGGGGTTAGAGAACAAGATTCAGGGTCTAAGGAGGTCGAGGATGGCTTTTCCCCAAATAGGGGGACACAAAACCCAAACCCTAAATGCATGGGTTCAGTTCCAGGGTTTAGGGTTTAGGGTTTAGGGTTTAGGGTTTAGGGTTTAGGGTTTAGGGTTGTGGGTTCCTGGGCTGAGGTTTGCAGTTTATGGATGAAGGTCTCAGGATATGCAGCTTGGGGCACTTTAAGGCTGGAGGAACTGAAGCCCTCAACCCTCCAGCCAACAAGCCCTAATTAAGCCCTAAACCTGGGTTTAGGGTTTAGGGTTGAGGGTTCAGGGTTTATGGTTTTAAGTTTAGGGTTTAGGGTTTGGGGTTTAGGGTTCAAAACCTTGGTGCTCCAAGCGACCCATGTGATACAACTGATAGTTATCTTCAGAGTCAAGAGTTTCATATCAGGTTCGCAAAGATCACCTTGCATCATGAGCACATGTTGCTTCGTAAAAAAGAAGTCCTTAACTCCGCGAGAGTTGTAAGTGGGCGGTCCTGGGGTGGGTAGGTCTGCAGACTAATGCGCACTCACAAAGCGTGCATACGTTTGGCACGCCCTAAGCCCCAAACCCAAAACCTTTCCGCACCACGAGGCTTCTTCCACAAAGGGGTTACATAACAGGGACAAGGCTAGCCACATGCTAGGATGCCCAGTAGTACCCTTATTCCCTTTTTTAGGGTGTAGGTTCCCTTATAAGCCCCTTTAAGCAAAAAAGTGCACCCTTTTTAACCCCAGGTTACTGGGCAACCCAGCATGGTCCTCCAACCTTGATAAGGGGCATAAGGGTTTAGGGTATAGGGTTTGGTGTTTAAGTTTAGGGTAGTTCTCCAATTAGTTTTTTTTTGGCTCCTCTTCATAGGGTACTATATGGAGGACCTAAGGGCTTCCCAAATTCAGGGCCCATGCTGAGGGCACGTAGAACTACCCAAGAGTGCAGCGTACCTAGAGTGGACCCCCTTATCAATAATTTTGCTTGTGGCTGGCATGAACCCAGTTTGTTTTGAGATCCCGGTTTAGAGTTTATGGGGTTTAAGAAGCGTTTAGGAAGCTTAGGGTTTATAGGGCTTCGGGTGAGTTTTGCTTGACTGTGGACCGGGAAGGTTCCGTGGTCACTGCCGATCAATGGTCCGCCGTCGCTTGCCAGCATCTCCCTTTATCACGGCGTATAAGAAGTTTGTTGCTTTTCCTGAAGTTGAGTTCTGGTCGCAAGTTTAACGCCTGAGGCTAGCGATAGATCGATGGCTTCGGATAGGCCTACTGTTCAAAGCCTCCCAGAGACCTTGAACCCCAACTGAACGCCAGCAGCTTCACAGCAACTGTGGGTTTAGGGTTTAGGGTTTAGGGTTTAGGGTTTAGGGTTTAGGGTTTAGGGTTTAGGGTTTAGGGTTTAGGGTTTAGGGTTTAGGGTACAGGGAACTAAAACTCTCCACCTAACCTAGGCTTCTTGGGGGACACAGGTTTAGGTTTTGGGCTTTTGAGGGGTAGGGAAGTTTGGGGCTTAGGGTTTTGGGAGGGCCTAGCGCCGAGGGTTGGGTTTGGGGGAGGTTGGCGGTTTACGGTTTGGGGTTTCAGGGGTTTTGGGGAATTTAGGAGAGAGGGATTAGGGTTTTAGCGGTTGTTTGTTATTTTAAGGGGTTGAGGGTTTGGGGCGGATTTAGAGGTTTAGGGTGGGTTTTTGGGGCTTCGACGTTGGTTGTGGCTGTAGGGTTGGGCAGGGCTTTGGGTTGCTGCCTTCTTCGGGGTACCTTGCTTGACGATTAGACCAGCATAGGCAAAAACCAAATAGGTACCACTGAACCCTAAACCCTAAACCCTACACCCCCCCAGCCCTAAGCGCCAAGTAAGCCCTAAGCCCCCGAGGTTGACAAACCCCAATCTTTCCACCCCTCCAACCCCCTCCCCCCCCGCCCCCGCCCCCCCACTGTCAACCACCCGCCCAGTTTAGGGTTTAGGAGGGTTGAGGGTTTCGGGGCTTTGGGGTTTAGGGCTTCCCAAGAAGGTGAAAAACATGGTCGATTCCTGGGTGGACATGGAGCTGAAGCACGCGAGGCAGTCTTCGGGGTTCTTGGAGCTTCTTAAGGGGTTTACAGGGAGGGGTTTAGAGTGAGTTTAGGGGGGAGGTTTTTTGGGGGGCTTCGTGTTTTCAGCGCCTTTCCGTGTAGGCATGTCGGGGGAATTTCGGGATTCAGGGATGTAGCGCGTATAGCGGTGTAGGGATGTAACAAAAAGGCTCTGAGAGTTGAAGGGACTTGGGGTCGTTTTGGGGGGCTTATTGGGGTTCATGGTCTTAGGGTGTCTTTAAGGTTTGAGGGTTTGGTGTCTATGGTTTTCGGTTTTAGGCTTCAGGGATTGGAGTGATACTTAGTTTCCTTCATTGCTTCATCACAGAACTGGGCGTACATACCTTTGGGCGCGTGTGTTGACAGGCAGAACTAGCGTCAGGTTTTGAGAGTACGCAACGTGAAGCCCTCATTCCCATGTTCCTTCGCCTAGGTCTCAGGTCCCCTACACCCTAAGCCCTAAGCCCTAAACCCTAAACCCTCAACCCTAAACCTTCCCAACCCCATGAAGCAAGCATCCCAAATGTCCGGAGGCCAAAGCCCTGCAAAGCCCGAACCCCTGCACAAAAAAAGAAGGCCCGGAGTCCTACAAGGAGGGGCCCCCTTACTATACTACCTGTAGTTAAGGGACTTATAACCTTACTATACTACCTGTAGTTAAGGGACTTCTAACCGAATTTAGGATCCTTACAACCCAACAGAGGGTCCTTATAGCTCTACTTATAACTAGGGGGCCCCTCCTTGACCTAGGTGCCAAAAGCCGAGGGAATCTTTCGAGCACCAGCTGCCTTTTTCCTGCTCTCGCGCTTTTAAAAGGGGTAAATCACCGTAAGCCCTAAATACTAGGTCCTAAACCCTAAACCCTAAACCCTAAACCCTAAACCCTAAACCCTAAACCCTAAACCCTCACGTACAGCCCAGGGCTTCGGGTGCCACCCTTCCGCCAGGATCCTTGCCCGATTCTACTCCACCTTGGTGGAGGCCGACGCCTTGGAGGAGCACATTCAGGCACCCCCTCCGACGGGTTTAGGGTTCAGGGTTTAGGGTTTAGGGTTTCGGGTTTAGGGTATAGCGTTTAGGTTATAGGGTTTATAGGAACCTCCAGGAAGTTGGAACATGGTTTAAGCATGATTAGGGCTGGGATTCTCTTCAGTATACCTTTGGGGTACGGGGCTAAGGATGTTCCAACTTTTTGGAGTTGAATTCCTGCAGAAGGAAACCCTCCTAGAAACCCTGAAACCCCGAAACCCACCCCTAAACCCCAAACCCAGAAACCCACAAACTGATAAACCTTAAAACCTAAACCGAGCCTCCAACGCTGGGCTCTTTCGGCCAAGACAACGCCGCGTTCAGAGTTAAGTTTGGCGTGGTGGTACGGATTAGGGCTTAGGATCTTTTTCTGGGTTTGTGTGGAGTGCTAGCAAAGAAGGTACCTCGAACGCCTTGTGAACCATCCCGACTTCGGTTGTAACAGCGCAGGGTACTGGTTTGCTTCCTTGCTACAAGTAGGGTCCCTTAACACCCTTTTTCGAGCCATTTTACTGTGGTTGACTTTTTCCCGTGGGTCGGGGTAGTGGGGGCGGCTGGGGGGGAGGTTGGGGGAGGGGGGGGGGGGGGGGGGGGGGGTTGGGGGTGGTGGGGGTGGAGGGTGTCGTGATTGGACTTGTACTTCGGCTTGACGTGTTTACCATTACAGTCAGACTACCACAAAAGGAGCTACAACAAAGGTTCTAGTTGCATCGTAACTTGCTAGTTCTTGGACATCCACCCCGGTGACCCTTTGAGGATTGTTTAGGGTTTAGGAGTTTAGGAGTTTGGGGCTTACGGTGCGTAATCCTTCTCTCACCCTGCTAAGAACCAATATAAGATCAGGATTGTGGCTTTGGCGTGGCCGTGGTCATGATGGGGGGCGTGCGTGCCGTGGACTACGACTACGGTCAGGACTCTTGGGTTTCAGATTCGTCGGATCGAAGTTCGTGGTTTCGGGTATCAAGGGTATTAGACGTAGACTTGGAGGTTCGGGGTACTTTGTAACCCAGTTTGTACTTATAACCCATTTATAACCCTATTAGGGTACTTAAGGGGCTTAATATGTGGGTTATAGCTGCACTCATAATAGGTTACTAAGTACCCTGAACCTCCAAGTAGGGGGGCCTTTGGAGACACCGTTTCGAGCTCGGCACTGATGGAGTCGTGGATCATCATATAGGTTTAGGGTTTAGGGTTTAGGATTTAGGATTTAGGGTTTAGGGTTTAGGGTTTAGGGTTTAGGGCACATACCGGCAACACACGCAAAAAGTGCGGCATGAGGTAAGCTCCCCTAGAAGCGGTACGCATTCACGACTCACAAGGATTCAATCTTTAAATGCAGGCTACTGCTGCCAAGTACGTATTCCGATTTTACAAGCAGTCAATAAACCCAATTCCCTCATAAATGCTGCGCGTGCCAACAGTCCAGGTACTAAAAGTCACGACCAAGCAAAAACAGTTACAACTAACGCAGCTACCCCTGCAAACCTCCGAAGAGTACTCCTCGCTCATTCCGTAGAAACTCCCGAGTGAGGGAAATAGACACCTTGCGTCCCTCTCTAAAACCCTTTCAAGGGACTCTACACGATACCTATGTCCTGCTTTCCCAACCAATGCTAGCAAAGCACAGGCAAGAAAAAAATGCCCTAAGCCCTAAGCCCTAAACCGAAACCCCGGCCCTAAACCCTAAACCCTAAACCCTCTCAGAAACACACAAAAAACTCTACAGCTTCCCTCTGGCGAAGGAGGCTGCGGCCCAGGTCGGGACTTTTGCAGCGCCCGCAAACCCAAGCTTCTTAGGGTAGATTCCTGGTCCCTTAGTATGGGCCCATTAGGGTTTAGGGTTTTTAGGGTTTTTTGGGTTTTTTTTGGTTCTTTTGGTTTTGGGTATGAGTCTTATTATTCAGGTTTATAGTTCCCTGAACTAAATTCGGTGTAGTAAGGCGGCCCCTACTTGGATAAGGGTCCAAGTGCCCGTATGGGTTCCTATTTCCCTTACAGTCTTCGGGTAGTTCCATGATCCCTTAGTACAGTCCCTTAAATGGGGTCCCCTTATAAGGTCTAGGGTGACTTGGTGACTTGACCAGCCCTCAGATTTTGTCCGCAAGCCTCGCTATTTGCGGAACCCTAAACCCGAAACCCGAAACCCTAAACCCTAAACCCTAAACCCCATAAACCCCATAAACCCCATAAACCCCATAAACCCCATAAACCCCATAAACCCTAAACTTCCTGCCTGCTAGGTCTACCTGTCGCTCACCGCGCTCTTGAAGAGGCTGGCTCCCCCCTCCCCCCAAAAAACATTACGTAGGTTTAGTGCTTGTAAGGTTAGGGTTTAGGGTTTAGGGTTCAGGGTTTATGAGGTTTAGGGTGTGGGGTGTAGGGTTTTTAGGGTAAGCCCAGCAGCCTCGGCAGCCCAAACCCCAATGGCGCGCACTTGCTTGCACTAAACCCTAAACCCTAAACCCTAAACCCTAAACCCTAAACGCCTCTAAGCTCAGAAACCCTGAGCTCCCGGGACCCAGACTTGGCCCTTATTCCCTTTTTCAGGGTTTAGGGTTTAGGGTTTAGGGTTAGGGTTTCGGGTTTGGGGTTTGGGGTTTAGGGTTTTTGGTTACTAGGGCCCAGTGTGGGCTTTATTCCTTTCAAATTTTAGGGTTTAGGTTCCCTTATAAGCCCCTCTAGAGGCACCCTTTGTATTCCTAGGTTGCTCTTGCGTCTCATATCCTCTGGGCTCTGAATGCGACCCAAAACCTTACATAATGTTGGCCTGGGCTAGCTAGGGTCTCTGGGCAAGACCCCAAACCCTAAACCCTAAACCCTAAACCCTAAACCCTAAACCCTAAACCCTAAACCCTAAACCCTAAACCCTAAACCTCAGATGCAGCCGAATCCTGGGATCAGAAAGCTACATGTAGGGGCCCCCTTGCTTTACTAACTTGGGTTAAGGGAAGTATAACCTGAAAAGTAGGGTTTAGGGTTTAGGGTTTAGGGTTTAGGGTTTAGGGTTTACGGTTTACGGTTTACGGTTGACGGTTTACGGTTTACGGTTTACGGTTTAGTAGGACTTATAACCCAATGAAGTGCCCTTATAACCCTACCTACAACTCCTGCATGTACCCCACCCTCCACCTGAAACAAGCCCCAACCCGAACTCGGGTCCAACAAAAGCTGACGTTCGTAAAGATTATGTTAGGGTTGCATCATATCTGCCAAGGAAAGGGAAATCTCCTGAAATACTGTCTGCCTCTTTACAGTTAGTTGAAGTGTGAACTGTGGGTATACCCCAAATAGACTAGAAACCCAAACCCTAAACCCTAAACCCTAAACCCTAAACCTAAACCCATAAACCCCCGAGTCCCTTGCAACCACTATGCCGTGGAGGCTGGAGCCCTACAACGCCCAGGCTGAGGACCACTAAGCCTAAGGGTTTGGAGTTTAGGGTTTAGGGTGAGGGTTTAGGGTTTAGGGTTTAGGGTTTAGGGTTTAGGGTTTAGGGTTTAGGGTTTAGGGTTTGGGGTTTAGGGTTTAGGGCTTAGGGCTTAGGGCTTAGTGATTAGTGCTTAGGGTTTAAGCATGAGTTCAGAGACTTACAAGTAGGGGCCCCTTGCTACTACGAATAACTTTAGTTAGCGGCATTCTCACCTAAATAGCAAGTGACTTATAGCCCAGTTCAGGGACCTTATAACTCTATTTATAACTAGGGGCCCCGACATGTGCAGCCCAGTTTTTGGTGACATTGGGCCGTTTATGGCTCTAATTCCTCTATATTTTGCTCGGCGGGGCCTTCGCCGTTGCGCTCATGCTTGAGGGCCCTAAACCCTAAACCCTAAACCCTAAACCCTAAACCCTCAACCCTAAACCCTAAACCCTAAACCTTTAAGTAGGGCTTTACGCACCTCAAGACTTGCACTCACAACAGCAGAAGGTTACTCTCTTGTCACCAACCATGAAGTCGCAAGTACCATGAGAGTCCGACCGTCTACCTATACAAGTAGGGCCTCCTTACTGCTTACTCCACTAACCTCAGTTAAGGGAATTATAACCTGAAAAGTAGGACTTTCAACCTAATTTATGTAGGGCCCTTATAACCCAATTTGCAACTGGGGCCCCTAGATGTAGACCCGAAGTCATCTCTGGTGGCCGATTGGGTGCTTGCTATGTGGCAGTGTACATTGACGGTTCAGGAACAGAACGCCCTACAGCCTGAATGCATATAAATACGCACCCTTAACCCTAAACCCCAAACCCTAAGCCCTAAGCCCTAAGCCCGAGGCAGGGTAGGGGGGGGGGGGCATTAGTCTGGGTGGGGGTTCAGGGTTGACGGTTGACGGGATCCATACGGTAATCTATACAGTTGGGAACCATCCGTACAAGTATAGGGCCCCCTTACAGGATTCAGTTTAGTTAAGGGAGGTATAACCCGACAAGTAGGACTTAAAGCCAAATTAAGGGCCCTTACAAGCCTACTTCCAGCTAAGGGGCCCCTAATTACATATGTCTAGTGTCGCTGGTTCATGTGGGCTTAGGGGAAAGAGAGTCACATGGCAACCCCACAAGGGAAGCCCAGCTGGAACATAGCAGGTGACTATAGAGATTGGGGTTTAGGGTTTAGGGTTTAGGGTTTAGGGTTTAGGGTTTGGAGGGTTTAGGGTTTAGGGTTTAGGCATTGGAGATAGAAACCTATACTACGGTACCAGTATCCTGCTAGCTCTTCGTGGGCGTCCCTTTTGGTTATCCCGTGTGGTGATAGCTCTCGAAGGTACGGTGGTATCGAGACCAATCCCGCATCGAACCCCCTACCCTTACACCCTTTAGGGTTTAGGGTTTAGGGTTTAGGGTTTAACTCTTAGACCCTTAATCCCTTAGACCCTTAAACCCTTTCACCCTTAAACCCTTAAACCCTTATAAACCCTTGAACCCCGCGGCCAAAGTTTGGAAGGCGATTCAGTTCTGTTCTTCCCTCCGCGATACAAGTGGGGTCACCCTTATCATACCAACTTTAGTTAAGGGAATGATAACTTAATAGGAAGACTTATATCCCAATTTAGAGCCCTCATAACCCTACTTCGAGCTAGGGGGCCCCTACATGTCGAACGAGCATGCAGGAGCTCGGGTGGTTGCCTGATACGTCACTTGGTAGCCACGAGGTTCGGGCTTCGCCCATCAATCCTGAGCCCCTGAAAGGGTGTAGGGTTTCGGGTTTAGTTAGGTTTTAGGGTGGGAATAGGGCATGGGGTATAAGGTATAGAGTTTAGGGCATAGAGTTACCTTCAATGTGGAAGCATATCTTGTCACAGCGTGCTTGACATCTAAGTTTTCGGTGAGCCCAGAGTGTCCCAGCAATGTCCAGTCTCCCCAAGCCCTAAGCGGTGCATGAACCTGCCACCAGGCATGTCGAGTTTAGGGTTTAGGGCGAAGGGTCTAGGGTTTGGGGTTTAGGGGGAAGGGTCTAGGGTCTAGGCTAGAGGGTTTAGGGCACTAGGGTTTAGGACTTAGGGCATGAGGGTTATGGGTCTGTAGGATTCCCTGTTTTGATAAGACGGGTTCTATTAGAACCCTCCTTCGAGCTAGGGAACTGCAAGTGCACCTAACCCTAAACCCTAAATCCTTAACTCTAGACCCGAGAGACGAACCCTCCACAACTGTCTTTCAATCTCATTTCAGTCAGATATGTGTTCGAGACCTGTTAAGGTTTTGGGTTTAGGGTTAGGGGTTTAGGGTTTTGGGTTTGGGGCTTGGGGTATCTTCAGACCATCTACATGCCACAGACAGCATCAAGGGCCGACTCTTTTGATTGGATGATAGTCCCTTTGTTTCCGCCTGCTTGGGTTCTCTGTAGAAGCAAAGCCCTAAACCGCTCCCTAAACCCTGAACCCCCAAGCCCCTAAAGCCTAAACCCCAAACCCCAAGCCCCAAATCCCGGGGAACTTACACTGCACGCCTAGACCCTAGACCCCATATACCCTAAACCCTAAACCCTGTAGGCCAGAAGCCCAAGTCAGGAAGGACCTCGTTATCTATCCGTCCTTGCTTGGCCTCGAGCCAAGACATGATTGCCGCTCAGTGCGATTTGGCGGCAGCCGAAAAGAATAGACGGTAGGGTTCAGGGTTCAGGGTTCAGGGTTCAGGGTTCAGGGTTCAGGGTTCAGGGTTCAGGGTTTAGGGTTTAGGGTTTAGGGTTTAGGGTTTAGGGTTTAGGGTTTAGGGTTTAGGGTTTAGGGTTTAGGGTTCAGCGTTTAGGGCTTACGGGTATACGTTTTCGAGTTTCGTGTTGAGGGGTTCTGGGAGACTAGTTCTCAAGGGTGCCCTGGTATTCTTGTCACGTGTTGTGTCCCAGGGGCAGATTCTTCGAAATCCCTCATCGGGAAGCTCGTACCTTACTAACTGTAGCTAGGACCGGGGGGGGGGGGGGGGGGGGGGGGGGGGGGGGGGGGGGGGGGAGAAAAAACAGAGCAGCGGTCCTGGTATCAGCCGATAAAGAGTTCTCGGTACGGCTTCAGCGTCTGGATATCCGCTCGTACTAGCTTGCCGTAGGGTTTAGGGTTAGGGTTTAGGGTTTAAGGATGTTTAAGGTTTAGGGTTTAGGGTTTAGGGTTTAGTGTTTAGGGTTTAGGGACATCGGAGCACATCTTACGTAGCTTTACCACGAAGGAGAATGCGAGGGAACTACACGAGGGTCCCAAGTCCCTCTGCTGCCGAGTTCTTTGTAGAACTATGATGGCCTTTGCAAGTACGTGACGGACAGAACCCTAAACCCTAAACCCTAAACCCTAAACCCTAAACCCTAAACCCTAAACCCTAAACCCTAAACCCTAAACCCTAAACCCTAACAGAATACAGGTCATGAATCTCTTGACTCTGGTGGCTATATACCTGGACCCCGGAGTAGCCAAGAACTGAAAAGGGGGTGCCCTTTTTGTTCCAAACGGGGTTTATAAGGGAGCCCCAACCCCAAAAAAGGGAAGTAAGCCTCCTCAACCCCTCTGCCCCTCCCCTCCTTTCCTCTGTGTGGTTGTGCGTTGGTTTCAAGTTTGGGGTTCAGGCTTGGTCTGGGAAGTGGTATCTGTCATCCCGTGCCAGCAGTGCGGAATCTCTGTCTGGAGGTTCTTCTCATTCTAAGCCCTGAACCCTAAATCCCTGTCATTGCCATTCTTCCGTGCTGTTGTCACACGAGCCGCATATGGATGTTGATGAACTCCAAACTCCAGAAGTAGGGGCCCCCCTTACTATACTCTAGTTAGGAAGATTATCGCCTAAAAAGAAAGACTTATAGCCCAATTAAGGGCCCTTACAACCCTACTTATAACTACAAAAGGGGGCCCTACATGCAGGTCTCGTAGGTGAAGGCTTCCCATTGTGTGTGTGTGTGTCCCATCATTGAAATCCAAGTTCTGAGGCCTTGGCCAGGTCCAGGGTTTAGGTGTTAGGGTTTAGGGTTTAGGCTTTCGGCCCTGTGGGGTTTTTCGGGTTCAGGGCTTTGGGCTTTTTGTGGACTTCCGAAGGCTACGGCACGAGCCTGAGATTTTACGTCTACGACCTGCGCGACTGGACCCCGGCGGGCAACGCAGAGAGAGGAGGGGCTTACGCGGCGAAGGTTTACCCTAGTTCTGTAGAAAGTTTACTGGGACATCCTTTAGTTGATGAAAGTCTTAGGATGAGATAAAAAGTAGGTTTTCTGTTCGTAGGTTGAGGGTTTAGGTTTTAGGGTTGAGGGTTCAGGGTTCAGGGGTTAGGGGCGCTCTTGGGAGTTTCAGGTTTCAGGGCGCGACTCCCTGGCTGAGGCAGAGTTGTTTCGTTCGGCACCCGGCCTTCAACAGCCAAAACCCTACAAATCTTAGGGGTTTAGGGATAGTGGCTTATGAAGTTCAGTAGGGTTTAGGGTTGAGGGTTGAGGGTTTAGGGTTTTGAGGTTCATGTAGGGTTTAGGCTGTTCAGCCCTGGTACGGTTTGTCGCCTCCAGCGGTGGCTGGACCTCAAGCCGTTTCAATGGTGGTGTCAAGGTTGCAGGGTGTGGATTGAAGGGCCTCGGCTAGAAGCCCGAAGCCCTGAACCCTATAAAGCCGAAGCCCTAGACCGCAAAAGTGTCCATAAGTTAGATAGACCTCCCAGTCAAACCCACGGCTCTGAGCAGGAAACCTTCAAAGCTCGTTTTTCCCCACCCTCGGTGTGGGGTTGTTAGATTTTAAACTCAGCTCCCCGAGTGTTCCTGGAGTGCCCAACCCCAATGTGTCCCTGGAGTGCCCAACCAACCAGAGTGTTCCTGGAGTGCCCAACCCCAAAGTTTGTAGAGTGCCCCTGGAGTGCCCAACCAACCAGAGTGTCCCTGGAGTGCCCAACGTCAGAGTGTTCCTGGAGTGCCCAATATCAGAGTATCTCTACCCAGAGAGGGTGGGGATGTTCGAAGTTTTTTGTTTGTTCTTATTAGGTACGGGCTTATTTAGGGTTTAGGGTCTAGGGCGCAGGGTTTCTAAGGCAATCTGTTGATAAACCATCGCAACCAAAACTCCTAGTACCCCGCTGCCACACGAACGCGGCGGTGTAGAGACCCGTCGGAGTACTCCCCCTAAACCCTAAACCCTAAACCCCAAACCCTAAACCCGAAACCCTAAACCCTAAACCCTAAACCCTCGCCATGAAGCCTGCTCGCCAGGAGTACTCCACTGCCAGCATGGCCAGTGGGGCATGGAGGCATTGATCCCGCCACTCGGGAAGTAAACCCGAAACCAGGGTTTAGGGTTTAGGGTTCAGGGTGTACGGATCAGGGTTAGGGTTTAGGGGGTTTAGGTGTAGGGTATCAGGGTGTCAGGGTGTCAGGGTGTTAGTTAGGGTGTTAGGGTTTAGGGTTTAGGGTTGAGAGTTTAAAAGCTCGAACCCTACACTTAACTTTCTGTGTGGGTTAAGATGCAATCGAAAACATGTGAGACCGAGCCCTTCGCATTGAACTGCCATCTACAATATCTTTTGGAGGAATTCCTGTTTCGTGGGGCAGACAACGAGAGTTGCCTAATCCCTAGACAACACCTAAACTGTAGCTCGAACGCCTAAACCCCAAACCCGAAACCCGAAACCCCAATCAAGGCCTTTCTGTGGTTACTAAACCCTGAACCCTAGATGGGCTTTGACGACCTCTTTTGTAAAATCCAGATGGTCCGGTCTCTATATAAGTGCTTGTTTTTCGTGCACTCTTCCCACCCCCCCACCCCCCTCCCGGTAACCCTAACCCCGAAAGCCTAAACCCTAAACCCCAAACCCCAAACCCGAAACCCTATACCCTTTCGTTTCCTCGGCTACTCTTGGGTCTAGGAGTGCAAAGAGACCGCAGATTGGGACATGACTGGAGAGCTTATGCTGAGGTTTGGGGGCACAAGAAGATTAAGGTCGAGAATGAAGCTTTGTTCTGCTGCCTTGAAGACTTTGCGCTAAATCCTACGTGTGTCTGCATCTGTATATATATATATATATATATTATGTATATATATATATACAAGCATATATATATATATATATATATATATGCTACCCCCCCCCCAAAGATCTAGGTATTTTCATGATTTAGCGATATCAAGTTGAATACTTGCATGGGCCCGGAGGCGATGTGAAGTTGAAGATTTAACCGCCATTTAAACCTGAACCCTTAACCGTAAACCCCTTTTGGGTTAAGGCTTAAAAGGTTTAGGCCTTAAGATTTAGGCATTTAAACCTAAGCCCATCGAGTGTAAATCTTAGCGTACAGGGCCTAAACACTTAACCTTTAAGCCCTATAGGCATAGCAGGCCCATAGAGTTAAAGCCTTAAGGGGCCTAAACGCTTAACCTTTAGACCCTATAGGCTATAGGGTCAAGGTTGAAGGGTTTTGGTTTTAAAAGTAAGTCTATAGAGTTCAGACCCTGAGGGGCCTAAACGCTTAACCTTTAAACCCTATAGGCTATAGGGTTAAGGTTTAAAGGTTTAGGATTCAAGATTTAGGCATTTAAACCCAAGCCCACCTTAAGGGTTTAAGGTTTTAAACCCTCAGGGCTTAAGAAATACCCTAAGCCTTTGGACCCCCCTTAAGGTTTAAGCTCATGGGCTTGTGTTTTAATGCCAAAATCTTAAACCCTAAGCCTTTCAACCTTAACCCTATGGCCTATAGGGTTTAAAGGTTAAGCGTTTAGGACCCTTAACCAAAAGGGGCCTAAACGCTTAACCTTTAGACCCTATAGGCTATAGGGTCAAGGTTTAAGGGTTTAGGTGTTAAAAGTAAGCCTATAGAGTTCAGACCCTAAGGGGCCTAAACGCTTAACCTTTAAACCCTATAGGCTATAGGGTTAAGGTTTAAAGGTTTAGGATTCAAGATTTAGGCATTTAAACCCAAGCCCACCTTGAGGGCTTAAGGTTTTAAACCCTCAGGGCTTAAGAAATACCCTAAGCCTTTAGACCCTATAGGGCTGAAAGGTTAAAGAGAGCGTAATGTCTGGGCATTTATACATTCAACGCCTATAGGGTTAAACCCTGTTAACGTTTTAGAGCCCTACAGGGCTTCAAGGTTCTGACCCTAAAGGGCTTAGGGTTATCGTTTCAATGCTGAAACCTTAAACCCTTAAGGCTTAAGCTCTATGGGCTTGTGTTTTAATGCCAAAATCTTAAACCCTAAGCCTTTCAACCTTAACCCTATGGCCTATAGGGTTTAAAGGTTAAGCGTTTAGGACCCTTAAGGTTTAAACTCTATGGGCTGACTGTTGAACTTTTCAACCCTAAACCTTTAAACCTTAACCGTATAGCCTACAGGGCTTAAAGGTTTAGCCCACGATCCCGAAACACCGCAAAAACCAATAAGAAACATAAAAACTATGGTTTCTGAAACTACTCGGCCGGCCACCCCAGCCACTAGTTTCGAAAATCATGGTTTTTGACATGTTTTTTTTTTTTTTTAATTGTTTTTTTTTGCGATGTTTTGGGAGCATGGGCTCACGAAACATCGGTTTTACTGATGTTTTTTAGAGGTAGGCCTTCAATAACATACCTATGTTTTTTGAAGGTAGGCTTTCAAAAACATTGGTTTTACCGATGTTATTTTGAAGGTAGGCTTTCAAAAACATCGGTAAAACCGATTTTTAGCGTGGGACCCACGCTCCCGAAACACCGCAAAAACCAACAAAAACCATAAGACTGAGCCAGCCACTGGGATGCGAGCCATTGCGAGTATTACAAACACAAATGGTCAAGTATATTTCGAGTGGAATGTCTGCGAAGACACGTGATCTTGAGCGACGTCACGAAAGCTAATTCTGACACTTTACAAGACGTGAACCCGATTGAAAAACGATTGAAACGATTGAAATTCAATCGGGGGCCCGATTGAAAAACGATTGAAACGATTGAAATTCAATCGGGGGCAGGATTGAAGATTGAAGATTGAAGATTCCCAGAAAAAAGGTTTCCGGGAATCTTCAATCTTCAATCTTCAATCCGGTCTCCGATTGAATTTCAATCGTTTCAATCGTTTTTCAATCGGGGGCCCGATTGAAAAACGATTGAAACGATTGAAATTCAATCGGGGGCAGGATTGAAGATTGAAGATTGAAGATTCCCAGAAAAAAGGTTTCCGGGAATCTTCAATCTTCAATCTTCAATCCGGTCTCCGATTGAATTTCAATCGTTTCAATCGTTTTCAATCGGGCTCACAATTTGAAAAGACGACCACGCACATATGAAGACTCGCACATATCAAGATTCACATGTCCATATTGAGTTTTACATGTTTAGCTAGCCCCCCACCCCCAACCCTTAAACCCTAAAACAGATCCCAAAACCATGAAAATACCTAGATCTTTGGGGGGGGGGTACCATATATATACACCCAAAACCCTAAGTTACTACACCCAGTTACTCAAACCTAAACCCTAATTCACTAAACCCCTAAGTGACTCAACCCTATCCCCCAAGCTGCTAAAAAACCTTAGAAGAACCCTCCGGGCCGAATCTCTTCTGACTTAAACACGGGGCCAAAAGACGACCCTTACAAGGGGCCCTTGGGGTTTACGGTTTAGGGTTTAGGTTAGGAAATCCTGCAAACCGCCCATCGCGTGCACCTCACAGGTATTGGTTGCGACGTGGCTCCTGCCACACCACAGACCCGGAGGCTGCTGCAAAGACAGTTTAGGGTTTAGGGTTTAGGGTTTTGGGTTTAGGGTTTAGGGTTTAGGGTTTAGGGTTTAGGGTTTAGGGTTAGGTTTTAGGGTTTAGGGTTTAGGGTAGTTAGCTTGGGATGGTTCCCCCTTGTACTAGCAGTCCTTGATAGGGATTATATCAAGGGGTACTGTTAGTATAAGGGGGGACACGCCAACAGTGAGCAAAAGCCAGCCCAGTAAGTAGAGTTCAGAGTTTAGGGCGTAAGGGTTTAGGGCTTAGGGTATGGGCCTGAGATTGTTTTGGGGAAGGAATGTAGCAGACTCAGGGCTCTTCTTTGTTGCCTCTTCGGATTTGACAATACGGGGACCATATTGAGTTCCTTTTATAAGGCAACCATACTATGCGGGTCAAAGATACTTATTTTCGAAACCCCTCTTTCAGATGTCGGCACAGTTTTGGCTCAGTCGGGTTTGGGGTTTAAGCTTCTCTAGGCTTTCGAACAAATCAAGGCATGCTCCAGCTGGCAGCCCTAAAACCTCGGATATGGTCATTTCCGAAGATAGGGTACCCCGAATATACCCCCCAAATACTACGTAGGAACCCCCGACAGGGTACCCCTATTTTTCGGAGACCCCCATATGTCGCAGGAAGCCGACTACTTCCTGGTGCCCTGGCACACGTGGTGTGACAGGATGATTTTCCGTATGAATCAGCCAAGCCCTCGGCACAGGGATCTGGGGTGCATAGTCCAAATGGTGTCCGAAATTAGGGATGCCCCATTGGGGTCCTTATTATAAGGGAATCCCACAGCTTGGAAGTCAACAATAGGGGTCCCGTATTTTCGTATAGTCCCAAGTCCGAATAACAGTTGCAGTCTACAAAGTGCTTTACGCTGGGGCTGCCAGGTGAGCCCCAACCCCTGATTTCCCCCCAGGTCGCGTGAACCTGTGGGCGACATTTCTGCCGTGTACTTAGACCTCCTCCGCCGCAAGGCACATGTTCAACGGAAGTTGCGGGGGGGGGGGGGGGGGGGGGGTTTTGGAGGTTGTAAAATAAAGGAGTCGGAATAAATACCCTTATGAGCTCTTTGTACATCCTTTACAATAACCCCCCCCCCCCCCCCCAAAAAAAAAAAAAAAACATACGAATCATTCAGACCCCCATAGTAGGCCTTTGCGTTTGAAGGGCCTTCAGACTTGTAGAGCCCAGGCATGCAGGACCGTTGGACTGCTATGCTCGCTGGAAATTAAGCTATCTTTCTTGACGCGCGTAAGGGCTGTGTGTTCATCTCGTCTCCTCATTAACCTGAAGCAAGACCCCACAGCGCCGACCCCCTGGGTACAAAAAACAGTTTTCGCACATCAACCTACTGCGCTTCAGCTCCTGCCGTCTGTATAAGTTGAGACTATGCTCCCCTGAACAATAGCCCTCCGCCACCCCTGAATATGAAATATTTCCCAGGGGAAAGCCTTGCATTATTTCCCTAAGCCCTAATTAATCCGAAAACCTCAACCTTACGGAATCTTTCACATTAGGCGGACGGACGGGGAGGGAGGTTTCGGGCTTAGGGATCCTACTCACCAGCACTTCGAATACTAAAGTTCCTGGGGAGCAGCAGAGCATGAGCCCTGAGTACTCCAAGTTGAGACTCAGGTTGTGGGGGTTATATATTTAGGATGTACGGTCTAGGATTCAGGGTTTAGGGTTTAAGGTTTAGAGTTTCGGGTTTAGGGTTGGGGTTTAAGGTTTCCATGGCTTAATATTTAGGCTTGAAGGGTCTCAGGGTTTTAGGGCTCAGAGTCGTCAAGCTTTCTATGTGATGTGTGGAGTTGGGTTCTGCAAGTAGGGGACCCCTGCTATGGATAAGTCCGAAGACGTGGCTCCTTGGCATCGACTTTTTGGGTTGGAAACAGAGCAAGCTTCGCTTGCTGGCTGCGTTTGGACAAAGTTCCGGGAAAACGACCGAAAGTTGCATTCATCGTTTGAGTTGTTCTATTTCCCAAATGTGACCTCAGCAGGACTGCAGCGTACTTCATCCATGGAGATCAGGGGAGAACCGTCATGACTGGGGCCTTTATGGTCACAACTCTGCAATCGGCGCTGGGATATGGACTGCAGGTGCAATGGCGCAAGCTTCCTGACACCGCTTCTGTGGATGGTAGCTTTCACTTAAAACAAACCTTGCTAACTCAAGCTACTTGACACGGTTCTGTCTAATGGCCATTCCAAAGACCATTCACAAAAACTCTGAGACTTGTGACATGTACTGTAACCCAATCTAGGGCCCTCATAACCCTATTTATAGCCAGGGGCTCCCTGCTTGCACCCCTAAACCCTCAACCCTAAACCCCAAACCCTAAACCCCAAACCCTAAACCCCAAACCCTAAACCCTAGACCCTAAAGCCTAAACCCTACATGTAGAGTTTACGGTCGAGCCGCGGAGGAGGAGCTGCTTCCGCATTGGCCGCGCCAGCTGGGTCGGGACCACGTCTTCATCTTCTCCGATCAGGGGATGAACTTCTTCCCGGAGCCACCCTAGGGTTTAGGGTTTAGGGTTTGGGGTTTGGGGCTTGGGGTTTAGGGTTTGGGGTTCAGGGTATAGAGTTTGGGGTTAGAGTTTAGAGGGTTGAGGGTTTAGGGTTTAGAGGGTTGAGGGTTTAGGGTTGCTACCTGGCCCCCCCACTATGGGCCTAAGTGTACCTTGGAAGGTGTACTTGGGGTATCTTGAAGGGCTTTTGGAGTACCTTTTTTGGCATAGGGCCCTAATCCCCTGGCAGGAGTGGCGGGACTACATTCCGCATTCCGTATTCCTCACGACCGAGGTGGAGAACCCTAAAATTACTAAATCCTAAACCCTAAACCCTAAACCCTAAACCCTAAACCCTTTGGGGTCTACCGTCTGCAAGGTCGCATAGCCTTCACCCCTCAAGGCCTTGTAAACCTCGACTAAGCCAGTTCCGTGCCCCCCCCCCTCCGCCCAAGTTTAGGGTTCAGGGTTTAGGGTTTAGGGTTCAGGGTTTAGGGTTTAGGGTTTAGGGTTTAGGGTTTATATCCTGAAAAGAAAACCATGGTTTCCCTCGCCCCTAACATCACATCTTCCCCCTTAGGGTTTAGGGTTTAGGGTTGGTAGGTTTCGTTTTTTGTTGGGGGGGGGAGTCCTCTTCCAACTTCGGAAGGGCCCAAGGACCTACTGCACAAGGGTTTTGGTCTAAGGAGGGGCCCCCGAGGATATTAAAAGGGTTGTTAAGGTCCCTTAACTGGGTTATAGGTCTTGATTTAGGTCATACATCCCCAAGTAGATTTAGTGTAGAACGGGGGCCGCTGCTTGCAAGGGTCCATGTATCAAAATAGGGTATGCTCGGGCTTTAAAGGGCAGTTCCTATGTCGTGACTTTGCGCCCAGGCTCTTTTGAGCCGGCGGTGTTAAGGTTTCTTTTTACTTTGGGGCTGGTTTTGTAGGGTTTTCAGGCAGTTTTTAGGTTCTAGGCTGAGGGCTGGCGAGGTCGCCTTTGAGATTTGCGCGGTAGAAGCTTAAGAGTAGGGTTTAGAGTTTAGGGTTGAGGGTTTAGGGTTGAGGGTTTAGAGGGTTTAGGGTGAGGGAGGGTTTAGGGCAATGCCTCATGGAGGCTGTAGCTTTTTCGTTTGGGATGTGGGGGTTGTTGTGAGCACATTTGCTTCGCAAAACATGCTAAAAGCCCAAAGCCTTACAAACCCATGAATTAAAGTTTGCATGGTAAGGGGGCCACTTACTTGTATAATTACTCAGATACGTACCCGAAACCTTAAACCCTCAACCCTAAGCTTTACAATCCCTAAACTCCTGGCATCCAGTCTTTATGATCTCAGTCGCCCTCGCTCAACAGGCTTTGACGCCCGGTTGTGGACCTAGTTGCTACAACCCATGGAAGGACTCGCCACTTCCTCGTGGTTCGGCATTTATGTTTTAGGGTGCAGGTATTGGGATCTATAGAGAAACACTAGTCAGTGTGCATGTGTGTGTGTGTGTGTGTGGCCACTTTGTGGGCTCATGCGCTGCTTTTGTTTCGGGACTATATGCTACAGCTTGCGCGCGTGTGCGGGTGTGTGTGTGTGAGAGAGAGAGAGAGAGTGTGTGGGGGGGGCCATTTTTGAGATCTTTCAATCCCCAATCTTTGAAGTCCCCCCAGGGCTGTATTCAGCCCAGCCTAAATCCATGCCAGCTCAGCCGGCCCTTAAACGAGGTATTAAGTCCTACTTTTCAGGTTGTACTTCCCGCAACTAAAGTTAGTATGGGAAGGGGCCACCTACTAACCCTAAGCCCTAAACCCTAAACCCCAAACCCTAAACCCTAAACCCTAATCCCCAAACCCCAAACCCCAAACCCCCAACCCCAAACCCCAAACCCCCAAACCCTAAACCCCAAACCCCAAACCCCAAACCCCAAACCCCAAACCCCAAACCCCAAACCCCAAACCCCAAACCCCAAACCCCAAACCCCAAACCCCCAAACCCTAACCCGCCTGAGCTGGAGGACTTGGTGTTGCCAGGCCTGGGCCCGTGATTTAAGGGACGTGAAGAGGGGACCTTGTTACGGGACGCAACAAGAGGTCTAGGGGCGTTATAGGGTTTAGGGTTTAGAGTTTGGGGTTTAGGGTTAGTCGTAGGATTCCGGGGTGCCCTAGACCCCAAAAACGCCGAAACACCAAAGCCTAAACCCTAGACCCTTCCAAGAGTCTCTCCCAGTATCCCTCCGGGTGGTTTAGAGTTTCGGGCTTAGGGTTTAGGGTTCAGGTTCGGGGTTTAGGGTTTAGAAACCGCCACAGCCATCCTCTCGTCAGGCTGTCACCCTAAACCCTAAACCCTAAACAGTCTATGTTGCCTTCCTAAGAATGGGCTGGGGGCCTGAGGGGTCAGACTTCAGGCTCTATGAGTGTTTGTGCCTCGGGCTTAATCGGGAATGAGGGAATGAGGTACCCTACACAATTTCTTAAAGAGTATGTGTATATATATATATATATATAGGGCCCTGATTCCCTCCTCCCTTACTAAGCACCAGGGGTTTTGAGGTTTAGGGTTTCGGGCTCTGGGATCTTGACTCCTCAAGGCCGAAAGGCCTAAAGTCTACAAACTGCTCCCGAAATCGAAGGTTGGAACTATGGGCCGCTAGTATGGTCCCTTATCCTTGTTATAGGGATCCGAAGTATGAGCCCTTATTCTGTAGTGTGTGTATAAGGGTTATATAACAGACCCATATCAAGGCCCCTTCTCCAGATCCCTTCCTACGAAATGCAGCGCGAGGACATCCTGACTACTTCCGTTTCCGGCGCATGATGGAGGCCCCACAGCCCTCAAATGATAGGGTGGTGCTTAGTCAAGGCTTCTTGTTTCGTCTATTCAGGGGTGTATTACTTCGGGTTTTTTGTGTAGCTGGAAGAAATCGTGGATCAGGGACCGCAAAAGCACCCAGAGTCTGACTGAAACGGAGTGGAGCAATGGTCCGGGGGGAACGCATTTCGCCCTAAACCCCCCCTAGCCCCTATATAGCCTATATACACCCTAAACCCCAAACCTTATAAACCCTAAAACACAAACCCGAAGCCCCTACACCCGAAACCCCAAACCTTAACCCCCAAATCCACAACCCAGAATTCCTAAACAGAGGAATTGGCGGACCAAGGGTGCCGCGGGCATGGCGGTTTGGGATTTAGGGTTTATGTTAAAGCCCAGTTCTTGTAGGTAGGACCCTGCTCTTTCTGTTTTTGCTCTTTGGGTTGGGGGGGGGGGGGGACTTACACGACACCTCGCCCCGCCCTCTATTGAACCATTCGGCGGCACACCAGACCGACAAATATCAACCAAAAAATCCCGAAATCATATTCCCGAAATCCTTAGCCCAAAATCTCAAGCCCAAATCCCCGCAAAACCATATTCCCGAAATCCTATTCCCAAAATCCCAAGCCCAAAACCCCGAAAAAACACCTTCCCCCATAAATCCCCGTTATTCCTCAACCCAAAATCTAAAAAACACCTTCCCCCATAAATCCCCGTTATTCCTTAGCCCAAAATCACCCGAAAAAACCCAAAACCTAATCCCTTTAATATGCTTAACCATAAGCCCAAAACCCAAGAATAACAATAAGCCTTATGTGGGGCAAGCTCCCTTTAATGAAATTTAATAGTATATTATTATAATATTAAACTACATTTTATTAATTATATTTGTCTTCCCATTCTTGTAATTTGCGGTTTTTCTCGTCTATGATTTTGTCTTTTTCTTCTTGTGTTGTTGCTTCCTTTAGTCCTTTTACATATGTATTCATGATTTGTCTTCTCAATCCGCCTTTGTGTCGTCCCCATGTAAAATGTATTTCCCAGTTTTCAGGTTTTACTTTTTGTTCGCATGCTTCACAATATATATTTCCGTTGTTGGCTCGTTTTTCTCGTTGTTTCTTATTGTATTTGTCTTTGTATCCTTGACATGTTTCACATAGGGATAATCCCTCAAGTGGTTCTCGCTTTTTACATTGCGGACATTTTTCAGTATTATCATCATCTTTTTTCGTTTTCAATGTGTTTAAATCCCATGTCTCTTTTCCTTTTTGGTTGTTTATGTGCTTCTGTGTTTTTAGGTGTTGTGTTAAAGCGTTTCTTTTGACCTTACAATTACATATTGGACAATCTATTTCAATTTGTCGGTATTCTTGTTTCACCAAAAGACACGCTTTACACGTAGCTTTACCTTTATCAAAATCAGTAAGCTCTCTTTTCTTATCACATCTCGCGCATAACTTTGTGTTTGTGTTCATACCCTACATACTATTGCCCTCTATTCTTTAAGACGTTTTGGGTAAAGATAAATACACGTTTAAAGGTATGTTATATTAAACCGTTAATCATGGGAAGTTCAACATCAACCCACCAAACAAACACAGAACCTTTAATAACTCCTTCTGCTAAAATAAAAAATCCTAAACCTATACACGTTCATCCTAAATTCTCATTAGGTGAATGTATATTTACAATTGATAACCCTGAACTGTATAGAGACCACTCGTGTAAAGTAATATTTACATATGTTGTAAATGATGAAGTTTGCAAAGATATACGGGGCAAGGTAATAAAAGATATATTGAACGGAGTTTCGCATTATACCGAATGGTATTTAAGGACATACATACCTATCGAAAACGAAGATAAAAATAATTGGTTTGTATTCAAAACCGCACTTGACAATCTTGAAGAAACAATAGCCATTTACAAATTAAATAACTTTTCATATCATATTTATCCCTGATGAGTTTTAATATTACAAATAATATTAAATCGCATCTCATTCCTCGCTTTTAGCGGGTGCTTTAAAATGATACTTTTCTTCTTCCTTGTTAAATTCAATATCATAATATGTTAACGTTTCTGGTTTTGGGACTTTGATTTCGCCCTTATTCAGTCTTTCCATGTAAGTTTTCCTTTTCTTACTCCAATCGCTTTTATCGCCTTTATCAACTGGTGTTGATGACGTGCTCTTTTCATAAGTGATTGGTTTCTTATCCTTATCCTTAACCAACTGTTTAACAAGTCCTAAAATCTCGTTAATCTTCAATTGAGTCATATTGTGATTTTCTACAATAGTGTTATAAATCTCATCCGTGCTCACCTTACCCTCGGTCATATACGTTATTACGTGTTCTACCCTTTAAATCCTGATAATTTCCTCAATATCTTTTTCGCTCAAAGGTTCTTTTATATGCTGAATACACCACCCCTTCGGTTTCAAGTTTTCAATTATTTTCTTAATCTGCGTTTCATTCTCTGGTTTTCTTAAATCAACCTGTGCCCAAATAAATTTAAATGTTTCGGGTTCATATTTTAATAATCTTTGTTCCCATCCTAAACTCGTCCAACAATCTAAATCAATACCCGTAACATAATAATCGCATTTTTCAGCTACTTTTAGAATACTCATTTTGTTCTGGTAAATGTTTAGAAGTTTTCCCATATAAAATATATGTTAAATGTTTTTCCCGACATTTAACGCACGTTTTACACATTTTGCCGTAACAACCAATAAAATACGATTTAGGAACATAACAACGACAATATTTACAAAATCCGATGTCTTGATTATAACCTTCGTTTGGTTCATTTGTTAATTTAAATTCTACTATATTAGCCATATTAATAATAATAACAATTTATTATTATTATATGTATAGGGGAGAAGAAAAACTAATTAAGCAACTGCTTATGAGATGCTATTGAACGTGTCGCACTACTTCCCTTTCGTGTGTCCGTTCAATGTGAAACAAAGGGGTCACTGTTTGGGGGCAACTGTCATGTTTAAAGAACAACATTTCTTTAAACATAATACCGAAAACGCGTTTTCTTGTGTCATAATCTAATATAAATATGTCTTTAATATTAATCCATACTATTTAATTTCAAGTTCTTCTTTAGCTCCTCTACTTCTTTTTCTAACACTTGTATTCTTTCTTCGGGCGTTGGTTTTCGCGAACCGAACCCTGTATCTACAGTATCAACATCTTCATTATCTTTCATATTAGTTTTAAAAATAGCGTTTCCGTCGGGTGTCGTTCCTCTGCCCATTTTCCAACTACTCCTATTCTCTACCTGATTAACTACGACGTTACCCTGTTTATCTGTTGTTGTTTTAGTTTGTTTATACAATGCCTTTTTACCACATCTACAAAAGTTACAATCAACACTACTTTTATCAATGTGAAACCCTCCGCTGTTCTCTTCCATTAATATTATTTAGATTTTTTCATATTTTTAAGATAATAACAAACGGCTTTCAAGAACTCTAACAAACTACGACAACACGTTCTGTATCTTGGTGTTTTTATTACTTCGTCTAATTTCTCTAACTCGTCTATTACATCTATATAATTTTTGTAGTTATACATATATTAAATAACGATATAGTTTTCTATGTATTAATAATAATGTCAAACATTCCAATAGTTAAACCTGTCAATGTGAAAGAATACGAGTTCAAACAATCTAAATATGAAGTAGCCCCGAGATTACCTTTCAGTCAAATAATAACTGGCCCTTCTGGAAGCGGTAAAGGTATTTTACTACAGTCGATGATATTAGACATTTATAAGGACGTCTTCGCGAGAATATACGTATGGTCGCCCTCTGTTTCAATTGACCCTAACTGGACTCCTGTTAAAAGGTATATACAAAACGAATTGAAGGTGGATACAGAAAAAGAAAAAGTATTCTTCGATGAATATAACCCCTCTGAATTAGAAGAAGTTATAAACAGACAACATAAAATAACTGAGTATCAAAAGAAGAACGGACACAAGCAATTGCATTCAATATTAATAATTGTGGATGACTTCGCCGACTCGAAGGAGTTTTCAAGAAATTCGCCTTTATTAAATCAATTATATGTGAGAGGAAGACATAAAGCGATTTGCATTATAACAGCAACGCAAAAATTTAACGCGTTGTCTCCAATCATTCGTGTCAATAGTCGTCAGTTGTTCTTCTTTAGATTAAGGAATTACAAAGAAATAGAAACAATGGTTGAAGAATTAAGCGCCGTATTAATTAAAAAATCATCTGTAGCAGATACTAAAAATCTTGCAGAAGCAAAGAAATTACTATTGGAAGTGTATAATTTAGCAACAGAAGAACCATATAGTTTTTTGTTCATTAACTTAATGAAAGCCGATGTCAATGACATGTTTTATAAAAGATTTGATGCTAAATTAATTATTGATTGACGAAGACATTTAGAGAGAAGATATATTAAGATATATAGGGATATGAACAAATATCATAACGGCAAAATTTATAAAATAGTTGATGTTGGGTATAATAAATGCTATATTGGTAGCACAACTGAAAGTTTAAGTATGCGAATGGCGAGACATAGAAGTCAGTATAAGAAACGGGAAGGTATGACAGGCAAGGTTTGTTCTTTTAACTTGTTTGATATGTATGGTATTGAGAACTGCAAAATTGAATTAATTGAGAAATTCAGTTGTGAAAACTAAAGAAGAGTTATTAAAGCGGGAAGGACAATACATACAATCTTTGGATTGTATAAATAAAAATGTTGCTGGACGAACGAAACAGGGCTGGTATTCTGATAATAAAGGTTATTGTACTGAAAAAACCAAACAGTATAGAAGGGAAAACACCGAAAAGATTAAGGAACTAAACCAAAAATACCGTGCTGAGCATCAAGCTGAGTTAGTCAATAAGAGTAGGGAGTATTATAAAGAAAACAAAGAAGACTTGTTAAACAAATATAAAGCAAAAACTCGCTGTTCTTGTGGTTCGATAATAAGGAGTTCTGACATAAGAAGGCACGAAAGAAGCAATACACACCAAACTTACCAACGCACTTTAAAACAAGATTAATAATATTATCTCAATCAATAATATTATTAATCACTATCGCTTTTTCCTTTCCCTTTCCCCTTCAATTTATTTATTTCCTTCTTCAACTTTTCCACTTCATTTATTGTGGCTTGTAAAGCACTCCATAAAATTGGTGTAGTTGTTGTATAATCGAATTTTAAATATCCATCCGTTCCCTCTTTGACTACATTCTGCCATTCATCTGGCATCTTCTTCGTTTCCATGAAATCGTTAGCAATAAATCCTACACACGATTTACCCTGTAGTCTGTCATCAATGAAATGATATGTTTTAGGCTTAATATATTTTACTAATTCTACTGCTTTTTTGCTATTTAGTTCTTTTATGTCTTTCTTTAATCTTTTATCGGATGAAGGAATTAATGACCCCGTATATGAAAGGTCGCCATAAACATCAACACCTGTATTTGTTGCGTCTAATCTTGATAAATTATTATTACTTAATCTAATAAATCCATCGTCATCTGGATTATTAATTAATACTCTTTGTTGTCCTGACACATCAGTATTTGTAATTTCCAGTTGTCCGACTAATGTAACTTGTCCATCCGTTACAGATATTTCGGGCGTTGATGCTTCTAAACCAACTATCATTTTAATTTCTCCTAATGCATCGCCGTTTCTCATAATCAGTTTGTATTGAGTGTCTAATATTTCTTTAAACTCACTACTGTTCTGAAACATAAAACGACCCCAACTAATAACATCCGATTCACCAACGATATTACCAATACTATTAAAGTTAAGTTATTTGTAACTGCTCTATTAATTGTAATTCCGTTAGTGTCGTTTAATTGAAGTGCTATTGTTCCCGTTGTAGGGTCGGTTGTTCTATTTGATTGCAACGAAAAATTAATTTCTTCCGTTGATATTACGTTTAACGAATTATTAACGTCCGCTCTTTGAAAAATTCTGCCTGAATTATTAACATACATATCTCCATTAAATGTTGATGTGCTTTGAAACGAGGCTGTTCCGCCAAAATTACTATTGCCACCCGATACATTTAATTTATTTGAACCTTGAATAACTCCAATACCTAAACTTAAACAATAAACACCATTACCATTAGCAGTATTTAATAAAAGCAATGATGACCTGTCGTTGCTTGTATTGTAAGCATTAATACCGAACGAAATAAATTTCAAATACCCTTGTGCGTTTTTCACGCACAGTACATTCGACGCATCTGTTGTATCTTTATAAAATGTAAGTCCTGAATTATTAGAAATATTAAAGTTTTCACCGTAAAAATTTAAATCATTTGATAAGTCTAAATTACCATCCACTTTTAAATTTTGTCTAACAATAGCATTATCAACAACATCCAAATTATAACCGCTTGTTAATGTTTCTACTCCTGTATCTACTAATATTGAATGTGTTTTAACATATTCATTAGCATTATTATTTAAATTTAAAATCCTACCTGTATCACCTACAGAATTACAACAATCAATGTTATCGTTATTAAATGTAATATAATTGTCGGTGTTTCTAACTGTAAAAGATAAATTAGCATCTGCTGTATTTTCTACTACTAACCCACCCGTTGGTGCTTCTATCTTACCACTCATTTTATACCCTGCATTATTATTAGTTAAATCAAGTTGTTTAATTGCATCGTCTGATGTGTTATTACAAAATACTTTATCACCTTGTAAAGTTATATAACTCGTTGCGTTCTTAAACTCCGCTAATACTTTATCACCTCCTCCTGTCTGATTGCTAAATAATACTCCTTCCACTGGGGAAATATTTATTGTTGAATTATTTAATGTTAATCCACTATGAATAATCGTAGGGGCGGAACAATCAATAATAGGATTGACACTAAATCGATTGGCAAAATCACTTACTGGAACTCTTAAAGCGAGTAAATTATCTATTTCCGTTGTTGTGTATGTGTCGCCTCCTCCCGCTCCTGCTATTAATCCATCTACTTCGGTTTTATTATAATAATTTGTTCCTAATTGGGTGTTGGTCTGGTAATTTGTTGATAAATTTGTGTCTATTTGAGTTTGTGTGTAATAATTCGTAAAGGTTGAGTCTATTTCTGTTTTATTGTAAAATGTGCTCGTTAAGGTGGTGTTTGTTTGATACTCCGTATCTAATAAGTGCGTTAAAGAACTGATATTATGAAAGTTTTGTAGTTGCTTTGTATTCAGAACATCTATAGAGTCGGTGTTTGCTTGTATGTTTGAAGAATTCGCGGTGTTGATGTCTCCTAATTCTGTTTTTGTCGCGTATAGGTCGCTTAAATTAGTTCCACTGACTACAATATTATCTGCTGTTAATGTATTTGTGTTGTTTAATGTTAATGGCATTAGTTAATATTAATAAAATAGATAAATTATTTTATTAATATTATTTCATTGTTTAATCGAACACCTTGAGCCCTAAATCCTTAATCTCTAATATTTGTTCCGAGAGTAACGTTAAATAAACACTATCTGGCATATTCGTATTAGTTATTGAAGCGTTTGCGGGTTTAACTTTTAATAACATTTGTTGCCCAGCACGTGTATTAATTCCTGTATAACTACTATCCGGCACTTTTTCAAAGGAGAAAGCAAAGACAAATTGTCTATCGCGATATTGTTTAAAATCAATTGATAATGAATGTTGATGAAACATTGGT
>CAJNDS010002489.1:300000-396021 GCA_905221605.1 Symbiodinium natans | reverse complement strand
TGAAACCCCCTAACCCTAAACCCTAAACCCTAAACCTTATATAAGTCAAAGGTTGGAACCATGGGCCCGTAGTATACCTTGTTGAGAGCCTCCGACGTCTGATTTAGTTGCTTGTGTATATGAGAGTTATAGGGTTGAGGGTTTAGGGTTTAGGGTTTAGAATTGCTGGCCCATAATTACTTGGAACCCTAGACTAAGGGAAGCCGAAGTAGACCCATCCACAGCCTCAACAAATCGCCCCACCGCCTGCATGCTTCAGCTCCACTGTGCTCAAGCAACACCAAGTGAGAGTTTGAGGGTTTAGGGTTTAGGGTTTGGCCTTGGGATGTTCCCCTTGGACTAACAGACTTTAATGGGTATTCTACTCCCTATTAAGGACTAGTAGTAGAGGGGTGAACATCCCAACTTTGGCCGCTTAAGGCTTGGAGTTTAAGTTTGAGGCTTCGTGGTCCACTGGGATTGTAGGGTTTAGGGTTTAGGCTTTAGGGATTACCAGATGTTTGAAGGCGGCAACCACTCCACACCAACCCCCCGGAGAGGAAGAGGAGAGACTTTGCGTTCTCTCTACAAATTGCTGAAGAACCCCCAAAAAATAACGCATGTTCTTCCTTATAAGGGTTCTATACGGATTACTTTTTTTTCTTTAATTCTTTTGGGTTCTTAAGCAAATAGTAGTTCTGGTTTGGCTCTTGAAGGTACGCGTCGTACTCGTAGCGGTGTAAGTCACATGTTTCTCTCGAAAAGCTCAAGCTGGCAGAAGCCGCACGTTGTTCAATTCTCCACCTCAGAAACATCCGCCGACGTCGGCCTACAAGCCAAACATCAAAGAAAGGGTCACCCATGGGTCTAGTACACCCTGTCAGGTGAAAGACCCCGTCGCCAGCAACTGGCGGCCGGTTCACATCTTTGAGAGCAGCTGCCTCGATCTCCGTTTGTTGTGGTGGTTTAGGGTTTAGGATTTGTGCCTTAATTAGGGTTTAGGGTTCAGGGTTCAGGGTTTAGGGTTTAGGGTTTAGGGTTGGATTTGCTGCAGTGATGCTGTCCGCACATGGTTTTAAAGGCAGGCTCAATTGGTTGCATCATGGCAACTTTATTCAGAGGCTTCTAATAATCCATTTTAGGTTGTAGGCACCCTAAACCCTAAACCCTAAACCCTGAGGGAAACTGCCATGAGGCCGTGTGGATGGCCGCATTGTGCTTGCATACGGCAACAGCGAGTCTTGGGCCAAGTGCTTTTGGGGGGGGATGGGCGTGACAGGCATGTCAAGCTCCTCTCTGAGGCACCTGGTTATTGCAAGGGGTGCTCACTTGAGCTCAAAGGTAGGCTTGTTTGTATTGCTTTTGTCCCGCTGCTTCCTGGGCCGTCTGCTTGTCAGATGCGCCTAATCGCAAGGGTCTCCGAGCCCAGGCAATGGCAAAAGCAAAGAGGCTTCATCCAGATTTCGAGAATCTAGGACACTGAGGAGTGCAAACCCAAACGCCCTCGTCCGTCCTGAGCCCGCTCATGGTACTGCTCAACAAAGCACTGCAAATCCCAGCGTCCCAAGCCTACTATATACAACCTCCACGGACAAACCCACCCGAGACCCCGCGAAACAGAAGGAGGTGTAACGGTGCAGACTGCAACACTTTTGAGGTTCGAAGGGCTGCCGCCGAGCAAGCCCTATCGTCTCGAGGGTGTCGCGCCAAACGCAAGCGCTGCCCCTGGCACTTTTTGCTGTGCAGGGCTTGAGTGTCTTAGGGCTTCAGGGAGTGCAGAGGGTCCTATAGTTGAGGGGCCCTAAGGGGTCCGAACTCACTCACCAGTATACCTTTTCAACATCACAGGACCCAGGAGGACCCCAAAAGTTTCCCGAAGCCCTGCTAAACGCAGTCATGCCCAGGTGGGGTCCTTTTCTGGAGCGGCAAAGGGGGCCGGCTCGTCGATTCGGACGGCGAGCAGCTTGCTCGCACCCGTGCGGAGGGGTGGGGGTAATGTTCTTACTCATGGACTGTGGGTGCAGGGGCCTTATACTATTTGCTTTAGAACCCCCAAGGAACCCCCAAGAATCAAAGATGATAACCCCCGAAATTCCCTCATAAGGCAGAATATTTTTCGGTGAGGCCTGTTGTAGTTCCTGCACGAGCAATGGACGCAGCACTGTGTGCAGATGGCCTTAATTAAGTTCCAAGCCCGAGAGGATGTGTCGGGGGTTCATGGGAATACCCCACTCCCGGAATTTTCTGAAAAAAATGGAGGCAGATAACTGTGGTTATTCTCCGGCGTGTTTTACAATGTGGAACTGGCACTCCCTCGCCCATGTTTGGGCTCCGAGCATTTGTTGACAAGTGTTCGATACTCTCCGTCTCCTATGAGGGCTTAGGGTAGGGCTTTGTGCCCTACCCAAAGGCTCCTCTGTAGTACATGTTTGGGGTAGTATACTAGAATCCCGTATGACTAACCCAAAAAGGAACTACATTGGAGCCTATGGGTCGACTGGGAGCCCTATAGCATAGCTCTGAGCTCGCCTTTCAATTGTCTCGTTAGGCACGGTACGACGGCACGTTACGACCCCCGAACCAGCTAAGTCCATGCCCATACGATGGGAAGCTCAACCATTACAGGAGGAGTGTATCTGGGAGATCCAAAAAGTTCGAGGGAGGCAGAAGAAAGCTTAACAAAGTTGGTCTTTTGTCCTTTCTTAAAAAAAGCCCGTAACAACCTCAAAAAAAGGAGCCCTATAAAAAGCCCTCAAATCTCGTTTTTCCAAAAGACAAGCCTAAGCCCTGAACACCCTAAAAGCCCTAAACCCTAAACCCGAGTAGGGAGCCCAGAGTGGCCAGATGTGCCCTGCAACAAGACCATGGGACAGAGTGTACCTCGCCTGGCGTGTCCGAGTGGGAGTGATTATAAACCCGCCTGCGTTTCCTATACATACCCTTTAAGGGGTATTACATAGGGAACCTCATTCCCTCATTCCCTACTAAACTACCAGCAAGCATACCCTAAACCCCCTAAACCCCCTAATCCCTAAACCCTAGAAACAAACCCTAAACCCTAAAACCCTAAAACCCGAAACCCTAAGGGGGGGGAGTGGGGCGACCTGGCAGCAGAGGCTCATACAGACTCGGCAGCGGCCGAAGGAGTGAAGGCGAGGCAGGGTTTTGGGGCCCTTTGGGGAGGAGGGGGAGGGGTAGGGGGTTTAGGGTTTAGGGTTAGGGGATCAGGGGTTTATTTAGGGTTTAGGGGTTTAGGGTTTAGGGTTTATGCAAAAGGGTGGCTGCAAAAGTATAAGAACAGAGCGATAGCAATCGTCATGAGTCATAATCAGAGTCGTAGCAGAAATCACCATAGGAGCGTAGCAACAAAAGGTCGTGCATATTGATGGTGGTTGTATACGAGTGTCAAGGTATACTCGTAGTGATCTCAGCCGGGGATAATCCCCCAATCATAAACTCTAAACAGGGACAGCCAGTTAGAGCATTAACCTCGACAAGGACCACTTGCCCTGCTACTCCTGCTCCTGACTCGTAACTGGCAACCCTAAACTCGGGATGTTCCCCTTATACTAACAGGTCCTTACTAGATAATCCCTTATTCAAGGATTCATGGTCTAAGGGGGGAACATCCCAACCCTAAACCCTTCCGCCATTGAGATCATGCACCACTACAAGCCTTGTACCATGTTGTGGACAGATTGGTTGGTCAGTCGCCACACAAAGCCCTGCCACCTATTCTCTGTTCCACCCAAAGTCTGCCACCGTGACGTTTTAGGGTTTAGGGGTTAGGGGAATATGGGTACCAGGTTCAAAAGATAGTTCCCAAATACGGGTTGTAATATTTTGAGGGTACCCCTATGAATGAAAAACAACATGCCCAGTTATGTCCCCGACTTCTTTGAAACTATCTTTGAAAGCAAAGAAGACTCAGGAGATCAGCCGAGAACCTTCCCAGTTTAGGATTTTTGGTTTTTTGGGTTTCGGGGCTTAGCCCTAAACCCAGGGTACCCTATACCCTATGAAACCCTATACCCTATAGCCTCTGAACCCTAAATCTCCCTAAACTCGGTTTAGCTCTCATCGCCGCTTGCCAGCCTTGAGGCGAAGTGGCACCGGTGGGGATGGGGTTTGAGGAGGCTGGCACCACCAGGGCGCAGCCTCCGCATACCAGGGCCCCCCAAAAAAAAGCGTGTGGAAACAGAGGCGAGGTAGGCCCTTAAGGGGCATCTTATATGTTCCCTTAAGCCTTGCTGCCTTGCTGGGTTTAAGAGGATCAGACTCAGGATTGTTTTTCAGAGGGTTTTGCACGTGCCCTCCAAGGAGGGCTCGCAGAGGAGAGCCGCGCCCGAGCACACAGATGAAAGACAAGGCAGATTCGGAGTATCAGGATTCACTGCTGGTCATCCCTAATTAGCCTTAATTCTGGGGGGAACCTGGTGGGGGGGGGGGAGGGGGGAGTATAGAGGGGGGTAGTAGGGGAACCCATGACAGCTGCAAAAACGGGTTGGAGGCTCAGTCAGCTGACTAGATTCGGATTGAGGCTTGCGTGTTCGGGTTTCGGGTGTCGGCTGAGAGAGAATGCAGAAACCCAAGCTTGAGAAGACAGACAGACAGACAGACAGAGAGGAGCAGAACAACATTGGGGGAGCCCTGGACGTAGATGAGACTCGTACCACTACGCATAAGATCTGCTCTTGTGCAAAATGCCGAGACTTGGCGGGAAAGCCGCCTATGGCTCGAGGGAGAGGGGCCTGAGCTCTAAGCATCTCAAACATCCCAAGCCTTCTAGCCCATAACTAGTAAAGCCCTAAACTCCCCAAAACCCTTATAAAACCTCAAGCGTATAAGGGTGGCCTTATTTAGGGGGCCAAGAACTTAGAAGTATAGGATCCTTGCCTGTTGCAAGGTGCAGAGGTCGAACACCCCCCCCCCCCCTTTCGCTATGGTGGTTTAGGGTTTAGGGTTTAGGGTTTAGGGTTTAGGGTTTAGGGTTTCCAAAATTAGGGGTGCTTGTTACAAGGAAGCCCTACTGTCTGGGGGGGGGTCTATACTGGAACCCTCATTTTCGTAAAACCCTCTATGTAGGGGTGCAAGGAAGCGTTTCTTGCTGCAACCAATTTTTTTACCTTCAGCTTGGCAGCAATGCTTTTCTAAACTAGTAGGTGTAACCCAGAGCACGGTTAAGGTCGGCAATATTCAGTCATGCATTGGTATCCCTCCGACCTCAAAGCCCTAAACCCTAAACCCTAAACCCTAAACCCTAAACCATCAGAATCTGGAAACTCGGAGGGGCCCCTCTCCTGTTACATGAGAGTCAGTGCTGAATCTGTAGAGCTCCTCAGGGTTCGGGGGTCGATGCTTAACAGCAATTCGCTCACATGGAGAGACAGAGAGAGAGAGAGAGAGAGAGAGAGAGAGAGAGAGAGAGAGAAAGAGAGATGGGTCCGGGGGACCCTAAAGTGCGCAAAAGAAGAAGAAGAAGGAAGAAGGAAGAACGAAGAAGCAAGAAGAAGAAACAAGAATAAACAAGAAGAAGAAGAAGAAGCAGAGAGCATGTCTTATTTCAAGGTTTCTCAAGTGGTGCCCCCCTGCGGAGCTTGCATCAGCCTGTAAAAAAACCTGCAAGTGTTGAAATTGAAGCTCCGGCTTTGTCTGGTGCCACCCCCGCCCACCCCCCAGAACCTCTGGAACCTCCTGGAGCCCTAAACCCTAAACCCTAAACCCTAAACCCTAAACCCTAAACCCCAAACCCTAAACCCTAAACCCTAAACCCTAAACCCTAAACCCTAAACCCTAAACCCTAAACCCTAAACCCTAAAGCGTGGCGCCGGCAACGTCGGATCCAGGGAGCCTCCAGGTGCCAAGCTGCGCGATCTCAGCACAGTCCTTGCGGTGGGGAAAAGAAAGAGAGGGGTTTAGGGTTTAGGGTTTAGGTTTAGGGTTCAGGGTTTAGGGTTTAGGGTTTAGGGTTTAGGGTTGCTTAAAAACCCCCGCCCAAATAAAAGGCAATAACCCCTATAATTACGGGCGTTTCCGAAAATAGGGGTACCCTTTTTGGGGGGGTCCTGAAGTATGGATCATAATGGGGAAATGCCCATATGTCCCTGATAAGGAAGAATACTCTCATTCTTGTGGTGGGGCTTCTTAAGCAACCCTAAACCCTAAACCCTAAACGCTGTAGGGGTGGGGGGGGAGTCAAGCAGGTGCTAGGCTACTCGATCGAAGATGCTTTTTGTGGGCTGTAGATCAAGGGATCCGCCCCTAAACCCTAAACCCTAAACCCTAAACCCTAAACCCTAAACCCACTGCTTCAGCTCCAAGTTGGGAGCTGCGGCCGAGGCTGGGAATTTGGCCAGGCGCAGCAAGGTGGGCAGCTTCCCCAGCTGCACAGAAATCATGCCGTAGCATGAGAAGATAATTTCGGGTTTAGGGTTTAGGGTTTAGGGTATAGGGTTTAGGGTTTAGGGTTTAGGGTTTAGGCATGCATGAAATTTCAGATAGTATGAAAATACAATAGCGGAATAGCAATTTCAATAATGTGGCAATCGCAGCTCCTGTGGTGCCCAGACTGCCAACGGCTGCTCAACCTGAATACCAGTCTCTGCAACACAGAGGTTCCGAAACGGACAGCACCACTACGTGGCCGTCACCGACATCGAGCCCAGCGCGTCCTGTGCCGAGCATTGGGGGATGAGTTGGAACTCACAGTCGCTGTCGCTCTCGAGCTGGCTCAACAACCTGGCGGGGGTTCTGGGCCCATGAGGGGGGCCGGGTGTGTTTGTATGTCTGTCTGTCTGTCCGTACATAATAGCAGCTTGAGGTGAATTCCAGCCCTTGTCACGTGATTCGAGGGGGGGGGGGGGGCCGCAGATTGTCTGATGCTCTGGCTCCAGAGCAGGCTGAAGGGATGGAAGAGAAGAGTTGGTTGGGTCAAGCAGGCCTCCAGTAAGAGTCAGGCTCTTGGCTTGAGGGTGTGGCTGTCCCAGTCCTCACCACTGCCTCTTGCTCAGACCGCTTGCTTTTTCCTTTCGCGACTAGGGTTTGTCGGCTCTTTACGGTTTAGGGGCTTAGGGGTTTAGGGGCTTAGGGGTTTAGGGGTTTAGGGTGATGAAAGGTGTGGAATGAGATGCACCTGTTGCTTTGGCTTTGTGGTTCCAGGACATGCCGTAGGCAAAGTCGGAACAAGAAGCAGTTGCAGCACAGACATGCAGGCAACAGGTCGCATGTGCCTTTGTGTGTGTTGTTGTGGCGTGTTGTGTGGTCGCCCTTTCTGTGGTAGGGTAGGACCGCTCGACTGGCCGATGGACTTCGGTGCTGCAGTGTGAGGAAAAGTGGCCTCTGGTGGTGAAGCGGTGTTCGTACAAGGAGTACAAGCCGAGCCAGAGCCAAGCACAAGCCTCCAAGCTGCCATGTCGTTTGCTGGACCTCAAGAGCCCCGCGCTCTTGAGGTTATGAGCCCAAGCGGCCTGGGCGCAACCGCTGGATTATTGAGTTCCCCTACGCTGGTTGGTGAGACAGCTGGGCCGAACTACGGATCTTTGACAGTTGGTGCTGGTACAAATGGTACTGGTGCAGTTGGTGCTGGTACAGATGGTGCTGGTGCAATTGGGACTGGTGCAGTTGTTGTGGGACCGGTTCAGGGTGGAGACCTGAGTACACCTGCTGTTGCCGATGGGCAGACAAATAGTGGTGTGCTGGGCAGTGGAGACCCTGGTGTTACTGGTGGCCTGGAGATGGAGCAGGTCAATGACAACTGGCCAGTGGTGGAGCAACATAGGGTTTTGGAGTCCAGCAATGGTGGCTTGGAGACTGCAGTGGCAGCCGAAAGATTTGGTGCAGTGCAGATGGTGCAGACCGCCATGGAAGGCACTGCGAGTGCTGGTTCGCCGACAGCTGCGTCGCGTACAACTGGGCTGGAGATGAGGTACGTCCAGACTGGAACGGGCGCATATGGATGGATGACAAGGCTGACAGACTTTCTGCGAGCGACGACGACTGGTGGTGGTGGTTTAGGGGATAGGATGTTAGGGTCTTTAGGACTAACACCCAATCAGGCCCCGGGAACGCCCCCCAGCCACAGCAGCAGAGCAGCAGCCGTAGCAGCAACACCGCAGTCGGCAGCCAGGCAATCGCCTTGGAATTTCTCCCCGCCGGAAGAGCTCCAGGTGATGACCCAGCACGTGGAAGGTGGGGGTCACTCCGCGTTGTTTGACCAGAGGGCGGTGGAGAGAATGAACAGTTGGCCTTCTCGTGGACCTCTACTTCATGGAGAACAAACGTCGCAAGGGTCTACGGGTTCGTCAGAAATTCGGGTTGAAGTGCAACGTCAGCTGGGACAGTACATGAGGGATCGCAGAGACCAGGTGCAGACCGAGGTGGTGGCTTTGCGACGACAGGTACAAGAGCTGATGAATGCTGGTTTTGGGAGACAGTCTGGGGGCGAGGCCGAGCAGGGAGTTGGTCGAGTTCCAGGAGGTCCTCAGGTGCCAGGGGATGATCCACTTCACGGAGTACCTCATGGAGGAGGTAGCTCACTTCACGGGACATCTCAAGCACAAGGTGGTCTTTCTGGAGCTGGCGTTCCTCAAGTTCCTCAAGGTCCTCAGCTTCCTGGTGGTTCGGGAGGTCCACATGGTCCTCAGCTACCAGGCGTTTCGGGAGGTCCACAAGGTCCTCAGCTTCTTGGTGGTTTGGGAGGTCCTCCTCAGCTACCTGGTGTTTCGGGAGGTCTACAGGGCCTCAGCTACCTGGTGTTTCGGGAGGTCTACAAGGGCCTCAGCTACCTGGTGTTTCGGGAGGTCAAAAAGGGCCTCAGCTACATGGTGGTTCGGGAGGTCTACAAGGTCCTCAGCTACCTGGCGTTTCGGGAGGTCCACGTGGTCCACATGGTCCTCAGCTACCTGGCGTTCCTCAAGTTCCACAAGGTACCAGCAGATTGGAAGTGGTGGTGTGTCGGGAGTTGGCCAAGTTCCTGGAGCTCCTCAAGCACCTGGAGGTCCTCAAGCGTATGGAGGTGGACCGCAAAGTGCAGGGGAGTTGCCGAGGAGTGCAACTCGTGGCCCGAACCAGTCGGCTGGTTCTGGGGCTGGAAATGTGGGCGGTTCCTCGTTTGGTGGAGGGATCGGAGATCAGCCGGGACTGGTTGGAATGCTGGCCGCAGGTATCCAGCAGCTCCAGCAGGCACAGCTGAACATGATGAACCAGAAGGTGGGTCAGCCGGAGCAGGTGAAGCCTGGGATTGCAGCTTTGCCGGCATTGGATCCTCCTGGCGCTGAGGATAGCCCGGTCGTCATTCAAGACTGGATGGAGCTGATTGACGGGCCGATGCGAGACCTCAGTGATGGAAGTGGTGCTTGGTGGGAGGCCGTCAAGAGTGAGGTCTCGTTGCACTACGCGAAGTGGGTGGCAAGTACGCCCTACCAGAGGTTGGCTATGCAAGGGCCCTCTGGAATGGATTTGGACGACGGGCGGTACGCTCGTGTCAATGCCCGAGCTGCTGGAATGTTGCTGGCAGCATTGGCGCCGGAAGTCCGGAGGGACTTGGTGGCGAGGCAGTGTACTCGCAGTGCGGTGAAGATCGTCTACCGGCTGTATGTTCAGTACTGCCCGGGGGGCGAGTCCGAGAAGCTGCACCTCCTGAAGTCGTTGACGGAGACTACCAAGGCGGCAGATGCAGAGCAGGCAGTGCGGGCCTTGCGTCAGTGGGAGAGATGGATGCAGCGAGCTCAAGGTATCGCTGTCACTTGCCCAGATCCGATGATCTTGGCTAGAGGGCTGTCGGTGATCGTGGCAGGCGTGCTGCAGAAGAATGCAGACGCTGCATTCAGGACATCCCTGGTCAAGAACACTTTGATGGTCGACACGTCGCCTACGTTGGCCACTGTCATGCAGTACCAGCAGCACCTCAAGGCGGAGATGGAGACGCTGGCAGGTGTGATGGTGATGGGAAGCAGTCGTGGTGCAGAGCCCAAGGCCAAGCCTATGCAGGTTGAGGATGGGGCTACAGACCGCGACAAGGACAAGGATCGGGACAAGGGCAAGGGCAAGGAAAGAGAGCGAGACAAGGGAAAGGGCAAAGGAAAAGAAGCCTTTGGAAAAGGAAAGGACGGCGAGCAGAAGATCTGTCCGTGGTTCGCCAAAAGTCCTGAAGGATGTCGCCGAGGGAAAACGTGTCGCTTTAAGCACTCCTTCGAAGGGATCTCCAAGCGTGGGCGGTGCCTTGAATGTGGAGGTGAAGGACACATAGCGGCGGATTGTCCGACGAAGGCCTTGGCGTCGAGACCTTCGAGTTCTACTGGTGGAAAGGGCGGTGGTGGAGGCCACAGCCAACCGAGCCGGGCGAAGGAGGAGCCTGCAGCTAGAAGCATGGTGTCGGAACCGGAGCCACAGCCGACATCACCGGTGTCCACGACAACCTCAGCGTCGAGTCCCAACTCGGAGCTCCAGTCTGCGATGACTGATGCGGTACAAGCTCTGAGGTCTTTGGTGGGAGAAGGAGCTGGAGGTGGACATCCAGGATTGGCATCGATCCAGAGGCAGCTGGATGAGCTTCGGTTGAGAGCCTTGAGGGTTGAAGACGTGGTGGTGCGACCTCGTGGAGGAGATCCTCGGATGTTCAAGGCAGAGCTGGATGTGCCAACGGTGCTCATTGACTCTGGGGCTACGAACATTCTTCGACAACCTCGAGATCCTCATGAGCTTCAGGATGCAAACCAGGTGAGTGTGGTGCTGGCCAACAACGAGAGGACTCAGCTCTACCAGACGCCAGCGGGATCTATACTCACACCGTCTACAACGACTCAGCCTTTGTTGCCCATGGGAGACCTCGTTCGTGCTGGTTGCGAGATATCTTGGGGACGAAAGGGCTTGAAGATTGTGCACCCAACACTTGGGGTGCTGCGAACCAGCGTGAAGGCTGGATGTCCGGAGCTCACCATGGCAGAGGCGGACAAGATCATCGAGCAGGTGGAGAACGCCAAGCTTCAAGAGTTTCGGGATGAGGTGCAAACCTTGCAGATGAAGCTGGAGGCCCTGAAGGTGGGCGCTAACACTGCACCGTGGACTACGCATCTCGACGACTACGTGGCTTCAGGATCGAGGAATGCTCTCTGGAAGGCGTTGATGGGGCCTGTGTTTGGGGAGCTACCTGAGGCTTTGAGGACAAGGTTGTGTGTGGAGCTGAACCTAGCAAAAGGTTGGGACTACCTGAAGGCTCTTCCACTTCCTCGACGAGTCAAGAAGTCCTTCTTGCAGGCGCCCGAGTGGATCCTGCATCTTCCTGCCCATGAGAACGAGGATGGCTTCCTGAAGGTCTTGGAGCAGGAGGGACGTATGGTGTTGAAGGTGGCTGGTAACATTGAGCAGGATGTCTACCAGGCCTTGCTATGGGCTGCGGTCAAGGGCAAGCTGAAATGCATTGTGGCCGGTGGGGCACATGGGCCTGCTCAGGATGAGGCCGTCTTCGTGAAGTCTGCCCAGGTGAAGTTGCTGTACTGCTTGGCGAGGCTAGCGTCGAAGCACCCTGAGGAGAAGACTGGTTTTGTGTGGTCGGGACCAGAGCGAAACCTGAACTGGGGTGAGTACAGCTATGGGCAGCAGCAAGTGAGGTTGGGGGAAAGGTTCTTGGTGGCGACTGCAATGGACCGGGTGCTTTGTGACCAAGGAGCACTTGGATTGGCAGTGACGAGGCCCACCGAGATCATCACCAACTACAACATGGAGGTCTTGAAGGACAAGCGGGTGCAACCTGGGGAGCCAATGGGAAGAGAAGTCTCAGATGGTGGTTTGGCCTCAGGATTGAAGCGAGTGGTGTTGGAGGCGGTATCCCGGGGTGACTTTGTCGTGGACCCTGCGACTCTCAGAGCAATGTCGCAGGAGCAGTGGCGAGACCACGTCAAAGCGGGTCACTACCCGGCAAGAAGAGACTGCTTGCAATGCACCACGTACGGTGCGACAGGACATCAGCACCGGCGAGTATCCCACCCGAGTTTGTTCGTCCTGAACATCGATATCGCTGGCCCCTTCCGCACCTTGGGGGTAAACCCACATGGAAGGGGGCGTCAGGAGCGAAACCGCAATCTTCGCTACATGCTGGTCGCGAAGTACACTTTGCCGGAGTCCTACATCACCAACGAGCTGGAGGAGACTGCGGATGACCCTGAGGTGGAGGTGCCTGAGGGTGAAGCAGATCCGTTTGCCGAAGACGAAGGAGGTGGTGTTGGTTTGGTCGAAGAGGAGGGGATCGACTGGGATGACTACGAGCCGGATCTACTTGATGATGGTCCTGTACCTGATCCAGAGCAGGCTGAAGACCCTGATAAGGAGATAGTGGTTGGGACCAGGCCAAGAGAAATCCCGGAGGATGTGAAGGCGCCGAAGGCAGCCAATCTCTTGTTTGCACATGGACTGGCCGACATCAAGGGAAGCACTGTGGCCAGTGTGGTGCAGGGAATTGTCCTCTACCTCAGGAACCTGAACCTTCCTGTTCTTCGTTTCCACTCGGACAAGGCAGCACAGTTCACCAACAAGGGCTTGGTGCAATGGCTGCATGGTCAAGCGATTCGGGTGACTACCAGTGTGCCCGGAATTCCTCAGGGAAATGGTGGCGCTGAGGCGGCCATCAAGACAATCAAGCAGCGAGCTAGGACAGCCTTGGCATCGGCGAGGTTGGACCTGAAATTCTGGCCATGTGCAGCTGAAGCAGTGGCGGCACAACAACGGGCCAAAGCGTTGTCACAGGTGTCAAAGCTGGCAACGACGTTTGGAGCTAAGGTGATGGTGAAGCGGAGACCTTTCGCCTCAGGAGGGAAAACGGTTCGAAGGGAGTTTGAGCCTAGATGGGTCGAGGGAGTGTACCTGGGCTTGAGCAACTCGGTGGACGATGGCCACTTGGTGTATGCAGAGGACTCGTTTTTGCATACCAAGAACGTGAAGCCCAAGGCAGCCCTTGTGGATCCTGGACCTCCTGAAGTTGAACCTGGAGATGGTGTCTTCGAGTCCTTAGCGCCCCATGAAGGGGATGAGCCGTGCCGAGGAGGGGACGGTTCGGTGCGACGTCGCCTGACTGGAAAGGGTCCACCGCGTATGGCCCGTGCAGTGTCTGGCGAGTTGGAAGAAGTGGAGCAGCACGGTGGTGATGCTGTTTCGGAGGCTGAAGCGTTTGCTCGCGAGGTCTTGTACGAGGAGTGGGAGGTCACGTCGGAGATCGTTGAGGAGCTGTTCGAGCTACTTCCAGGAGATCCTCCACCTCGAAAGTGTGAAGAGAGACCAGGTGAGGATATGGAAGAAGAAAAGGCCTGGTCGTCGGGGGCGTTCATCCGGGGAGGCATTGGTGGTCTTCGAGCCAACACCCGGAAGTTCCCGTATGTCACCAGGGTGATCAATCGCTTCATCGAGAACCGCACTGCTCACTTGGACAGCAGGTGGAATTCCTTCGTGATCTTCAAGAACTCGAAGACGGTGATGCATCGTGATTCCCACAATTCCAAGCATCAGCCATCGTACCTGGTGCCAATTTCTCAGTTCACAAAGGGAGGTTTGTGGGTTGAAGGAGTGCCCGAAGGTGAAACCCCAGTGGAGCTGAAGGAGAAGTTGGGCCACATCAAGGAGTTTGTGGACGATGGTAGTGGGAGACAACCAATTGTGTTTCTTCCGAGGAAGTGGCACGCTACCCAGGAGTGGGAAGGCAATCGGCTGGTGGTGGCGGCGTACTCCATCAGGGACTTCCACCGGGTGAAGAGTGATGAGCAAGAGGTGCTGAATGATTTGGGCTTCGTCACAGCGGAGGAAGTCATGGATGAGGAGGCAACGGGTGATTCGGGAGATCAACGTTGCTTCCAAGTACCTCAACACGCTACTGGGTCTGGTGGTGACGGGCAGCAGCAGGTTCGGTTGAGACCAATGCGAATGACTACTGACGTCAACGTCCTGGCAGCGTACTTGGAAGGGCATGAGGTTGAGCCGTTCACGGTGAATTGGCGAATGGACTCATTGCCGAAGGAAAGGCAAGTGTTCCAGGCTGCTAGGAAGGAGGATTTGGCCTATCAGTTCTGGAAGCAAAAGGATCGCTTGGAGCTCATCTTGTCGGAGGATGCTGAGCCGGTGCTGGAGAGGAGAGTCACCGAGCAGGTGATTGGATCACCTCGGTATCGGTTGATCTACATGGCGACGGTCACCATGGTGTGGAATGGCCCCGGTGGTACTTCGGCAATCTTTGGGTACTACGTGGAGTCTAGGAGAGACACCAAGTACCTCTATGTGAGCTGGGTTGAGGCCACGCGGGAAGAGTACATCCACGAGAGCGAGATGACTCGAGCGTTGCAAGAACTGCCACCACGGGGGGCAGCTACTACGGTTCCTGCAGGTCCAGCGAGAGCGGGAGCTATCATGTCCCACTATACCACTTTCACGGTGAATCCAAGGGAGAGGTCTAGATCGAGAGATCAGGAACCGAGAGATCCCAGCAGTTCGGTTCGCTTGAACAAGTTCACGGGACCGAATCCTCATGCCTTACCACTTCAGCTGGTGAATCGAAGGATGGAACTGATCACCAGGTTTGTGAGGCTTCAAGAGGATGAGTACGAACGATGGGAAGCGGACGTTCACAGCGGGCAAGAGGTGATTGATGCTTTTCGTGGACAGTGGAGAGAGATTCTGCCCGTGGATGACACCGTAGATGAGGTGGTGCCAATGTTGGTGTACAACAGCATGGAAGATTGGGAGACTGAGCCTGAGGTCTACATGGTCACGGAGGACGGATTCCGAAGGCATTTGGTCACTATCATGGATGTGCAGGAGTTTCCGGTGGTGGACCCCACGCCTGAGAACACGTTGGACTGGGAGGAGTTGGTGGTCGTCCAGGTGTACAACATGTTCCTTGGAAGGGTGGAGTATCTCCTGTACTGGGACCGAAGGGTGGTGGTGGAAGAGGCACCATTGCCGGCGTTGCCATGGATGGGACGTAGGGACCCTCCTGCACAAGATGATCGTGAACCTCGCTTGGCACCAATGAGGGTGGAAACCGCGAGGGAGAACAAGCTCATCGTCGACGACATGATGTTGTTCGAGGAGGTTGAGTTTCAGGAGCTGGGCGAGCCAGAGGAATCCTGGATGGAGCCTATGCTGAGGAAGGCTACCTCTGAGGGCCTTTACACCCCAGGGATTGAAGCGTTGCTGAACGACTTGAAGGAGGACGAGGTGCTTCAGGTCGTGCACACCGTTGACCCGAAGGAGGCGAGTGAGGCGATTGAAAAGTGGAAAAAGCCTATGGCCAAGGAGGTCGACTCGATGGTGGGCATGAACGCTATCCACAAGATTTGGGGTGAAGATGTGAGACGTTTCCGGGCCGATCCAAATTCAGTGGTGGTGCCGTCCAAACTCGTGTACACAGTGAAGCCTCCTACAAGGCCTGAGGAGGGGAAGTACCGACGTCGAGTGCGGGCGGTGGCTTGTGGAAACTTCGCCAATGAGGGCCTGGAGGTGGGTGATCTGTATGCGGCAGGAGCTACAATCGATGGAGTTCGGATTGTGGTCGCTGAAGCCAGTGCCAACAAGTGGAGCATTGGGACGGATGACGTGAAGAACGCCTTCTTGGCTGCACCACTACCAGCGGGTCGTGGGTATGCAATGGAGCCTCCCCGGGCAGCGATCAGAGCTGGCCTGGCCGAGGAGGGGGAGCTGTGGGTCGTGGACGCTGCAGTTTATGGTTTCAAGAAATCGCCAAAGTGGTGGACGGACCATCGCAACTCAAAGGCAAGGCTTGCAACGTGGAAGGACGATGATGGGAAGCCGGTGAAGTTGGAAGGCTGCTTGACGGACGTCAACCTCTACAAGGTCCTGAAGGAAGAGAAGCCTGGAACGTGGACTTTGACGGGCTTGGTGGTCTTCTATGTGGACGACGTCTTGGCGGCTGGGCCGGATTCCATCTTGCGAGGGTTCTTCGGATGGTTGGGCAGTCAATGGGAGACCAATGGCTTGGTGGAGCGAGGAAAACCTGTCCGGTTTCTGGGCCTGGAGATTAGCATGCTGGACGATGGGACCTACTGTGTGGGCCAGCAGGGCTACCTTCAGGAGTTGGTCCGAAGCCGGGAAGTAAAGTCCTTCAGCAAGCTGCCAATGGCGAGGGAAATCCCAGAAGGGAGCGCTACGGATGAGCAGGATCCGAGCATGGTGAAAGAGGCACAGCAGCGGTGTGGAGAGCTGTTGTGGGCTTCCCAACGTGGGCGGCCGGATTTGGCATTCCCAATGGCAGTGATGTCCTCGTTGGTCACGAGAAATGCAGGGGAGGCTGTGAAGATGGGCAAAAAGATGGTGGCCTATCTCAACAGCACCGTCAACAAGAAGTTCTTCTTGCCGGGCCCGGACCACGAGCATGCCAACGACTTGGTCCTGTTCACGGACGCCAGCTTCGCTCCCACTGCTGCTCAAAGTTACTCAGGGGCTGTTGTCTTTTGGAGGGGTCATCCGATCCTTTGGAAGGCTTCGAAGCAATCACTGACCGCTTTGTCGAGTGCCGAGGCGGAGGTGATTGCAGTGTCCGACGGAGTGGCTTTGCTTCGAGCGGTGAGGTCGGCGTTGGAAGACTTGGGGTTGAAGCCGGCACGGACCATCGTGAAGGTGGATTCCACAGCTGCGATTGGAGTTCTGACTGGGGAGGGATCGTGGAGGACGAGACACCTCAAACTCCGACATCACTGGATCCGGGAGATGATCGCCACGGGCCAGATCGAGTTGGAGCACCAGCCAGGACAGGGACAGCTCGCAGACGTTTTGACAAAACAAGTGCCCCAGGCGAGGCTTCAGGAGGTCTTCGACGAGTGGAGTTTGCGAGATGGGCCCCCTGAGCTTCGTGTACTACGTGGACAGAAGCAGGTCAAGTTCGAAACCACGGCGGTCGACAGCAGTCTTGAAGCAACAGCAGTCAACAGCAGTCGTGAACCCGCAGCAGCAGCAGTCAGCAGTAGCAACAGCAGGACGCTAGAAGCAGGGGTGAAGTTCCAGGCTGATTGGGCGTTGAAGTTAGCTACGATGTGCTCTATGGTGTGTGGGGTTAAGGGTGACGCGACGACTTCTGTGCAGCTGAAAGAAGCTCTGGCTTCAGACTGGGAAATGTGGCTGGTGGTCTTGATACTGGTTACAGCTGTGGTGGCTGTGTGGGAATGCTTGAAGGGCTCTACAAAGAAGGTTGTGAGCTTGAAGGCGATGAGATCTGGAGAAAAGGCCGAACACCGTGAAGTGTTGGCGTTGCTGGCCAAGGCAAGGAGCCTGGAAGAAGAAGAGAGGCTTCGTCATTTGGCTGCGAAGTATTTTCCAGAGCGTCGTGAAGCTGGACCCTCGACATCAGTGCAGGTGAGAGATGGGGTGACCTCAGTGCGTGTGGGTGGTTTGGGCGAACCTGGTGGAGTTGGACCGAGGGCAAGCAGTGCTCCGGCCAATCGAGTGGTTGCCGTGGATCCTACAGCCCTATTTCCTGAACGTCCTGTACGAAGAGACATTGGGGTTCAGACGCAGGAGATGCTACCGGCTTCGACGCCGACAGTGGTGCAGGTTCCGTTCGATGGGGTCTTGTACCATGGTCCGGGAGGAGATTGCTACCACTGGCATCGTGGATGTTGGGGTCTTCGCAATGTGGACCAGGTGTCGCAGAGGACGCTGTGCAGATGCTGTCGAGAAGCCGGTGGACAGTCGCTATATGGGCATGGTGGGCAACAGCGAAGCTTGAGACCTACCAGAACGGGCTGAATGGGCTTGCGAGAAGAGCGAGCTTGTTGGGCCGTGGCGTGGAAGTTGGACGTTGGCCGTGTGAGAAAGGAGGCCAAAGGTTCGACAGAAGATGGTGTATAGGGCCATTGGCCAGTCTTGAGGACCCACCGCTTGGAGAGCATGGGTACCTATGGCAGTCAGTTGGATTGCCAAAACGCCTTGTGAGCCTACCTTGACAGGTGGCTCAAGGAGGGGTGATGAAAGGTGTGGAATGAGATGCACCTGTTGCTTTGGCTTTGTGGTTCCAGGACATGCCGTAGGCAAAGTCGGAACAAGAAGCAGTTGCAGCACAGACATGCAGGCAACAGGTCGCATGTGCCTTTGTGTGTGTTGTTGTGGCGTGTTGTGTGGTCGCCCTTTCTGTGGTAGGGTAGGACCGCTCGACTGGCCGATGGACTTCGGTGCTGCAGTGTGAGGAAAAGTGGCCTCTGGTGGTGAAGCGGTGTTCGTACAAGGAGTACAAGCCGAGCCAGAGCCAAGCACAAGCCTCCAAGCTGCCATGTCGTTTGCTGGACCTCAAGAGCCCCGCGCTCTTGATAGGGGTTTAGGGGTTTAGGGGTTTAGGGGTTTAGGGTTGAAGGGTTGAAGGGTTGAGGGTTTGTAGACCCCCGTGCAAAAGCCCTAGTAGACAGCGAGGTTCAAGTGCATGCTTCGCTACGTGCACCATTTGGACCCTCTCATTTCGCCGGACAATGCGCTCCGCCATGATTGCTTCTTTGTAACCCTAGGAGCCGGAGTAGGCCCTTTTTTTCCCTTTTTTAGGGTTGGGGTTCCCTTATGACCCCCTCAAAATTTCAAAACCAAAAAGGGGCACACTGTTTATTCCTGGGTTACTCCTGGGTCTGGAATCCCTAAAGAAGCCTCAGCCTCAGAGCTTCGACGCCTGTGGTGCTGGAAGGTTTGATGGCAGAGGTACCGATGACCACAAAAGAGAGCAGGGCGCCCATCCTAAACTCTATAGTATTTCTGCAATCAAAGATGTCGGAAGCTGACGGTCTTTTGGGGGTGCGGTCTTCGTGCTTGGAGGGAAAGGCCGGTTCTTGCTGTGGACGGGCTGGCTTATCTGGCAAGGTTCGGCCTTGCTTGGTGTTTCGATTCCCCGAGTCCTGCGGCTGGGGGTAGTTTCAAGCCATTGCATACCCCTGCTCCGAAAGTCTTGCAACGGCCTTTTGCCCCATACCCCCAAAGTTCTCCCGAACCCTGAAGGCCCTGAAGCCTTCATCACGGTCTCAGAACACAAGCAGCCACGGCCAGGCCCTTCAAGTGTACCGGGCTGCGGACAAGTACCAGATGGACGGGCTGCCTCTGGGCCTCAAGTTGTGGAATTTCAGAAAGCAGCTCACAAAGCCTTCCGGCGTTCTTGGTTGCATATAGGCCTATAGGTTCGAGAGTGGATTCACCCATTTCGACCTTTTTTATAATTAGCCCATGATGAAATGGCAAGATGAGGCTCGAAGCGTGCGGCTCCTTCATCGAAGAGAACACCAATCCTGGCAACGTCACGCAGGCGCGCAATGACAGACTTTGGCTGGGACATGTTGCCCTCGCAGCCGAAGAATGCCGGCCCCCCCTCCCCTGCATCACGGAGCATGTCTGCCTCGATGTAGACACCGTAGATGCCGTAGACCACCATGTCGTGGCCACACCTTCTTTGATTACCTCACGCGTTGGCCGATCTTAAGAGGTCAATACCCTGCAGCCCCCCCCCCCCCCCCCCCCCCACAAAAAACAAAATCAAAACAAGGAAAAGCCTAAACCAAGGTCCCTTCACAAGAAGACCCCCCGAAGCCTGAAACTCTCCAAAAGAAAGAATACAGTCTGAAATTCTCCAACAGAAAGAATACAGTCAGTGTGCGTGTGTGCGTACGCGCGCGTGCGTGCGTGCTGGGAGGGGGGAGAGAAAACACTCCCAAGCCCTTAAACCCCCAACTCCGAATGCACTGCAGGTCTTGAGGCTCTTCGACATGTCCTGCCGTTTGGGACTTGACAGGCCCGCTCATGCAGCCATGCGAGACCTGTATTTTTGGGGGCCGGAATAATGACTAATTAATAGTTTCCTTCCTGTTATATGGTCCCTTTACAAATATACTACAAGGACCCCCCCCCCACAAAAAAAAATGAAAATAAATAAATAAGGCGCCTGCAGCAGGCGGGCCGTCGAAGAATGTTTCCTTGGTGTTGTGGAAGCCGCTCGTTGCTTTGATGGGTTGAGGAAGCTTGGACGTATCGAAGTGTAGATGACCTTTCATTTTGAGTTTTCTGTCCCGCAGCCGGCATATGAAGAGTCCGGTTCGGATGCAATGCATACGCGCGGTTCTCTCTAAACCCTAAACCCTAAATCCTCGGTTCTCGGTGGGGCTTGATATAGCTTGACGCAGCTGTCACTTCGTTGCTCCGAGTAACTGTGGTCTTTTCGGGACTAGGCTCGTTAACTCAGCAGCTTTGCCTAGCAACGGAACCTCCAAGCCTGAACCCTACAACCCCTAAAACCCGAAACCTGAAACCTTAGCGCGAGTGCAGGTCGGGTTACCCTAAACCCTAAACCCTGAACCCTGAACCCTGAACCCTGAACCCTGAACCTACAAAAACCGCAAAGAGAGGTACTCCAAACACTTCCTGGAGCTCCTCGGTGGGCTCTCTCGGGTGCACACGCGGCAGGCCGACACCAGGGTGGGAGGAGACGAAAGGCTTCAAGCAACCCTAAACCCTAAACCCTAAACCCTAAACCCCAAACCCCAAACCCCAAACCCCAAACCCCAAACCCCAAACCCTAAACCCCATAAACCCTAAACCCTACACCCTAAACCGTCAGGTGCTCCAAGCGCGTGACTTTCTGCACTTGCACACGGTGCTCGGGCCCTAGAAGCCCGGGCAAATATCACTCTTGGGTTTAGGGGTTAGGGTTTCGGGTTTTGGGTTTAGGGTTTAGGGTTTCGGGTGGTGGCAGTCGATTACAGTCCAGTTGCAAAAAAGAAGGGAGTTCGGGTTCCCAAACCTTTCAAGCCTCAGGTGCTAGCTGCAAGATTATTTTTTTGGAGGCACAGGGCGGGGGGGGCCAACAACTGCGGAGTAGTGAAGTGCGTGATCTTTCCTGCTGAGCACTCCAAGTCCTTCCTTCTTGTCTTCTTTTTGTGTGTGGCGGGGGGGGGGGGGGGGAGGTTCCCTGTCGAGACTTGGCAGGATCCTTGGGCGCTTCCACCCATAGGTATACTTAAAAGACTGTAATATTGGGAGGAGGGATTCGGGCTTTAGGTGAGGTGGTTGAGCGAGGGATGCTTGCTTTTTTTTCTCAGGGGCGGGGGGGAGGGGGGGGGTGCCGGGGAGGGTGGGCGAAACGATCCGCAAACGACCCAAGGTCTCTTGCTACCCTCCTCAGTTTCGACGGGCTTTGCGTCAATGAGGCCTTCAGGGTGTAAGTCTAATTTTCCTCATGGCGGCTTGAGGGCTCATGTTTCGGTCGGGAGAGTTTCCAGGAACGGACCAGAAAGAGGTACTGTGCTTGGAGGTTCATGGGGACTTATATTGTGGGGGTTGTGCCATAGCCAATGATAGCTGTAAGTACCTTCATCATCACCCTACTTACAAGTACCCATGAGCCTCCATCCGGTAAGGGGTCTGTACATGCGCGCGCGGTGCATTTTTTTGGGATGTGTATTGTCTCGGTCCGTTATACCTTTGAATGACAATATCCCGTTGTAACTTGTGAGTCGGCTCTTTTCTAGGCAGGCCCGTGGGACATATTACATAGTCCCTTATTGCTTATTGGGTTTAAGGAGATGAGACTTGCAACTCAAAACCACGGAGCTGGTATTGTTTCAGGAGGGGCCGAATGTATTTTCTATCGGCTATCAAGAACTTTTTTTTTTTTGGGGGGGGTACTTGGAAATATTGTTTGAACTTGTGGGTACTATAATTCCAAAGAAACAGCAAAAAAAAACATACACATATATATATATATATATATATAGGTATATATATATATATAGGTATATATATATATATATATATATTTATTTATTTATTTATGTTTTATTTTTATTTGTTTATTCAATTTTTGCTGGGGTTCCAAGTGCAGCATAGGAGTTGAACGGTTGAGACCCAAACAAGGCATCCTGGACTCGACAGCCATTTGCGATCTCATTCAGTGGCGACCCCCCATAAGATTTCAGAAATCCTGGAGAGTCATTGATTGCAGCGTGTCCCCGCGGCCCTGCGGTAAGATGCTAAGGGCTGATTTTTGAGGTTGTGGAGGCTTCAGTAAGGAGTTCAGGCAGTTCCGGGTTTGGGTTTTCGGCTTAGAGCTTAGATGACTTCAGGGGTTTTACCGTTACCGTGTTTTACCCTCAAGTCGTCGAAAGCCCCAAGCCCTAAAACCCCAATCCCTTACAGCAAGCCCTCAACCCATATAAATCCCGAAGCCCAAGAGACCCGAAACCCTGCTGCTCGACTTGCCCGCCTGTGGAAGACGCCGGGGTTTAGGGTTTAGGGTTTAGGGTTTAGGGTTTATCGAGGCGAATCTCGCTCCTCGATGTGCCATTTTTCTTACATGGGTCCTTAGCTGGCAATCCGGGAATCAGGTACCCTACACACCGTACACGTGGTTGCCCTTCCCCCCTCCACCCCCGCCTCTTTTTAGGAAGGTACCCCCCACCCCGGGTGGTGTGGTTGTGGGTCGGTTTTAGGGTTTGGGTTTCGGGTGAGGGTTTAGCATTAGGGTTGAGGGTCTGGGGGCTCTTTTTTAGGGTTCAGAGTGCAAATTACCAACTTAGTAGCTGAGTCCTTTCGTTTTTTTGGGGTACATGCATGCATGTATATATATATATATATATAGCCCAGGGTGCTCAGCAACTATGAACCTAAACCCTAAACCCTAAACCCTAAACCCTAAACCCTAAACCCTAAACCCTATAAACCCTAAACCCCCAATGTGGCCCCCAAAGTACCCCAAAGTGCCAGGAGCGCTTGTGGAAGGCGCTGCGAGCGTGGGCGGAGCTCCGAGCGTCGGTAGCCACGGTGAGGGATTAGGGTTTAGGGTTTAGGGTTTAGGGTTTACGGTATAGGGTTTAGAGTTTAGGGTTCCACGGTGAGGAATTTCAGGGGCTTCGATAGGGGGTGTAGGTTTAGGGTTTATAGGGTTTATAGGGTTTATTGGGGTTTTTTTCGGGTTTATAGGTTTTTTGTTGCGGTTCATAGGGTTTCAGGGTTTACAGGGTTTGTAGGGTTAATAGGGTTAATAGGGTTTAGGGGTTTGCGGTTTAGGGTTTAGGGGTAAGGGGTTAGGGTTTTAGGGTTTAGTGTTTAGGGTTAAGGGTGTTAGGATAGGGGTGCAGGGTAGGTTCTTGCCATAAGGCCCGTTATCGGATTCTTAGGTAAGCTACCCAAAAAAAAGTAGGGGTTCTCAAGGTTGGATTTAGGGTGTGGGGGGCGGGGGGGGGGGGGGGGATTGAGGGTTTAGCGGTTTAGGGTTTAGGGGTTCATGGTTGGGGGTTCAGGGTTTAGGGGGGTTTAAGTAATGGGGTGTGTGGCATGGTTGAAGAAGCCATTTAACCTAAGCCCTTTGCCACCCGGCAAGTGACACCGGTCAGCTGGGCGGGTGGCGACAGAACCCCTAACAAAGAGACGAACCCGAGAAGAATCCGTGCCTGCTTGTGCGAGTGCGAGAGGCGAACCCCCCCCCCCACCCAGCCCTAAGCCTTAGTAGTAGAGTAGATAACCTTTAACCTTTTTGGGTTAATATATTCCCCTTATAATCCCAAAGGTTAACCTTTAAAACCCCTAGGTACTGGACAACTAAGAAGCCCTATACTCTGCACGTCTAAAGGCAGTCTGAAGACCCTCGCCAATTCCTGGGACTTGGGATGTTCACCCTTATACTAACAGTCCTTAGCAGCGATTGGAATACCCCCTACTAGAATCCCTATTCAGGAGCTGTTAGTATAAGGGGGGACATCCCAAAATATGCCTAATTCAACCTTAACAAAGGGTTAAACACGCCATTTTGGTACACCTCCCTTTAAACCGGCGGGGGGGGGGGGCAAATTCAACCTTGACAAAGGGAAAAAACACTCCAATGATTGTGTGACACTTCCCTTGTTTACGGGGCCATATGTTCAGAGAAATCTCGGACCCCACAGACAGAGAAGCTTTGACTGCGCCTCCAATCTCGAGGCCTCTCTGCAGCACCTGCTAGTTTAGGGTTTAGGGCTTAGGGTTTAGGGTTTCGGGTTCAGGGTTTAGGGTTTAGGGTTTAGGGTTTCAGTTTAGAAACCTAGAGTTTGGGGTTTAGAAACCTACCTGGAAGTTGAGGATGTACCGCGAAGGGAGCTCGGAGCGGATCGGCAACTACGGCGAGGTGCCGGTCGAACGCTACTGGGGGCTCCCAGGTTTTCCCAGAATTTCGGTTAGGAGGTCCGACCGAAATCTCAGGGTTTCGGGTTTAGGGTTTAGTTTTTAAGGTTTAGGGTTTAGGGCTGGATTCCAGGGCCTTGAATTCCTTGGCTTCGACGTCGGGGGAGTCCTCCGCGTAGCCGGCGGCTTGCCAGAGTTCATCTGCAGAGTGCAGAGGAGGCAGTCGAAAGCCGATAAAAAGGCAACAAAGGCAAACTTCCTAAACCCTAAACTCTAGAACTGTTTTTTCTGCCAATGATGGCGCAAAACCCTAAACCAAACGGCTGAGCAGCGCCCCGCAGGCAACCACAATGGATGCTCTTAGCCTCGCGTGGGTTGTTCTAAACAGTGTGGCTAAAGCGCATGAGGCCCGTCAGCCCTTGACGATCACTCTTCGTTTAAATCTTGCTAGTATGGTTTTCTTACTATTATCACTGCGATTCTTATTATTGCTACTATTGCCATTATTCTTATCATTATCAACAGTCATTACTAGGCTATCCTTATAATCACTTGATGATTCATAATGCCGCAGCTCTGCTTGACACGCCGCAGACGGGCGACGAGCGCCAAGCCGGCGCCGTGGCGCACAGTGAGCTGGTGGCTGCCCCAAGAAAGCCTTCGGGTTTCCTGCGCTGCGGGTTTCAGGATTTTCCGGGTTACTCTTGGGGAGAATCTTGCAATGTGCCTTGTTTTCCTTGTAAGGGGACATATTCATAAATCACTCAGTTTGGGGGTGCTTGGGGCCAAGGAAGGACTCAAAATGGGTGAGCAAGTTCTCAGGTTCAGGTCCACTGAAGTAGGTCTGTCATGCACGACTGTGTGGATACAGTCGTGCAGGGGTTTTTGCGCGAGGTGCGGCTTCGACCTTACAGCAAATCCCTAGGGGGGACACCTGTAATCTCTGACCCTGGGTAAAGTCTTCGAATTAGAAATTGCAGTTCACGACCGACGACTTTTGGGTTCATCACCCTCGGGTTTAGGGTTTAGGGTTTAGGGTTTAGGGATACCCCTTGAATATTTGGATGTATGCCATCGTCATTGGTGGTTCCTCAGTTCCTTGCCGGCTTTGCATACTTCTTACCCGGTCTTGCTTGATAGAGAAGTGTTCAGGACATTTATGGTGAAGGTTCCCAGTACACGAGTTGTGCCCCAAACACCAACCCTAAAAACCCCAAACCCTGAAACCCTCAACCCTAGTCTCTACAGGGCAGCCTCAGTCACCTCAAGCCTTGCCTCCGGCAGGTGCTAAGTAGAGTCCCCGGCCACTGAAAACATGCAGTCTATGAATGTGGTTCTTTCTAGGGAATAGGGAACCAAGTACCTTTCAGGAAGTGCACGGTTCCATTCGGTTCGTTTCTGTTCGCGCAAGGGGCGTTTCCAGGCGGTTCGGGGACTGTTCGGTTCTGTGCGGTTCGCGGTTCTTCGCGGTTCTTCGTCACTTAGTAATCAATGTAGCCACCCACCCCGCCAGCCACCCACCTCTCTGCGTGGCTGTGGCTGGAGGGGTGGGTGGCTGTGGCTGTGTGGCTGGTGGCTGGAGAGGGGCTTGACTTCAAGCCGGACAAACACGCACTTCAAAGGGTGGGTGGCTGGAGGGGAGGGTGGCGATTGGCTGGAGGCAGCAGGGGTGAGAAGCAGGGGTGGGGGGCTGGAGGGGTGGCTGGGTGAGTAGCTGAGGTGTGGGTGGCTGGAGTGAGTGGCTGGAGGGGCGAGGGTGAGAGACACAGAGAGAGAGAGAGAGACAGAGAGAGACAGAGAGAGACAGAGAGAGACAACACAAACACATACATCGGTTCCGGTTCGGCCGGTTCCGGTTTGGATGCGGTTCACCGTTTCCTGCGGTTCGGTTCAGCGGTTCCGGTTCGGTTCCGCGACCTTCTTGCTCTTTTTCAGGGATTCCTGAAGGCAATAAAGGGGCCAAAACAAATCAATATTATCCGTATTCGGAGATAGACCAAGATATCAGATGTCGGTCCATTCCTATTTAAATAGGGTGCCCTCATGACCTTAATTCCCTACGAAACCCCAACCCCCAGACTGAATTCCTTGCTCGTCGTGCCAAACACGGATGCCCCCTCATCACATGTGACACAGGCGCCCTGTCATATGAGTAAGGTGCGATCATCATGGCCTGAACCTAGCTAGGCGTTGTGCCTCGAGGGTTTTCTCCCAATCGCCGAGTTTCAGACCCCGCAGTGCTGTGGCTAAACCCTAAACCCTAAACCCTAAACCCTAAACCCTAAGCCCTAAACCCTAAACCCTAAACCCTAAACCCTAAACCCTAAACCCTAAACCCTAAACCCTAAACCCTAAACCCTAAACCCTAAACCCTAAACCCTAACCCTAAACGCTAAACCCTAGTGAGACTCCCAAGGTTCCCAGCTGGCAGGATGCCATCAGGCGGGAGGGCCTGCATGCTTCGCCAGGGTTTTTTGGGTTTCGGGTTCAGGGCTAGTTTTTTGTCTGCGATATGATTGCGGGACCTTTCGGCTTGGGGTGGTTTTGGGTCGACTCGGTACCACCTTCTTGCGATGAGCTGGGTGGGTATTCTGTCCCCAAAACCGGTTCTCAAAAAGTGAACCTAAACACTTACGCTAAACCGCGAGCCCGTAATCGCAACAGAGCAATGGAGTCGTATCTTAGCTGTATGTACATTCTGTTTGTGTCAGGCATTCATGTAAGATTGCATCTGTCCACGTTTTTTTGAGTTCAAACATCTTGCACTCCACAGCTGCCAGGCCTCTCAGACATCTGGTGCGCTTTCCTGCCATGTCTGCACGGCTCACAGGAGTTACTGGGTTTAGGGTTTAGGTGTTTAGGGTTTAGGGTTTAGGGGGTCACCAGCGTTCCACCGCAAAGAAGGATCTCGGAATCTAGGAGGGGACATTGAGGACCTAAAATGGTGACTTCACGTAAACTTCGAGGCTTCGATTCGAAGCCCTGTAAGACCTGGATGTTCAGCGAATCAAAGTCCTGAACCCTAAGCTAAGAAACCCTTGCACCCCCACACCATGCCCAATCCATTAGCTTCGGGTTCGGGTCTCTTTCTGCCGCCAGTTCATGGGTTCCGCGTCGTCTTTCCAGCGGAATATCAGAATCTTTCGAGCCAGAGTCGCACCCTCTTCAGGACTGAGGGCTTCTGAGGCTCGACGACTCGAGGACCACAGTGCACGAAGGCCCTGCCCGGCAGGGCCGCTCGCCAGGCCTCAGTAGGTTCCGCTGGCTACCGTGAAAAGGCCGGCTAAATCACCCAAAAGCCCCTGACAGTGCCCTACACCCTAGCCCTACACCCTGAACCCAAGAAAGCTGTGCCAGAACTCAGGCAACCTTCTTCGCAAAGGAGATTTCCAAGAGCGGGGCGCGAGTCCCAAGTTGCAAAGTCCTGGATCGGAGCATGGCTGGGTTCGTCGATGTGGGACTACAGTTTATCGCAGGCTTTGGGTCAGGATGCCCTAGACCTTATAGTGTCGCAATGTCGGAATACTTCATTACTAGTAATATTCCCTTTATGGCCCCTGTGGACCACCTAAGAAGCCCCAAGCCGCTTCTAGCGGAGGAGGGGAGCTGGTACTTGGGCACCAGTCAGGGCAGCTAGGGTCCGAACAAAGAGTGGCCGATTGTTGCCGGGATGTGTCCAGCATCAGGGAAGGTTTTTCAGACGCTCCTTCAAGCCCTTACTCTAAGCAGGGTTATGAGTAGGGTAGTTAGAGGTATACTTGGCTGTAAACCTTATTTAGGCGACTTATAACCTCACTTCTATGTACATATGCAACCCCTGAAGCTCCCGGTAAGCTCTTAAAGCAATTAAGCTTTTTTTTCCTGCCCTTCCCGGCACAGCCAAAGTCCTAAGCCTCGAAAGGTTGAGGGTTTACGAAAATAAGGGAACCCAACATAGACCCTCAAATAGTAGGATCCCCTTTTCACGAAGGACCCCAATAAGGTACCCCCTAATATCGTAAACCCCCAAATTGAGGGTTCAGGGTTCTTAGGGCTTGAGGAGGCTTAGGCGTTTTGAAAAGCTTCAGGGCTTGTCCGACTCTGGTGGGATCATTCGAGTGGGGGAGCTGCAGCAGACAGCCGTTGGTGTCCCCGTAAACCCTAAACCCTAAGCCCTAAACCCTAAACCCTAAACCCTAAACCCTGAACCCCTTTTTCCCTTCACAAGTCCCCAGGTGCTTTCACACCAGGAGGTGGTCGAGATTTTCGCCTTCCTTGCGGCGAAGCAGGCAGGAAGCAAAGGGTGACATGGTGGAGGACCGAAATTTTTGGGAACTTGTTCGGGTTCGGGGTTTAGGGTTTAGGGTTTAGGGTTTAGGGTTTAGGGTTTAGGGTTTAGGGTTTAGGGTTCGGAACTTGCTATACTCTAAGGCTCCAATGACCATCCTAGAGAGGGACTGGTACCTCCCAGGAAGGGCAGGTTTCCGGGGTCTCAGATCCTGAGGTTTTGAGGTTTAGTGTTTAAGGTTTAGGGTTTAGGGTTTAGGGTTTAGGGCCCAAGATTCTTAGGGTAGAACCTTGATCTTTCAGATGTGGATTTTGCCAAGGGTCGAATGCCGTAGGCACGGCATCTGTCGCATACTGGTCCTCTAGAACTCAGGGCGGCGAAAAGTCCCCGACCCGAAAAAAGTACATTTCTTTTTTTTTGGGCCGGCCTGCAACTTGAGGTTCTCAGGCTGTCAGCGTAGGTGCTCGGTGGCCGATGCCTGGCTCACCGTGTGGGTGGCTCACGGTCGGAGTACTCCCAACAGCTGTCAGAACGCATCAAATCAACTACTCCTGTATCAGCCAGGAGTTGGGGGGTTTAGGAAAATAGGGTACCCGGTAACCCTCATGTAGACTCGGAGACAGCGCCAAGTGCAAAAGAACCCCCCAAATAGCAGGACTCCCTTATAATAAGGACCTCAGTAGAAACCCTAAGCCCTAAACCCTAAAGCAGAAACCCCAGTTATTTCAAAATTTCGGAAACCCCCCAGATGAGCAAGCCGTAACCCTAAACCCTAAACCCTAGACTTAGGATGAGCAAGCCGCGCCCCAAGAGCAAGTCGAGAAACCATCCGGAAGTGGTCACCCTCAAAGGCATGCTCGACACGATGCCCCAGTATTGGGGTTTAGGGTCTAGCGTCTTGGGTTTAGGGTTTAGAGTTTAGGGTCCGGACATTCAGCATGATGCAGTCGCGTCGAGTGCGAATCTTTGGAGACCATGGTGGGAGCCGTATGACACCTTCCTGCGCTCCCGCTTCAGATGTCGTGCAAGCGAACTATATCCCTCTTGGGAATTATTGTTTGTTTTTGTTTTTACAAAACCCAAGAGGATATCGTAATATTGATTAAGGGGAACTGCAGCTGAAAGCTTAGGGAGCACTTGCAGTATGAAAAAGCACGATTGCCGTGCATGAGCCAGCCCCTTTCTCCGGGACCTGGCAGGGCCAAATGGTAAGTTTCCCCGGTTTGCTAAGTTTGTTCAAAGAGACCCCAGCTCAGAGACACCAGCTTGAGGCTGTTTTTTTGCCCACCAGCAAAACTTATAGGCCCCTAAAAGGATACAGGGTTTGGCCATGCAAGTGCTCGCAATGTCTTTTCAAACCTGACACCCTTGTAAGCTTGTAACCTCACAGACTGCGCCCTGGAAGAATGAAAGCCAGCGCTGGGAGTCTTAATAATGGGGACTTGATATTTTTTTGTGGGGGGGTGGGGGGGTGGGGGTGGGGGGTGTGGGGGGGGGGTGGGGGGGGGGTGGGGGGGGGGGCGGGGGGGGGGGGGGGCGGGGGGGGGGGGCGGGGAGCGGGGGCGGAGGGTGGTTGGGGGGGGGGGGGGGGGGGAGGGGGGGGGGGGGGGGGCGGGGGGGGGGGGGGCAGGGGGGGGGGGGAGGGTGTGCAGCTTAAATAGGGTCTATTTGGAAGCTGAGACTCGTGTTTTAAAGAGGAAATAAGGCCCCAAAACGTATACTTATTTACAAGAGACAACTTCCAAATAGACCCTATTATCGTTTCTGGGGGGTCTGGGGCAAGGAATTAAATAATTTAAATAATTTAAATCCGAAAGGGGCGTTCCGGATTTAAATTTATTTAAATTATTTAATTCTGGGAGGGGGAGGGGGCCTGGGCCTGGCCCCCCCCCCCTTTTCGGATTTAAATTATTTAAATTACTATTTAAATTATTTAAATTATTTAAATTATTTAATTCCGGGGGGGGAATTAAATAATTTAAATAATTTAAATCCGAACCCCCCCTTTCAGATTTAAATTATTTAAATTATTTAATTCCCCCCCCATTTAATTCAAATAATTTAAATAATTTAAATAATTTAAATAATTTAAATAATTAAATAATTTAAATAATTTAAATAATTTAAATAATTTAAATAAATTAAATCCGAAAAGGGGGGGGGGGCAGGCCCAGGCCCCCTCCCCCTCCCAGAATTAAATAATTTAAATAATTTAAATCCGAAAGGGGCGTTCCGGATTTAAATTATTTAAATTATTTAATTCTGGGAGGGGGAGGGGGCCTGGGCCTGGCCCCCCCCCTTTTCGGATTTAAATTATTTAAATTATTTAAATTATTTAAATTATTTAAATTATTTAAATTATTTAAATTATTTAATTCCGGGTGGGGGGGGGAATTAAATAATTTAAATAATTTAAATCCGAACCCCCCCTTTCGATTTAAATTATTTAAATTATTTAATTCCCCTCCCGGAATTAAATTAAATAATTTAAATAATTTAAATAATTTAAATAATTTAAATAATTTAAATAAATTAAATCCGAAAAGGGGGGGGGGGGCCAGGCCCAGGCCCCCTCCCCCTCCCAGAATTAAATAATTTAAATAATTTAAATCCGAAAGGGGCGTTCCGGATTTAAATTATTTAAATTATTTAATTCTGGGAGGGGGAGGGGGCCTGGGCCTGGCCCCCCCCCCTTTTCGGATTTAAATTATTTAAATTATTTAAATTATTTAAATTATTTAAATTATTTAAATTATTTAAATTATTTAATTCCGGGGGGGGGAATTAAATAATTTAAATAATTTAAATCCGAACCCCCCCTTTCAGATTTAAATTATTTAAATTATTTAATTCCCCCCCCGGAATTAAATAATTTAAATAATTTAAATAATTTAAATAATTTAAATAAATTAAATCCGAAAAGGGGGGGGGGGCAGGCCCGGCCCCCTCCCCCTCCCAGAATTAAATAATTTAAATAATTTAAATCCGAAAGGGGCGTTCCGGATTTAAATTATTTAAATTATTTAATTCTGGGAGGGGGAGGGGGCCTGGGCCTGGCCCCCCCCCCCTTTTCGGATTTAAATTATTTAAATTATTTAAATTATTTATTTAATTCCGGGGGGGGGAATTAAATAATTTAAATAATTTAAATCCGAACCCCCCCTTTCAGATTTAAATTATTTAAATTATTTAATTCCCCCCCCGGAATTAAATAATTTAAATAATTTAAATAATTTAAATAATTTAAATAAATTAAATCCGAAAAGGGGGGGGGGGGCAGGCCCCGGCCCCCTCCCCCTCCCAGAATTAAATAATTTAAATAATTTAAATCCGAAAGGGGCGTTCCGGATTTAAATTATTTAAATTATTTAATTCTGGGAGGGGGAGGGGGCCCGGGCCTGGCCCCCCCCCCTTTTTGGATTTAAATTATTTAAATTATTTAAATTATTTAATTCCGGGGGGGGGAATTAAATAATTTAAATAATTTAAATCCGAACCCCGCCTTTCAGATTTAAATTATTTAAACTATTTAATTCCCCTCCCGGAATTAAATAATTTAAATAAAATAAATAATTTAAATAATTTAAATAATTTAAATCCGATTTGGGGGGGGGGGCAGGACCGGGCCCCCCCCCTTCCCAGAATTAAACAATTTACATAATTTAAATCCGAAAGGGGCGTTTCGGATTTAAATTTTTTAAATTATTTAATTCTGGGAGGGGGGGGGGGCATCATCATTTTCATCTTTTCGTCATCTCCTTAATATCCTTTGTTTCCTTCATCTTCATCATCTCCATCATCTCCATCATCTTCATCATCTCCTTCATCTCTTTCATCTCGCTGAGCTCGTTGAACTCTATCATCTTCATCTTTATCATCTTCTTCATCTCCCTCATCTCCCTCATCTTCATCATCTGCTTCATCTCCCTCAGCTCGTTCATCTTCATCATCTTCATCACCTTCATCTTCTTCATCATCTTCATCATCTTCGTCATCTTGCATCATCTTCTTCATCTTCCTCATCTTTCATCATCTTCTTCATCTCCATCATCTCCCATCATCTTCAGTCTGAAAAACTCAAATATTCACCACCGTTCGCGGGGGGCTCCGCCCCCCGCACCCTCTGGATCGAGGGCTTGCCCCCCTCGAGCTCCCCCCTTCCCCTCAAGGCCCCCCAGGGGGCGAGCAGGGGGGAGACCCCCCCGCTACGCCCCCCCCCCCCCTCATAAACTGAAACTACTAGACCCATAAACCCAAAAATCCCCAAACCCTTAAACCTCTCAATTTAGTGCATAAGCATGCGTCATTCGCAGGGTGTGCTCCTCGCGGGGGTGGTGGTGGTTGCCGTTAGAAACCAAAAAAATCAGGTTAACAAAATGGGGCTTTTCTTTTGTGGTATTGTCTGGTGGTGGTGGTGGTGGTGGTGGTGGTGGCCGTTCAAAACCAAAAAATGAGGTTAACAAAATGGGGTTATTTTTGGGTGGTATTGTCTGGTGGTGGTGGTGGTGGTTGCCGTTTGAAACAAAAAATGAGGTTAACAACATGGGGCTTTTTTTGGTGGTATTGTCTGGTGGTGGTGGTGGTGGTCGTTCAAAACCAAAAAATGAGGTTAAAAAAATTGTTTTTTTTTTTTTGGTGGTATTGTCTGGTGGTGGTGGTGGTGGTGGTCGTGGTGGCCGTTCAAAACCAAAAAATGAGGTTAACAAAATGGGGCTTTTCTTTTGTGGTATTGTCTGGTGGTGGTGGTGGTGGTGGTGGTGGCCGTTCAAAACCAAAAAAATGAGGCCCCCAGGGGGCGAGCAGGGGGAAGACCCCGGAAAGGGTAGGAACAACATTTAAGAGGTCAAAATTTGCCGGGATCCCCTTGGCACCGTGCACATGGCCTGCAAATACCACACAAAACCGGAAAGGGTAGGAACAAAATTTGCCGGTCAAAATTTGCCGGGATCCCCTTGCATGGCACCCTGCAGAAGTCCTGCAAATACCACACAAAACGGGAAAGGGTAGGAACAACATTTGGGGGTCAAAATTTGCCGGGATCCCCTTGGCACCGTGCACATGGCCTGCAAATACCACACAAAACCGGAAAGGGTAGGAACAACATTTGCCGGTCAAAATTTGCCGGGATCCCCTTGGCGCCCTGGAAATGTCCTGCAAATACCACACAAACAGGGAAAGGGTAGGAACAACTTCGCGGGTCCAAATCTGCCGGGATCCCCTTGGTGCCCTGGAAAAGTCCTGCAAATACCACACAAAACGGGAAAGGGTAGGAACAACATTTGCCGGTCAAAATTTGCCGGGATCCCCTTGGCACTCTGCAAAAGTCCTGCAAATACCACACAAAACGGGAAAGGGGTAGGAACAACATTTGGGGGGGCAAAATCGCAAGCCCTGCTCCCTAAGATTTGGTCCCTAAGATGTTAGGTTCAAGTTTTCCTCCAAAAAGCCAAATCGCAAGCCCTGCTCTCCAAAATGTTGGGTTCAAGTTTTCCTCCAAAGAGACAAATCGCAAGCCCTGGTCCCTAAGATTGTGGGGTCATTCTTTGCTCCAACGAGTCAAATTCACAAGTCCTGGTACCTAAGATTTGGGGTGGCTCTTTGGAGGAAAACTTGAACCCACAATCTGCGGGACCAGGGCTTGCGATTTGACTCTTTGGAAGAAAACTTGAACCCAAGTTTTTCGGGACCAGGTGGACCAGGTGGACCAGGGCTTGCGATTTGGCTTTTTGAAGCCAAACTGGAAGCCAAAATCTTAGGGGCCGGGGCTTCCGGTTTGCCCGCAATCTTAGGGACCAGATTTGGGTCTTTTGAGGAAAACTTGAACCCAAAATCTTAGGGACCAGAGCTTGCGATTTGGCTCTTTGGAGAAAGCTTGAACCCAGCATCTGCGGGACCAAGGCTTGCGATTTGGCTCTTTGGAGGAAGACTTGAACCCAAAATCTTAGGGACCAGGGCTTGTGATTTGGCTCTTTGGAAGAAAAATTGAACCCAAAATCTTAGGGACCAGGGCTTGTGATTTGTCTCTTTGGAAGAAAAATTGAACCCAAAATTTTGGGGACCAGGGCTTGCGATTTGGCTGTTTGGAGCAAAACATGACCCCACAATCTTAGGGACCAGGGCTTGCGCTTTGACTCTTTGGAGGAAAACTTGAACCCAAAATGTTAAGCACCAGGGCTTGCGATCTGACTTTTTGGAGGAAAACTTGAAGCCAAAGTTTCAGGGACCAGGGCTTGTCATTTGGCCTTTTGGAGCAAGACTTGAAGCCAAAGTTTTAGGGAGCAGGGCTTGCGATTTGGTTTTTTGGAGCAAAACTTGAAGCCAACGTTTTAGAGAGCAGGGCTTGCGATTTGGCTCTTTGATGTTCTTTGGAGCAAAACTTGAACTCAAAATCTTAGGGACCTGGGCTTGCGATTTGACTGTTTGGAGCAAAGAAATGACCCCACGAAACCTTGAAAGAAAAGGTGCTCTTTGTTCACTCTCACCTTTCGTTCGTTTCATTTTCTGAACGCTTTAATTTGAGTATGAATATCTAATGTAATATGTAAAGAGGGGTGTCCAAGTTTTTTTTGAGTGTTTCGGGTGTCCTTTTCCTTTTTTGTAGCGAAATATTAAATATACACCCGCGCCGGAGATCTTGTTTTTGGAAACCTTGAAAGAAAAGTGCTTCTTTGTCCTCTCTCACTTTCGTTCGTTTCATTCGGTATAAAGTAAATAATTTAGCATGTAGAAAGGGTTGTCCAAGTTTTTTAGAGTGTTTCGGGTGTCCTTTTCTTCCTTTTCTGTAGCCACCCACCTTAACAGGACACCCACACCAGAGACTCCGATTTTGGAAACTTGAAGGAAAGGCGCTCCCCTTTTTCCACCGTTGCCTTCCTGTCGTTCCTTGCGCAAGAGGCAATAAAAGAAAGAAATGATATTACATGTATCCAAAATTAGGGTGTCCTGTTTTTCTTTTCTGTAACAAGACCTACTTTTCACGGACACCCACACCGGAGACCTCCATTTTTTTGAACCCTTTGAAAGAAAGCAGGCCGAAGACTTAAGATTTTCTGTGCTCCCAAAAGACAAATCGCAAGCACCGTCTTCCTAAGATTTTGGAGAAGGGGATGCTCCCAAAACACGCCCCCCCAAGATTTTGGCAAAATGTGCTCCCAAAAGACAAGTCGCAGGCGCAGCCCTCCAAAAAATTTGGACAAGTTTATGCTCCCAATCAGTTTTTCTTGTTAAAGATGAGTTTACATGTCTTCCTACCTTGTTCCTTTCTTCTTCCGGTTCGCTCGCTCGTTCTCTCTCTCTCTCTCTCTCTCTCTCTCTCTCGCTCTCTCCATCTTTTTGCTTTTATGGGCGGCATGTCTTGTAGAATTGGAAGACGAGGAGGAGGGTGAACTACAAAGCAGAGATTTGCTGAAGCAGAGAGGGAGTGAGACACGGCGAGGCATAGAGAGAGAAGCATAGACCGTGGGAGAGAAAGGGTCTCTTGACTCTTAGCTTCCCCTTTCTCAAGTCCATATTAATTTTCTTTCTTGTGGAAAAGAAAGAGGAAAAGAGAAGAGAGAAGAGGAATTTACATGTTCTTCCTACCTTGTTCTTGTCCCTCCTTCTTCTCTCCCCCCTGACCCTGTCTCTTTTTCTCTCTATCTCCTCATTTTTCTGTTAAAGTGGTACGGGAAGGCGGATTGCCGGTCAAAATTTGCCGGGATCCCCTTGGCACTCTGCAAAAGTCCTGCAAATACCACACAAAACGGGAAAGGGGTAGGAACAACATTTGGGGGGGCAAAATCGCAAGCCCTGCTCCCTAAGATTTGGTCCCTAAGATGTTAGGTTCAAGTTTTCCTCCAAAAAGCCAAATCGCAAGCCCTGCTCTCCAAAATGTTGGGTTCAAGTTTTCCTCCAAAGAGACAAATCGCAAGCCCTGGTCCCTAAGATTGTGGGGTCATTCTTTGCTCCAACGAGTCAAATTCACAAGTCCTGGTACCTAAGATTTGGGGTGGCTCTTTGGAGGAAAACTTGAACCCACAATCTGCGGGACAAGGGCTTGCGATTTGACTCTTTGGAAGAAAACTTGAACCCAAGTTTTTCGGGACCAGGGCTTGCGATCTGGCTCTTTGGAGGAAAAATTGAACCCACCATCATATGGACCAGGGCTTGCGATTTGGCTTTTTGAAGCCAAAATCTTAGGGACCAGGGCTTGCGATGTGACTCTTTGGAGGAAAACTTGAACCGAACATTTTGGGGACCAGGGCTTGCGAACTGGCTCTTTGGGGGAAAACTTGAACCCAAAATTGGGGGACCAGGGCTTGCGATTTGACTGATTGGAGCAAAGAATGACCCCGCAATCTCAGGGACCAGGGCTTGCGATTTGGCTCTTTGGAGGAAAACTACTTGGAACCCACAATCTTAGGGACCAGGGCTTGCGATTTGGCTTTTTGGAGCAAAACTGGAACCCAAAATCTTAGGGGCCGGGGCTTGTGATTTGGCTCTTTGGAGGAAAACTTGAACCCCAAATCTTAGGGACCAAGGCTTCCGGTTTGCCCGCAATCTTAGGGACCAGATTTGGGTCTTTGGAGGAAAACTTGAACCCAAAATCTTAGGGACCAGAGCTTGCGATTTGGCTCTTTGGAGAAAGCTTGAACCCAGAATCTGCGGGACCAAGGCTTGCGATTTGGCTCTTTGGAGGAAGACTTGAACCCAAAATCTTAGGGACCAGGGCTTGTGATTTGGCTCTTTGGAAGAAAAATTGAACCCAAAATCTTAGGGACCAGGGCTTGTGATTTGTCTCTTTGGAAGAAAAATTGAACCCAAAATTTTGGGGACCAGGGCTTGCGATTTGGCTGTTTGGAGCAAAACATGACCCCACAATCTTAGGGACCAGGGCTTGCGCTTTGACTCTTTGGAGGAAAACTTGAACCCAAAATCTTAAGCACCAGGGCTTGCGATCTGACTTTTTGGAGGAAAACTTGAAGCCAAAGTTTCAGGGACCAGGGCTTGTCATTTGGCCTTTTGGAGCAAGACTTGAAGCCAAAGTTTTAGGGAGCAGGGCTTGCGATTTGGCGATTTTGGAGCAAAGCTTGAAGCCAAAGTTTTAGGGAGCAGGGCTTGCGATTTGGCTCTTTGATGTTCTTTGGAGCAAAACTTGAACTCAAAATCTTAGGGACCTGGGCTTGCGATTTGACTGTTTGGAGCAAAGAAATGACCCCACGAAACCTTGAAAGAAAAGGTGCTCTTTGTTCACTCTCACCTTTCGTTCGTTTCATTTTCTGAACGCTTTAATTTAAGTATGAATATCTAATGTAATATGTAAAGAGGGGTGTCCAAGTTTTTTTTGAGTGTTTCGGGTGTCCTTTTCCTTTTTTGTAGCGAAATATTAAATACACACCCGCACCGGAGATCTTGTTTTTGGAACCTTGAAAGAAAAGTGCTTCTTTGTCCTCTCTCACTTTCGTTCGTTTCATTCGGTATAAAGTAAACAATTTAGCATGTAGAAAAGGGTTGTCCAAGTTTTTTAGAGTGTTTCGGGTGTCCTTTTCTTCCTTTTCTGTAGCCACCCACCTTAACAGGACACCCACACCAGAGACTCCGATTTTGGAAACTTGAAGGAAAGGCGCTCCCCTTTTTCCACCGTTGCCTTCCTGTCGTTCCTTGCGCAAGAGGCAATAAAAGAAAGAAATGATGTTACATGTATCCAAAATTAGGGTGTCCTGTTTTTCTTTTCTGTAACAAGACCTACTTTTCACGGACACCCACACCGGAGACCTCCATTTTTTTGAACCCTTTGAAAGAAAGCGGGCCGAAGACTTAAGATTTTCTGTGCTCCCAAAAGACAAATCGCAAGCACCGTCTTCCTAAGACTTTGGAGAAGGGGATGCTCCCAAAACACGCCCCCCAAGATTTTGGCAAAATGTGCTCCCAAAAAGACAAGTCGCAGGCGCAGCCCTCCAAAAAAATTGGACAAGTTTATGCTCCCAATCAGTTTTTCTTGTTAAAGATGAGTTTACATGTCTTCCTACCTTGTTCCTTTCTTCTTCCGGTTCGCTCGCTCGTTCTCTATCTCTCTCTCTCTCTCTCTCTCTCTCTCTCTCGCTCGCTCTCTCCATCTTTTTGCTTTTATGGGCGGCATGTCTTGTAGAATTGGAAGACGAGGAGGAGGGTGAACTACAAAGCAGAGATTTGCTGAAGCAGAGAGGGAGTGAGACACGGCGAGGCATAGAGAGAGAAGCATAGACCGTGGGAGAGAAAGGGTCTCTTGACTCTTAGCTTCCCCTTTCTCAAGTCCATATTAATTTTCTTTCTTGTGGAAAAGAAAGAGGAAAAGAGAAGAGAGAAGAGGAATTTACAAGTTCTTCCTACCTTGTTCTTGTCCCTCCTTCTTCTCTCCCCCCTGACCCTGTCTCTTTTTCTCTCTATCTCCTCATTTTTCTGTTAAAGTGGTACGGGAAGGCGGAATGAGATGAAGGCAGCGTCCTCCCCTGGAGGCACCTGCCCACAAAAAAAGGAGCATCAGCTTCCAAGAGATTTGCAGAAGGAGAGAGGGAATGAGACAACGCAGGGCATGGAGAGAAGCGTAGACCGTGGGGGAGAGAGAGCGAGAGGGCCTCTTGGCCCTCTTGGCTTTCCCCTTATCTCGTTCTCTGTTTAGACAAGAAAAAAAGGGAGTTTGCACCTTCTTCTCGCTCCTCACTCGTCTCTCTTCTCCACACCCCTCTCGCGCTCCTTTTTTCCCCCTTTTTCAGCGGGCTTGAGGACAAGGGGTTTCCCCACGACCGCCCCACGCTGCACTCACTCTCTCTCTCTCTCTCTCTCTCTCTCTCTCTCTCTCGCTCTGTTTGTTCTTTCTTTTCTGAGAAGAACAGGAAGGGGTGGAAGCTGATGCTGGGTGCCTCCAGGGGGGGGACGTTGCCTTCCTCTCATTCGTACCACTTTAAAAAGAATGAGGAGATATAGAGAAGGAGTGACAGGGTCAGGGGGAGAGAAGCGGGAGGGACAAGAACAAGGTTAGAAGAGGCCATGATAGTACGACTTACGTGACAGCAGCGTGCCCTCGTGGGAACGTCAAGTTTTCCTCCAAAGAGCCAAATCAAGCCCTGGTCCCTAAGATATTGGGTTCAAGTTTTCTTCCAAAGAGCCAAATCGCAAGCCCTGGTCCCTAAGATTTTTGGGTTCAAGTTTTCTTCCAATCTAAGAACATGTCTGGCGACCCCGAAAAGACATAGACTCCCAGTTTCCCACGTGACAGCCTCGTACCCTCGTCGGAATGGGTTTGGTAATAACAAAACCCGAGTGCCAGCTTCCAAATAAACCCTATTTAAGCCACCCCCCCCCCCCCCCCCCCCCGCCCGCCCAAATGAGGATATTCTTCCTTATAATATAAGTAGTACAGGGATGATTATCTTAATTGTTTGTTGAACTGTTGGGGGGCGTTCTTAAGCAACTAGTAGTCAGAGCCACCCATCAGCCTTCAAGCAGGGTGCTCAGAACTCCAGGGTTTTAGATGGGGATGTTCCCCCTTTTCCTAACAGTCCTTAATAGGGATGATAGTACCCCCTATTCTAATCCTACGAAGGGCTGTTAGTATAAGGGGGAACATCCCAAGTTATGGCTACCCTAAAGTCTAAACCCTAAACCCTGGAAGCCCTAAAGGGGATTTTGGGGTGCTGGTGCTGCCTGCATGGGGCTTCTGACTGGGGGCTTGGTAGCCCAAGCCCAAAACAGGTTGCAAGTCAGACCCGGAACGACTTTGACAAATCAAGATTTAAGCTTGCGTCAGTTCCTCTAAGTTCAGGGTGTTGTGATTTGGTGTGGTTTTGAGGGCTTGTGGACGGGTTCAGAGCTGCGTTCCTTCTTTTACCCTATCAGCCAAGCCACACCCTTTTGAGCGCAACCCCAAACCCCGCAACCATAGCTTCAGACCCGAGGAAGACCAGCTGGTGCAAACTGTCCATCTGGGGCGTCTCAGACTGCACAACCCTTGCTTTATAACGAGCTGCCGAAGTCTCATCTCCTTCCGCAGCTACGTTCAAAGAACCCGATCTTGCATGTGCCTTCGTGCAGCGAGGGAAGGAGGTCTGGGAATCTCGTTCCTGCACAAGTTGTCGCCCTGCACAAGGGAAGCAGTTCCACCCTATACCGCAAACATCCGCAAAGCGTTTTGCCAACCATTTGTAGAATCGCCACATCAACACGTGTTCAAACATTGGCTTCACTCTTTTCAATTTAATCATGGTTACCGAACAGTCCAAAAGGCCCCTTATGCGTGGGCATGGTCTTGGTGGGCCTGGTGCCTCGTCGGCAGAAGCTGCAGCGAGAAAGTGAGCTCAGGGTTTAGGGTTTATAGGGTTTAAGGCTGAAAGATGAAGTTCCTGCACCAGCATGGGCAAAGTTGCCTCCTGTGTCTCTTGCTACTGGCCCCCTCCCTCTTCCAATAAAACAGGCTCTTGGCCGTTTGCTGTACGGCACGCGCTGTGTGTCTTCGTGTTTCAGGTTTGCCGTAGGGAGGGATAGAGAGAGAGAGAGAGAGAGAGAGAGAGAGAGAGAGGGAGAGAGAGAGAGAGAGGGAGAGAGAGAGAGAGAGAGGGAGAGAGAGAGAGAGAGGGAGAGAGAGAGAGAGAGAGTGGGAGAGAGAGGGAGACGAGGTCCTCTTCGCTGGGTAGAAGTAGAAGAAGAAGAGAGAGGGAGAGACAGAGGGAGAGGGGAGAGGGAGAGGGACTTGGGAGGTGCTGCGGGTTCAGGGCCAAGGGATACCACCAGAGGGCTTGGTGCACTGTTCCAAAGCGGCACTTAGCAGACTTCGAACTCGGGCGCGCCCGCGCAGAAGCAAAACTTTGGCCTGACCCTCATTGCCCCGCAGAAGAAGCAGAAGCAGAAGAAGCAGGAGAAGAGGAAGCAGAAGAAGAAGAAGCGCCTTTGAGACAGGCCTCGCATGCTCTTTTTGTTACGAAGACCTGGCCAGCCGCCTGAGAAACAAACCTACGCACCGAAGGAGTTTCGGATAGATGGGAGATGATTGGGGAGACCGGAGTTTGTCGGCTCCCGCCCTTTTGGGAGTTAGGGTTTAGGGTTAGAGTTTAGGGTTTAGGGCACGGTGCAATCCGGCCTGCTTAGGACGGAACACTCCCCTCACCTTCCGATCTACATCCCAAGTCCTTGCAAGCTTGGCGAGCAAGCCTTGTGCAAGCAGCAGATGTGCAGGTGATATTTCTCGTCATAGCTCTCGTGAACATCGTCAACCTCAAAGAGGAGCCTTTTCAGAATAACCCTCAAACCTTGTTGCGCCACTATTATCATGTTAATATGGAACAGTAAGATGCGTAGTAGTACATACAGTAATTAATAATACTGGTACTAATCTAATCATAACCATCTAATGGTAACGACTGAACCTTTGGCGTGAGAAATTAGGGTTGGGTTCGCTATGGTGGCTACGCCTTGAAAGCATCAACCAACGCTTTGGCCGGTGGAGTCGTCCTGCCACGGTTTAGGGTTTAGGGTTTAGGGTTTAGGGTTTAGGGTTTAGGGTTTAGGGTTTAGGGTTTATAAGTTTAGGGTTTAGGGCGGCTAAACATTCTCCCAACTCTTTCGTTGCCTTAGAGACCCTGCACTGGCCCACGTAACCCTAGACCCTAAAACCCTGAACAGCCGGCTGAACCCCGCCGGCTCGACCCGATTTAAGGTTAAGGGTTTACTGAAGCGCAGGGTACACAGCGAGCATCGTAAGAAAGTTCGTGTTTTAAGGCACCAATTTACTTTGGGCGCCCCGGGGAGCGGCTCCTTTTCGATCCCCATGGCCTTCCGACGGGGGTTTGGGGTTTAGGGAGAAAAAAGGGTATCGGTGTTAGGGTTTTAGGGTTGAGGGCTTAAGGTTGGGGAAGGGGGGGGGGGGGGGGGGGGGGGGGGGGGGGGGGTGGGGGGTGGGCTTAGGGGTTGGGGGTTCAGGGAAAGAAGGGGGTCAGAGGGGGGGAATATAAAAGAGGATCCACCATGAAAGGGTTAAGGATTCAAAAGGACTCGCCAGCGTCTGAACCCAAGAGGCCCTGAAGAAGGTTTCAAGACGCCAACGCCACAATCTTGGATTTCTTCGGGGCTATGACTTCGGATAGGTCTGCAGTGAGGTGGATGAAACGAGCCCCTGAAGCCTTAGAAGCACCTGCGTCAGGCACCCCAGGATTATGAAGCGCAGCGGCATGTACCTACCGTTGACCGAATCAAACCAAGCAAGAGAAGACAGCCACCTAAGTTGCTTTAAAAGCTAAGACATGGCGGTTTCTGGGCTAGCTGGCAGGACGAGCAATTGGTGGTCCCCACTTTGTATGGCGAGTGGGTCAGGTGCTCGAGAGCCCAATCCATTTTCCATCCTGGGCTCCCATGCAAAAGGGTTCATGGGGAAGTCCAGTTGCATGAGCTGGGATACCCTAAACCCCCAACCCTAAACCCCAAACCCTTTGCAGTGCGGCGTGTCTGCTTGGCGGGTGGCAAAAACCCTTTGTTTCTAGATATGTTTGGGGGGTAGAAGCGCGGCGTACCACTCTTTCTTGTCGGCGATGCCAACTTCAATGCATCCTAGCCTATCTGGGGGTTTCCGAAAGTAGGGAAGCGCCTGTCAGGGCAGGTGTAGTTCTATGGACCCCAGACGAACTTGCCCTAAACCCTGAACATCCTAAACCCTAAACCCTAAACCCCAGGGTGTGAGAAGTCGGGCCCTGCCTGCCGTGACTGTTTAGGGTTTAGGGTTTAGGGTTTAGAGTGTGAGAGAGTTTAAACCCCTAAACCCGGCTCTCGCAGCAGAGACCACCCTGGCACGTTGCCACCCAAGATCCTAGGCCCCTGAGAACTGCTTCGGGATTCTGGCCTTACGGGTGGGCTCAAGAGTTTACAGGGGCTTCAACCCTCAACCGCAACCCTAAACCCTTAAACTTACAGGGTTTCAGAGTGGCTTAGGATTTAAGGCTGAGGCTTGAAACGTCACCACCCCATGCGGAGACCCCCCCCTGGGCAGGGATGGCCCGGGCACTTTGATCCTCTGGCCACATCAGCAACGTGAGGGCTGGGAGCCTTGACCAGCACAGGCAGGTTTAGGGTTTAGGGATGTTTAGGGTTTAGGGTTTAGGGTTTGGGGTTTGGGGTTTGGGGTTTGGGGTTTGGGGTTTGGGGTTTGGGGTTTGGGGTTTGGGGTTTGGGGTTTGGGGTTTGGGGTTTGGGGGTTAGGGTTGGGGCGGTTGGGGGTGGTGAGTGATAGCTTAAGTTTATAGGGTTTAGGGTTGGGGCGGTTGGAGATGATGCCCACAAGGGCTTCCCCGAGCGATCCTCCCCACTCAAAAGCATCGAAGCACCGCAGGAATGTGTGCGAATGTTGAAGTGGAGCGAGTGCGGTGCCATCTGATCCAGACCCAGACTCCTTTCCTGGCCAGCCCCCGTTTGGCGCGCCTAAACCTTAACTTTAACTCGAACTTGTCGAATTAAGCCATAATGAAGCAAGCGCAAGCAATGGGCGATCTTTCCAATCTCAACTCTGCAAGAGAGCTGTTGGTTGTTCCTGGTTCAGTGTTTCAAAGGCTGCATAGGCTAGCGCACCCGGCCACCATCCTGAACTGAGCTCATTGTACTGCCCTTACTTGCATCTTGAAGGCTTTAGCCTGGCTTGAGCCTGGTAGGCGGCAGGCGAGTCTCCACAAGAGACTTGGGGGTTTCCGAAATTAGGAGATACCTTCTTGGGGTCCTTATTGCAGGGGAATCCCACTATTTGGGGTCCATATGAGGGGTCCCGTATCTTCGTAAAGCCCCATTTGGGTTTCACAAGGTTCTTTCATTTTCCTGGGGAGAGTCACTGTGGCGGCCATGCGCTCGCAAGGAAGTTCGGAAAGTGCCGCGCATTGCGACGCTTGAGTTCGCTGTGAGGAGCTCAGAGAGCGCTCATCTGCCCCACGTTGCAGGCCTTAACCCCAGAGCTTATAGTAGACTGGTTTTCGAATTCTGGTCCGTTTATCCTCATCATTAAGATGCCTTACCAGTCGGCATCTAAGGCAGGACCCGAAGCCGAACAGCCCCCACACAAGCTGCAGGGCGATGTTTACTTCCGCCCGAGAAGCCGCAGACACAAAAGCCACTGGAAGGGCAAGCACTGCGGTATCTCACGAGTGAACGAATTGCCAACATTGGCTGACCAATCATTCTCCTGACCAGCACCCTGAACCCTGATCCCTGAACCCTAAACCCTAAACCCGAAACCCTAAACCCTAAACCCTTTCCCGCCATTCAGGTCTTGAAGAACCGGAGATCGCAGGCCCTGCAGGGGGCAACGGGGATTTCGGGGTCTTCTGGCCGGCTCCCTAAACCCTAAATCCTAAAGCTGGTTCCCATTTGGACTCAGGGCTCCTATAGGCTTGGAGTTTATTATTATTAGTTCTATTATTATTATTATTTTTTCTATTCTTCTTCTTATTATTATTATTTTCTATTATCCTTTTTTTTTTGGGGGGGGGGGGGGGGGGGAAGGGGGGGGGTTCAGACTTGGGGGTTGAGACACCGCATCCCATGTGCTGAATCCGGCCCTGCAGCTCACGAAACCCGAAACCCGAAACAAAGGACGGCTTTTCCCCAGAGAGCCCAATACCCCTTAAATAAGGAATATACCTTAAATTATAAAGGGATCCTTATTATGATTTAAGGAATCTTGCTTAGTTAAGGGGTATTGGGCTCTTTGGGTCCAGATCCACCTATCTTGGGGGGGCGGGGGGGGGGGGGGGGGTTCCGAGCATAGGATTCAGGGCCCAGTCCCTCCAAGAGATATATACTACAGGAGCCTCCTGGGTACCAACAGCGTCCCCTTCTAACCTCTGCACTTGGAGGTTCATGGGTACTTATATGAGTAGGTTTAGAAGCACCCCAAACAAAGTTAAGACTAGAGCTATCCTGCCTATAACCCTCCTTATTACTACCCATGGACCTCCAAGTATGTCCAGAGTATAAATGCCCCGCCCTCCCCCCCCCCCAAAGAAAAAACAAAAAGAACACCAATTCTATTGTAAAATATGACTCCTACACTCCTACACTTGCTGGGTCGTTGTTGAAAATCATTGCACATTCTTATGAATGCACAACCCGATCTGATCATTTTAAAATACTACCCCATCAATGGTGCAGTAGGAGAACCCTAAACTCTAAACCCTAAGCCCTGAACCCTAAACCCTAAGTTTAGGGGCCGGAGGAGCTACGGCACGTGCTTGGACCCGGCCTTGTGTGGCAGCTCCCGATGGAGGACTCCGTCATGCGTTGTGTGACCCAACAACCCGACATCCCTGAAACTTTAGGGCGTAGGGTTTAGGGTTTAGGGTTTAGGGTTAGGGTTTAGAGTTTAGGGTTTAGGGCTACTTGGAGATTCATTGGTAGATATAAGTAGGGTTTGCTGTCGGGGTTGGGCAGGGATGAGCATTGAAACCCTCCAGCGGCTGCAGACAAAAGCTTAAGGGTTTCGGGTTGAGGGAAAAAAAGGTCCGCCAACTCACGCGCGACTCATAAGTCAGCGGCCTGTTGCCCACAGGCTTCTTTTTTACTTTTTCACAGCGAAAGCCTTAGCTTTGAGGTTGCGACGTATTCGCGCAACGAGCGCGCGACCCCGTTTGCAGAGCGCGACGCGCATGCCACCCTAAACCCTAAACCCTAAACCCTGAACCCTGAACCCTAAACCTGCAAGACAGTTCCTCCCAGGACGTGGAGCGAGTGAGGCCGAAGCTGCGAGGCTAAACTTTGAGGCTTCTAGGATCCCTACCATTTGCTTACAACCCCCCAAAAATTTAATTATTATATAAAATCTTATTCCTTTTAGTATAATTATTATATAAAATCTTATTCCTTTTAAAGGGCAACATAGGGATTGTTGTTTTGCAATTTTGGCGGGCTCTTAAGCAAGTAGTAGATCCTCCAACCTTCCACAAATTCAGGGTGTAGAATAGGGTTCTCGCTTCGCTCTGAAGGCTCCACACCCTCCACAGAGTTGTTTAGTTATTTGCTCTTCCTGCTGGGAGAGTAGGGAGAGAGGGAGAGAGGGAGGGAGAGAGGGAGAGAGGGAGAGAGGGAGAGAGGGAGAGACCAACAGCATGCACAACAAGAACAGCTCGGATCAAGCAGCATTTTTCTTTGGGCACAAACCCGCATGCCCACTGCGAAATCCAGCCCTACTCTCTTAGACTTACAGTCCGACGGTCTAAGCCCTACAGTTTAAGGTTGAGGTAAGGCAAGGCCCCTGCTCAATCCAGAATCTTCCGGAGTCTGCTCATTGCCGTCCTCATTTTGGGCAATCTCCTGCAACACCCTAAATCTGCCAAACCCTGAATCTCTGCGCCACCCTTCTTGCATCACCTAGGTTTCAGCTCCAGCCGCTCAGCCGCCACTTTAGGGTTTAGGGTTTAGGGTTTAGGGTTATGTCGTTCGGCTTTTGCTTGCTGATGGGCTTGTTCATGTTGTCTGCACTGGGCCACTGATGTTCTTGAAGTGATGGCATGACGAGGGTGTCGTGAGGTTGAGCCTAGGGAGTCTCCTGGCCAACCCGGAGGCAATTAGCAGCTCAAGACCATATATAGAGGTGAGAACCATGATGCTGACATGGCTCATGCCATTGCAAATATCATGTTCTACTTACACCATTTCTGAAATTAAGGCTTTCATATGATCATTGCTGATATTTCTTTTGCTGTTTAGTAGTCTGTGTGTGTGTGTGTGTGCATGTGTTGGGGGAATCCATACCGCTCAGAGCACGTGCATCAGGAAGCACATCCGCCTTCTATAAGGGGGAACATCCTAACTGACATGTTTGTTAAGGGATCGACCTTCGCTTGGCTTTTCGCACAGAACAGCAGAGCGGCCCTCGTTCAGAAGCTGGGATTCGTGCACGCAGGTTGATGTACCTGCAAGCTGTGCGTGTGACATCATTGATGTTCAAGCTCCGTCGCAGTTGCTTCCTCCATACCACATGTGTGTGCTGGAAGGATGTGTGTTTGAAAAGTGCAGGATGTTCTTGTTCAACATGCTGGAAGTCTCACTAGGATGTTGAGCCATGTGGTTGCCGCTTGTGCTGCATGTCCCGCCAGATTCTCGTGCTCCTGTTTGTTGCCAGCATGTTGGTGGGCCAACCGGGCAGCGTTGAAAAGTGTGGGTGTGCGTGTGCACGCCTGCTGTACTTCTGCAGAGTCTGACGACAAGGGAAGGTTGGGATGGCCTTGCGGGGCATATCGGGCTGCATTTGCGTTCTTCTCGTTGAGTTTGCGGCGATTTGGCTTTGCCGAGGAAGACGCAGTACCACCGCCTCGTTGATAGTCTGACCGGCGACGAGCGCATCGTCCGCGGGCCCTTGGTTTATGCACCAGAGCCGCTGGAGCATTTGGCACCTTGCCCTAAGCAGCTTAAAAGGAGTTTGGTGAGGCGGATTAGGACCTCAAGCAGCTTGTCCGGCAACCGGTAGAATTCAACAAAATGAAATTAATAAGGGTTGCTTGGCCGGATGCGAGACAGGGTTCCAGGGTTGATTGTTCAAGCATATGGCGCTTGTGAGATACTTGGAGGTTCATGGGTAGTAAGAAGCGTTACAGGTAGCCTAAGTAAGGTTATAATTTTAGTTATTCTACTTCTAACAGTACTTCAAACTACCCATGAACCTCCAAGTATGTAGAGTTCAGGTCAATGGCACGGAGGAGGCATTGATGATCAATGTGGCCTGCCTGCATCATGCGGCTCAGGGCTTTTGGATTGAGGGTTTAGGTTTGGGTTGGCTTTGGGCTTAATATGTTACATTAAAAACTATATATGGACATATCTTGTTTTAGTATTCCGGCATCATTTTTAGGAGCCTTTGGCCATGACTTTGCTGAGCATCGGAGGCCCAAGCCTCCGTCATTGTCGAGAACAGGACGGGGGAGTGTGAATGGGACTTGCTTGAAGGTTCAGGGCTAGTATAATACGTGGGGTTCTGAGTAGCGCAGCTATAGTTATAGCTGGTATGACCTTATTTCTCTGCTTATATCTATCCTGAATGTTCAAGACCCCTAAACCCCAGACTCTAAACCCAAATCCCTAAACGTCATTAAGATTACGATTAAAATCTTAAGAGGGTTCTGGACTCCCAGTTGCAGTTTTCGTTTGGGTACTGTACCTAAAGTTGCAAGAGCTTGGCACCTACTGCCTCCCTCCATGAAGGATGCACACCTGAAGCAGAGTCCGCGGGCAAACGCGCCAGGGTATCGCCTGAAGCTTTTGCTGGTGGAAGAGGCAGTATTTCTCGTTTGTGGTGTTTAGGGGGTTAAGGAAACAGGAACGTGCTGCCCTCACAAAGGATTGCGAAGGGTACTGTAAGCTCTTTGGAGTGTTCCCCCACGTTCAAGCTGGTGTGCTACAACCGGTGTCTTGCCTTCTGCTCTTGCTCCTGCTACTGCTACTGATATTACCGTGACGACGACAACGACCACAACAACAACAACAACAACTACAACTACAACTACAACTACAACTACAACTACAACTACAACTACAACAACAACTGCTACTGCTACTGCTACTACTACTACTACTACTACTACTACTACTACTACTACTACTACTACTACTACTACTACTACTACTACTACTACTACTACTACTACTACTACTACTACTACTACTACTACTACTACTACTACTACTACTACTACTACTACTACTACTACTACTACTACTACTACTACTACTACTACTACTACTACTACTACTACTACTACTACTACTACTACTACTACTACTACTACTTCTGCGATGACGGCGGCGGCGGCGCTTACTCTTACTCTTACTCTTACTCTTACTCTTACTCTTACTCTTACTCTTACTCTTACTCCTTATTCTTACTCTTACTCTTACTCTTGTACCCTAAAAAGGTCGCCCTTATGTCAACAGCAGCGCTTGGGAATAGAGGGAATGCGCTCGAATACATACTGCACAAGCAGTTCTACCTTCGAGTTTGGTCCATGGAAAAAGAACCACCACATGCATGTGTACACCGATACAAACAAAAGCATGCTCCTTGGGAACACAAGCCTCAGTGCCTCCCTTGAGGAGCTCTGGAATCCTTCGGCTGGTCCGTGAGCCAGGTGGGATATCGGCTGAGGGCTGAGGAAACACAACGAAACATCATACGATTACGACATTCGAGGTGAGTGCAGCTTGCGTTGGGAGTTGATGGAGCTTGCCCACACCTCGTATGCGCGCTTTTGGGGCCAGCTGTCCAATTGCAAAGGGTTGTACGTTCACCGTATATTCTTCCGAGGCCCGGACAAGGGCACCTCATTTTATTTTTTTTCGGGTGGGGCGGAGGTGGGGGGACGGGGGCAGTGCAGTTCATTACCATGGTTGCTGCCAGGTTCAGGTTAAGCACTGATGCGCGGCTTCCTGCTAAGAAGTGCTAATGCCCCGCACAGACCAGGGTTCGACCACGCTCGGGGCTTGAGGACTCTTGGGGTTCAAATTTTTTTTAGCGCCGTGCTTAGGATTCAGAGTTCAGGGCTGAGCCAAAGCCTTGCAAACCACGCTCCTTACTACTCTTTGCTGAAGAGCCCCAAAACATGAAAGAGAATCACCTTTACTACCCTTATATGGAAAATATTTATGTAGTTTTTAGGGTGCCCCTTGATGTCCAGGACTCTTCTACCCGAGTCCGTACGAGGTGCGGGAATCTAAGCCCTGAAGCGGTTCTGAGGGTCGAGCTCCTCAGTCCACCAGAAGATCCAGGTTTCAGGAGAGCTTCAGGACTGTAGAAGGGCCAACCTAGAGTAGGAGGTTCATGGGTAGTTATAAGTAGGGTTATGAGTACCCTAAGTAAGGTTAGAAGTGTCGTTACCCTACATATAACCCTACCTATATCTACCCATGAACCTCCAAGGTGGAGGGGTGGGGGGGTTCACAGAAAGGGCAAGTTCTTCATATTTAACAAGGCCCAGCCCTGCATCTTGCATTGTTGGGGGATTGTTGAGGCTCAGGTCTAGGCTGTTTGAGGGGATTTAGGGTTTGGGGTTTAGTGCTTTGTACCTATAGCAGACAGGTACGCAAGTGAGGGTGGGCATAACGCTGCTTGTAACGACGTACCTATGACACTGCTTGGCTGGTTAGCGTTCTGGCTTCGAGGGGTGAAAAACACACAGGGATCGGAAACCTAAACCCTGCACCCTGAACCCTAAACCCAATGGGCAACGGGCTGTGTAGGGTTCGGGGGAACAGCGCCGTGCTTCCAGTTCGTCCTGGGCTGGCGCTATTCGTTCTTGGTGGAAGAGCAGCTGTACGCGGTCGTGAAAAACGAGCTGAATGGATCGACTTCCGTTCACGAAGGTCCGACCCTGCCCCCTGGCAAGGGTTGAGGGTTTAGGGTGCGCCGACACGTTCGAGGGTCCATCTAAGGCATATGCTTAGGGATGTGGCAAGCTACACCGCCTTTTTGGTGATTAAAGTCGCTGGAGAAAGAAAGGGTTGTTCCGACTTTGGGGTGGGAGGCGCTCAGCGCTTAGTCGCAAATGTCCTGATTGCACGCCTATAGGGTTAAACTTCCCAGGGAGCCCAGCATGACCCCTCAAGCGGGAAAGGCGCCCTTGAACCATACAGGGGTCCTCATTGTGAATTGGTTGGGTCACCATTGTAAGGAACGCGTTTCAGTTTCGACCCAACCTTCGCTTGTTGTCACAACTAGACTCGAACCAGAACCCTCCCCCGGACCCCTCCCTTCCTCACATCATCATTCGTTGAGGCACGTTGAGGCTCGCAGTCACAATGGGCACAAAGTTCGCAATGCGGGGCTTCCCATATACATAAGACTTCATTGCCTGATTGCGCGAATCATCATGAGAGACCGCAAGGTTGATGCTGGATGCCTATGAGCAGCCTGCTGCAGTGCAAGCTTTTGTTGAGGATCTTGGGGCGAGGTTGTTTGGGCTCAGGGTGCTTAAGGCTGCTTGCCGACTACACTGCCGCTGAAGAATGGTCGGGGATCCTAAACCCTAAACCCTAAACCCTAAACCCTAAACCCTAAACCCAAATTTACACCTGCTTGGGTGACCCAGGCTTGATGATCCCCTTGCGTGGGTCCTTCCGTCAAACAGCCTAGGCCCTAAACTTTCGGCCAGGACAGTATGAGAGTCGAGATTCTCGCCTCGGACAACTAAGGGGCTCCGGCGTGCGGAGTTAGGTCGACATGGGGTCATCGCAGGACGTAGGCTGTCAGGAGCCTTCTGAGGTAAGGGTACCCTAAACCCTAAACCCTAAACCCTAAACCCTAGGTCTTTGGGGCTGCAGGGCTTCTAGTTGGCTTGTAACCACCATCCTTTCTCGGACGATAGCTCTGACGCCAGAATCTGCCCAGAGCATGGAGTTTCAGGGTTGAAGGTTGAGGTTCCGGCATAAAAGGCCGGTTTCAAATAATATGTTCTTTGTTAGCCAATCACACAGCATCAATGCCATGGGAAAGCAAAATTACACCCTCCAGGAATGACCACGCAACAACAAAGCCCAGCTTGGATCCTGTGCCCAATCTTCCAGCATGGTGGGGGTGTTTCAACTCCAAGAAACCTTACCCCAATGCTAATGCTTGCCTTCGCATGTTGTAGCCCTAAACCTTAAACCCTAAACCCTAAACCCTAAACCCTAAACCCTAGAATCCTGGCTTTCATGGCAGTATCCCATGTTGCGGAATCCTGGGCCTGAACCAGCTCCATGCTCCACCCAGGCAGCTCGTACGGATGAGCCGCAAGGTGGTGGTACGCAAGGTGCGGGCTTCCGAAGGTTCCGGTTCACAGGGGGTTTAGGGTTTAGGGTTTAGGGTTTAGGGTTTAGGGTTTAGGTAAGGGCTCAAGGCTACGAGGCCAGGAGGGTTCAAGTTTCGATTCTGACCTTAAGAGCGTCGCGCTCGAGTTTTCCAATTTATGCCGGTTCAACACGGCGTTTCTCATTCAACAAAAAAGGTTGTTTCCATCAGTCGGTGGGAGGAACTGTCATACATGGCAACAACTATCAACTTGTAGAAAACAGGCCTGCTCTGCTACGAGAACGTTACTCTCTTGTTTTTCTTGTTCAAGTACCAGAGCTGCTACCTTCTCTAAGCGGAGAAAATCATAAATCATCAAGACAGAAGAGAGGTAATGCTGTTCCTTGTGAGCAGAAGGGTATTTTGTCACTCCTCATTTTCAAGAGTCGGGCGGGTCACTTTTGCTCTCACATTGCTTTTATAAGACATAAAAGTCAGACAATCTCTCTCAGTACTGTCGACCAGTAGAACCGAGAGGGTAACCATACTTATAACCTTACTTAGGTTACCCCTCACCCTACTTACAACTAATTACCCTTTGAACCTCCAAGTATGAGTCCTGTTCTCAGGAGTTCCCAAAAGCATTTGTTTTTCTGGTGGTGGATTCTTCGGTTCTTCAGTTGTTTGTTCAGGATTATGTGGCATGTTGTTTGGGCCGTGTCGTATACATTGTCAAAAACTAGCAAAAGCGAAGCGGACACAAAGTGAGTTGTGAGTCAGGATTTCAACTACTTGTAAGAGCTATTTCGACGTAGTGATTACGACATTTGTTACTGACTTGCATTGTCATTATGAAGCAAGTGTATCCGCAGTTTGTGCCGAGAGGGGCCTTGATCTCAGAGTCCCGCAGCCCAAAACCGAGCCTTTGTGGAGGATGAGTACCTGCGTCTGGTCGATCGACGTACCGGCGCCGAGCGTGTAGTGCATGGCCCCACGACCGTGGCGCCCGCGGCAGAGGTGCCGGTGGTTTATCATTTTCTTTGCATCGTTCCATTGCTGGAGTGGTGTGCGGCTTGATCAGGATTGATATAGGCGTCTAGGGTTTAGGATGCCAGTGGATGGTAACTCAGACCTACACCTCTACGTGCTGTAGAGAGTTTTGGGCTTCGAGATGCTCCGAGATAGCATGCTTCTACCAGAGCGGAACCGGTAAAATCATGATGTTACGAGTGTCCATGGTTTCGGGTGAAGAAGTCCCTAAACCCTACACCCTAAACCCTAGACCCTAGACCCTAAACCTTATAAACCCTAGACCCTAAACCCTAAACCTTATACCTTATAAACCTTATAAACCTTATAAACCTTATAAACCTTATAAACCTTATAAACCTTATAATCCTTATAATCCTTATAATCCTTATAAACCCTAAACCCTACACCCTAACCCCCAACTGCTCGAGCTGGCCCAGCCGGATGAGCATCCCGTGCGGACTCGAAGGCGTCACCTGCAAAGTCTACGTGGGCATTTGCGAAAAAAGGGGTTTATGGTTTAGGGACCCACAAGTGGCAGGATCCCCTTATAATAAGGTGTTCAGAAGGGTACCGCCAATTTCGGAAACCCTCATGTGGACAGTCAAGATTCAGACAGCAGTTGTTGCTGACAGCAGCTTTTTGGAGGACATTGCATCGCTGGATGGACCAGCGGAGGTAACAACTTGTGAAACCTAACCCTAATCCCTAAACCCTAAACCCTAAACCCTAAACCCTAAACCCTAAACCCTAAACCCTAAGCCTTGGCAGGAGGACATGCCAAACAATGTGAGTCAGGCAGCGGCTTGGCCTCTAAACTGGAGCGATGTGTGTTGTGCTTCCAGTGGCCTTCGGCTTGTTTGGCTTGTTTGGGGTGTTTTGGGTTCACGGTTTAGTGGAAAATTCTGAGGTAGGCCACACAGCGGAGTTGAGCTGTGGGGGGTGTATTTGAAATTCCCTGATGCAGCGCAACTGGAGGTGCGATTCGGATATCCGGCCGAACTCGGACGAACGGTAGGGCATCAGATCTCGCATGAAAGATTGAGTCCAAATCCTCGTCCTCATCAAGAACGGATCGCGTGTTGTTCTTGTCCTGATAGGCAAAGTCATGGACTTGGGGTGGTTTCAGGGGGGGGGGGGGAGGGGAGGGAAAAGGCCCACTTTTCAACAACGCGCATGCACTGGTAACATGGAAGTTATCATCGTATGGGCATGGATGCGCCAACCATTCGCGCGCGGACGTTATCCTGGTGCGGGCATGGGTGCTCTGACCATTCGCACGCGAACGGACGTTATCATCGTGTGGGCATTCTTTCGTAGTGGCAAAACCCAAGCGAAAAGTGCCCAAAACTTATAATGCGATGTTCCCCAAACCAAAAAACAACATGCAGTTTGCACGCCAAGACATGCAGAGACGCGCCCGAAAAATCGCAAAATCGTGTTTTCTTAGCAAGGCCCTATAACCCCCGGCCCCCTCCCCCGACCACCCCAAGTCCATGACTTTGCCACGCTGCCAGTGTTGTCGACCTCTCAGGATAAGAAAAACACGCGAAACAACACGCTTGCACGGGGATGTCCCACGCCTTGGCGGGCATCGAGGGTGTGAAAGGACATGTCCTAAGCAGGAGATTCTCATCAGGGAGAAGGCTGACACAAATGCGGCAGACCCACCTTGATCAGGGAAAGCTGTGTGTTTGCGCCGCCAGGCTTTGGGCGTGCAAGCATCGCTGATTAGCCGGCACTACTGGTTTGCATTCTGACTCCTCACCTAGCCCCAAGCTCCACAAGTTGGGGGTTGCGGAGCGGGGGGGGGGGGGAGAACTAGGTGACGAGTCGCAAACAGCCATGACGCAGAGGTTTTTCATCGAAGAGACATCCAGACCCTGCCTTGCGGTTGGGCCAGCTGTGCGTGGGAAAAGAGAACCAAGCCCCAACCTGCGCCGGCCTGCAGTGTGGGTCATCTGCTTGGCGGGTGGCGAATAGGCTTTCAGCCTCGGCAGCTCAACATAAATCATAGCGTCTAAGGCACTGCTGACGCCGAACACGGCGGCGACGCTTGGCAGGGTTTGGGCTTGAGGGTTTTGACGTAGTACCCGAGAGCGAGGGTTTAAGTCAAAGGGCCGCCGTAACTTGAAGTGGCTTGAAGTGGGTTCGACCTTCAATCCAGTCACGACATGAGATTTAGGTGAAAGGTTTTGCGAAGTATGGTCCCGGGTTCCGAGCCCAAAAGCGGTAAACCCTAAACCCTTAGAACCCTAGAACCCTAGAACCGGAAGCCCTAAAACTCCAAGCCCTCAGGGCTTTAGGGGCGCCGTAAGACTCCTAAACCTCAAACCCATGAATCCTCGCCCAAGAGTCGAAGCCCTAAACCCCTGTCCCATGGAAACCTTAGAAGCCCTGTCCCCGAAGCAATAAAACCCTACTTAATTCTGCCCCATCTTGGCAGAGTGACGCGTATTGTGTTAGCAAGGTGGGCGGCGAACAAAAAAACCATCTGGGACACCCGATACACCCAAACTCCTTAACCCCAAACCGTAAAGCCGAAACCTTAAACCCTAAATCCTATACCCTAAGCCCTTATACCCTAAACCCTATACCCTAAGCACAAAAAACCTATACCATAAACCCGTACCCTACACTTACACCCTAAACCCTAGACCCTGAACCATATACACCCACAGCCCCAAACCCTAAACTCTAAACCGCAGACCCTAAACCCTAAACCCTAAACCCTAAGCCCTAAACCCTAAACCTAAACCCTAAACCCTAAGCCCTAAACCCTAAACCCTAACCCTAAGCCCTAAACCCGAAACCCTAAACCCTCAACCCTCAACCCTCAGCCCTAAACCCTAAACCCCAAACCCCAAACCCTAAACCCAAGCCCAGGCTTGTACTGGACCACTCCACGGGCCAGCGACACCTGCGGACGGCCGAAGGCCGTCCGTGGGTTCAGGGTTTAGGGTTTTGGGTTTGTGTTGGGTTTAGGGTTTAGGGTTTAGGGTGTAGGGCGGTGCAAAGCGTTCGGGTTTCAGGGCTTTCGGATTTGGTGCAGAGAATTTGGATCGAAGCTGGCAAGCTTGGTCTGGAGGACTGTCCTACCAAAGCGATCCCAACACTTGCTTGAAATGAAACTATATACAAATATCAATGTATGCAAAAAATATGTATATATATACACAATGTATCTATACATGTATGCATGTATATATTTTCTTATTTTGAACGCACCCGACGCAAGCCGAAGCCCCAAACCTCTAGCCCCATATGCATAGGCAACTCGCTCACAGCCCCGAGGTCTGCTGATGCCCCTCGCGCAACTTGCCTTCGGGTTTAGAATGCCATAGTGTTCAGCCCTAAACCCTAAACCCTAAATCCTAAACCCTAAACCCTAAACCCTAAACTCTGTAGGTCGGGTGCATGTGTAGGGCTTTCAGCTCAGCTGCGGGGCTTCGGGTCTTTCGTGCATCTTCGCGCTCTGGTAAGGGTCCATAGGCATCCTCAAGCAGACGGAATATCCCTAAACCCTAAACCCGAAACCCTAAACCCTAAACCCTAAACCCAGGTCCGAACGAGAAACGGAATGTTCCTGCTAGGGCGGCCAAAGTTTGGACACGGCTTTTCCGGGACAGGAAGTGGATTCCAGGAGCCTGAATGCTTCCTCTGTTAAGGACAAAAAAGGGTTCAGGGTTTAGGGTTTAGAGTTTAGGCAAGTTCCACAGAAAGTGAATGCACTGGGGCGAGATGTCTGGTGGGTCCACCCTAAACCCACAGTTTGAGCCCTGAAAAACCCCCCCCCCCCCCCCCTCCCAAAATCCTAAAGCGGAGCCCTGAAGGCCACCCCAAGACCACCTTCGCCCAAAATTTTAGGTCCTTAGCCTTTTTGGGGTTTATTGGGTTTCTTAACAAGGCAGCTAAACATTAAATTTAGAGCTACCCTGCTAAGTGCAGCCAAGGGTAAATCCCCAAAGTTTGGAACGTCATTCTACTCATACCCCAAGAGGGTTACTAACAGGGAATCCTAGCTCTAATCATCCTTAAACCACGTTCCAACTTTATAAGTGAACTCAAGACTCGGGGTAGTATAGTATTTGCTATAGGCAAGAGCTTTTGTTTAAGTTCCTTCCAACTCAGCTGAAATCCGGTGTAGCCCAGAAAGCTGGAGGTACGAAGAGATACTGGAGATCCGGCCAAAGATCCGGGTTTTGGCCCATCAGGTCGGGGTTTAGGGTTTCGGGTTTCGGGTTTAGGGTTTAGGGTTTAGGGTTTAGGGGGCCCTTCACCCTATACCCTCAAGGCCCGTGCGCAAGGATGACACGCGCAAGTCGGAGAGAGAGGGTGTGCAAGTTCCAGATTCACTGCCGAGCCAGATAAAGCCCTACAAAAAGCCTCAACTCCTGAATCTACTTGGAGGTCATGGTACTTACTAACCAATGATGACTGTACTTATAACCCACTTATAAGCCCTTAAGTGTCATGAACCTCCAAGAAGCCGCACCCAAACGTCCCGTATAAACCCTGACCTTGGGCCGCTTAGGGTTTGAGGGTTTAGGGTTTAGGGTTTCGCTGCTGGGGGGTTGTTTGATGTCCTTGTGGAGGGGCCTTGTACAATCGATAGGGTCTGTGCTAAAGGCTACGTACACGATAACCCTGGCAAAGCAAAACACATCCGTTGTATCTGCCAGCCCGGCAGACACTTCAGAGTGCCGGCAGAACTTCAGAGCTCAGAGAATCGCCGGGAACTGTTGCGCCCACAGGCCTTGTTTACGCGGTCTGCAACAGGCGCATTGACACTCCACACCGAGAGTGTTCTGGCTGCAAAAGAGCAGCTTTTCGAAATGCTCGAAGCACCCACCCCCTCACCATCCCAAGTATAGACCTTGTGAGCACGTAGTAGAGGTGTTGGAGGAAGAATGAAGAGTGCGGCCTGAATCCTGAACCCAAAGTCACCACCCACTGAACCTCACCCCAAACCTCGCAAACCCCGAGATTTTGTGGAGTTCTGGAACCCAATGGCCTCGGACCAGTGACAGCCCAGTCCCCAGTAGCAAATGCCTCAACATGCTTACCTTGCATGCTTTTGTGCTTTTGCAGCGAGACAAGTCGGCACAACACATACTGACAGCAAGACGTGCAGATATGCCACAGGCTGCAGCTTACAGGCTTACAGTATTGCCTCCTGGGAGCCCACTCCTTGGCACACTTTTGCCAACACCCGCATTTCCCGCATAAATCATTGTCGGGGTGTGAAAACCTCTGTGTTCATGCCAGGCAGTACTGCACATGCTTGAGGAGACCATGCCGTGATTGAGTAGAGCAGCAAGATGCAGCAAAAGAGCTTAAATATGCACCAATATTTATGCGCACCACGAACTAAGCAGGACATGCATGTTGCGGAATATACGGATATACACACGAAAGCCTTCGAAGTGCATAGAGGTCCTGATCGTGCAATAGCGTAGATTATATATATTATATATATTATATAATATATATATATATATATTATTATAGATTATATATATTATATATTATATATATATATTATATATTATATATTATATATATATATATTATATATTATATATATATATATATATTATATAAGCCCAAAACCCATTCTAGTTGAATGGGCCCCTAGAACTTGATCGAGTCATCGGTCGCCCCAATGCTGGGGCTGTGGCCTGAAGAAAACATCTCATGAAGTCTTCTTGCTTCATATGCCCTGCCGAGGGTTTACAAAGGCGAAGGGATACGTAGAAGTATAGGGCAACCCATGAAGGTTCCGGGCCGTTTCGGTTAGAAGGGTACCTCTAAACCCTTAACCCTAAACCCTAAACCCTAAAAGGCCCTAAAAGACGCCTTGAGGTTCTTTTTTCTTGCAGCCGTACGACGACATCTTCTCCATGCCTCTGGGCTTCGGGATGCGGTCGGGTGGCTTTTTCGTTGAGCTCCTGAAAAAGGTTTAGGGTTTAGGGTTAAAGGCTTGAGGGTTAGAGGAAAGGGTTTAGGGTTTGGGGTTTAGGTTCGAAGCACAGTGTTTCGGTCAGTGTTCAGGGTTTAGGGTTAAGGGTGAAAGGAAAGGGTGTAGGATCCAAGTCGCAACTTGTGGTTGGTAAGTGTGATAGTAGCTCGGACACTTCAGTTGCGTAACCCACTAAACGTGGGTGAATAGAGCCAAAGATAGCTGTGAGATGCGGTATCCGGAAGCCAGCTGGTCAGAGGCTCATGGGTAGTTAGAAGTAGGATAAGAAGTCCCTAGCATCATAACCTTACTTAGGGTGCACCGGTGCACCCATGAACCTGCAGGTGCGATGTAGCCGCTGCCTCTTTTCTGGAGCTTTCCGACCATTTGTCTTCGGAATCCTCAAGAACCGTAGACAACAACCCGCAAGGATTTCTATCAGACCTGAAGCACCCAGATTCTGAGACCTGAAAATTCTAAATCCTGAGCCCTAAAGACTACACCCCCATCTACACCCTCATTCCTCCTAAACCCTGAACACTAAACCCTAAACCCTATAAACCCTAATCCCGAAACCTTTAAATTCTCGAGGCAATGGTCGGTCTACGACGTCAACACGACAGAGCCTGCGCCGCAGGAGGAGGCGGAGTCGGGAAGGGTTGAGGTTCAGGTCTGATTTGCGGTGTAGGGTTTATACGGTTTAGAGGGTTCATAGGTTTGACCCCAATATAGACCTCCAAATAGTAGGATCCCCTTAGAGTAAGGACCCTAACAGGGCAATAAGTGCTTCAGCTTTAAGTTCGGGCTTCCGGTGATGCTAGGGCAGTGACTTCGGGCATTGAGGGTCCACAACCATTCGTTGGCGGGGGACTTGGGGATGCATGAGGCCCTTCCTGGGGTTTAGGGTTTAGGGTTTATAAGGGTTTAGGGTTGCCCCTGAATCCGCTGCAGTCTTGTCAGGTGACCTTCGTGGATCTTCGGACGGCGAGGCAGCCCCCCTCAACGTGCGTCAGGGGGAACCCGGTTTAGGGTTTAGGGTTAGGGTTTGTGGTTTAGGGTTTAGGGTTGAAGTACCCGAGGCGCACCCTCCCCCATGGAGCTGCCCCAGCCATACTGGCGAAGAGCAAAGATCAAAACTGGGCCGTCTGCGAAGATGAGCCTTTGGGCTCTGGGTTCATGGGTTTAGGGTTTAGGGTCCAGGGTGCAGGATTTAGAGGGTTGAGGGTTTAGGGTTTAGGGTTTAGGGTATGCCCAGTGCTCTTGTCCCAGCAGATTCCGGATATGCGGTGCTGGATGCAGCTTGGCAAGTTTTTTTGTTGCGAGGCCTGCCAGACCTGATAGAATCAGGTCGCTTGTCTTCCACAAAGATCTGAAACAGATTTTCAATTTTGGTCTGGTCGTGTTTCGCCTATCGGCTGGTGGTGTGGTGAGTTATAGGAGTACAGGCAGACTTCTGGAATCCCCTACTTTTCGTCAAGTACCAAAAAGCTCATATGTGCCCCCCAATGTGGGCGAAAGGCGGGAGGCAGAACAAACGCCGTAAGCCCTCGAACGCAGGCTTCCGTGGACCTTTGTCGCGAGCACCATGGACAATGTGCGACTGCGACTGGAAGGCTTGGGTGTCAGATTCTAGGGGGCCTATCCCTAAACCCTAAACCCTGCTTGGGGGGAACGAGCAAAAGGGACAAAGGGCTGAGGGGGTTTGGGGGTTTAGGGCTTGGTATTCGGACTATTCTTTGAAGGGTGAACACGAGTTTCGCCTCTTAACTAAATTTGGTGATGCCCGGCGTCAGACCTGGATGCAAAAGGGCTTCACCCCCAGGTCTACGGACTTTGTGTTTCTTGTGTTTAGGGTTTAGGGTTTAGGGTAGAATCCATGCTGCACGTGGCTTCGGGTGGCAGAGTGGCCCGAAAGTTCTACTTGGAGGTTCATGGGTAGGCATAAGCAGGGCTAGAAGTACCTATGCTCATAACCGCACTTACCTCTACCCATGATCCTCCTAGCAGTAAGTTGAAGTACGTAAGTAGGTTGACTTGGGGGCTTTCGGGCTTTAGGTTAACGAGCCACTGGAAGCAGCCCGGCAGCAAAAGGTTCAGGAGTCCAGAAGCAAAGCAATAACGCGTTTCGGTGACTTAGGGGTTGCGAGCTGGCGGTGTAGGGGGGGCTTAGGGAGGGGGGGGGGATTCGGGCTCTAAACCCTCAACCTTAAACCCAAACAGAACCCCAAGGGTCCAGCCTGAACACGATATACGTTGGCTTTACAGCAGTCTCCCAGAAAGTGGACTTTTGGGGCCCAAGTATATGCCTGAGAGGTACACGAGCCCTTCGGAGGATGCTGGGGGAGGATTGTTCATGTCTTGCGGCCCCTTTCACATCTTCAGCTCGGGGCAATGACCGCTGAAAGTTCGAGGATGGACCACAGGGGCTTAAGGTTCAGGCTTCAGAGGCTTTAGCGTTTGTAGGCTCTAGGACATGTAAGGGTCTGGTTCAAGGTTTGCGGGACACGCTTGCTTAGTAGGGAACTAAGTACCTTCTATCCCAACACATGTATATAAACTCTTTCAGGGGTGTTTAATAGGATACCCACTTCCCTCCTTCCCTACTAAGAACTTATATAAGCATACGGATGGAGTACCCCACGCCATGCAAGGGTCCACGCTTTGGCGGGTGGCGGATCCAATGACGATGGTGCGCCAGCTGCGGGTTGGGGTTTAGGGTTTAGGGTTTAGGGTTGAGGGTTTAGGGTTTACGGTTGAAGGGGGCTTAGGGTTTAGGGTTGAAGGGCGTTTAGGGTTTAAGCCCAAAACCCCAAAACCCTAAACCCTAAACTCCCTGTAAAATCCCAGAATCCTAAGGTCCTCATGAGCCCATCGTGCAACTCATGAAGCCCAAGCTTCTGTGTGAATCACTCACAACTACACAATTTCATGGCTGGAGTAACATGGACACGCCACCCGAAACCCTTGAGTAGAGCCAAGCCCTTGGAAATGTTTGGCCGGGGTTTGGGTTGAGGGGTCCAAGCAAAGCTAGCAAAGCCGGCAAAGACAGCCTGAACCCTGCCGCCCGAATACCAAATAAATCACCGTGATTTCAGTTTAGGGTTTAGGGTTTCGGGTTTAGGGTTTAGGGTTTGGGGTTTAGGGTTTAGGGATTGATTGGTTTTACGCACTTTTTGTGAAGATGAAGCATGTAGCCCCAAACCCTAAACCGTCAAGCTCTGGCACTTGGAATGGAGTCGGGGCCTGAAACCAAACAGCAGTTCCCCCCCCCCCCCCCCACCCTAAACTCTAAACTCTAAACCCTAAACCCTAAACCCTAAACCCTAAACCCTAAACCCTAAACCCTAAACCCTAAACCCTAAACCCTAAACCCTAAGCCACCGCCAAGGCCCAGAACTGCCAGGATGCACCTGGGGACATGCTGCAGCGCTCGCGTGTCTCAAGCTTAGAGGGTTTAGGGTTTAGGGTTTGGGGTTTGGGGTTTGGGGTTTGGGGTTTAGGGTTTAGGGTTTAGGGTACAAAAGGGTTTAGGGTTTAGGGTACAAAAAGGGTTTAGGGTAAAAAAGGGTTTTGGGTTTAGGGTTCGCCCTCAGTTCCGGGTCCAATAGGGTTTAGGGTAAGCTTAGAGGGCGCTGGGAGGTTCACGGGTAGTTAGAAGTGGGGGCACAAGTAGGGTAGCTAGATAATGCTACCTGATGGTAGCCTTATTTGGGTACTTATCATCCTAGTTATAACTACCCATCAACCTGCAAAAGCAGAGTTTCAGTCGCAAAGGGGTGATGTGAACGCTGATCTGTCAACCGAGGGCCAGAACATAAGACAAAACCAAGTTGCCCTCCAAGTATCATGTGTTCTTAAACTCCGGCGCGCAACTGGCACTTGGCATCTCGAAATCCCCATAGCAAGCCTCCACTCGCCTCATACAGCGCCTTACTTGGAGGCTCGGGGGAAGTTAGAAGTAGGGGTATAACAAAAACAGGTGATAGCTGGAGTTCTCCTACTTATGACCCTACTTGTAACTACCCTTGAACTTCCAAGTAGCCCTAACCCCTAAACCCTGAACCTCCAAGTAGTACTTGTACACTACCCATGAACCTCCAAGAAGAAAATCGTGGGCTTCGGCCTAAGGCCTCGCTGCTGTCGGCCGTCGGCCGTGTACCGCTGCGCGACTTCACGGCCCGCAGAGGGTTTTTGAGTTTCGGGCTTAGGGTTTAGGGTGGAGGGACTATAGAGGCTCAAGGTTTCGGAGGGAACCAGGGGGCTTCAGGGCTCTTTCTTCAAGCGGGACAGGCTAAAGTGGCTAAGGATTTGGCAGGTTTTGTGCCCAAGAGAGGTGGAGGTGGATTACAGACACTTGAGGGGTGTTCATGTGGGGAGGAAGCACATGGGAGCCGCTGTCTCCCAACTGAAGCTGCAGCTGGCTCTGGTGTCGCTCTGGTCGTGGTTGGGGCATGAGCACCCAAAAAACATTTGCCGGCCCACCAGGTTGTCTCACTTCAGGACAAGCATTCTTCCGCCTGCAAGTCCCTGATGGTGAGCAGCAATTCTAGGGTTTGGGATTGGGGCTTCGCCAATCTCAAGTCCGACAGTGCCTTCCCAAAAAATTTGACTATGGTGAGGAGCCAGCAATGCATCCTGAAAACGTTCTCTCAGGTGTCCCGTAGACTGTCCCGCCGTCTAGAATGCAGCGCACAGGGCCAGCTAGGGGGCCTCCAGAGTCCAGAAGGGTACCCAGTAGCTGTTGGGCTGCAGGATCAGAAGGGCTCATCGCTTCAGCGGTTGAGCATAGGGCTTCAGGGCTTATAGGGCTTCAGGGCTTATAGGGTTTCAGGGGTTTAGGGATTAGGGATTAGGGTTTAGGGTTTAGGTTTCAGGGTATGGTTCCAATGAATCACACGAACTAGGACGCCGGCGCAAGTCGCAGCGGTCGGTGCGCAACCTCTAAAATTCTCCATGCGCCCTCACAAAAAGAGCTTATCTAATTTAGGGTTTTGGGTTCGGGCGCCCTTGACCCTTCGATATTTGCCCAGCTTGTCCGCCAGTTACGCGTGTCGGGCGTCACGAACGAGACGGCGGAGGCTGCCCTAAGGTTTAAGGGTCCCATCTACTGCTATGGGTGAAAACAACCCAAAAACAAAGATATCTATCCCTATATTACCCTTATAGGGAAGAATCTGTGTTTGTTTTTTGTTTTTTTTTGGGGGGGAGGGGTTCTTAAGCAATTCGTAGTCTAGGGTTTCATGTTGTCGACGCATGTTCTTCTTTGTTCTCAGGCCAAGACCCATCTGCTCACGTATTCTCCGGTGGGTAGCGCAGTGTCCCTAAACCCTAAACCCTAAACCCTAAACCCTAAACCCTAAACCCTAAACCCTGAGGTCTTTCATGCCACTAGATCGTGTAGCTTGTAGCTGCCTGCCGTGCAACCTCCGGAGCCCCGTTGTAGGAAAGAGTTTACTTTCGGACTTTGGGCTTCAGGTTTTTAACCCGAAACGCTAAACCCTAAACCCCAAACCCCAAACCCCAAACCCTAAACCCTAAACCCTAAACCCTAAACCCTAAACCCTAAACCCTAAACCCTAAACCCTAAACCCTAAACCCTAAACCCTAAACCCTAAACCCTAACCCTAAGAATGACTTTGCAGGGTTGATTGGCGAACCGAAGTTGGGTTCCAGGTTGCAGGGCTTAATCTGCTTACTTGGAGGGTTTAGGGTTTAGGTTAGGGTTTAGGGTTTAGGGTTTAGGGTTTAGGGTTTAGGGTTTAGGGTTTAGGGTTTAGGGTTTAGGGTTTAGGGTTTAGGGTTTAGGGTTTAGGGTTTAGGGCCATGGGGCAGTTACAAGTGGGCTCTAAGTTAAGTACAAGTAGGACTGTTTTTTTGCCTTAATTGGGGGGGGGGGGGTGGGGTACCTATAGCCCTACTTAGAACTACCCATGAACCTTCAAGTATTTTCTGTCAAGTGCATGGCGCGTCAGGGTTTAGGGAGTTGAGGGCCTCAATTTCGAGTTTTGGGATGAAAATACCCGGGCTTCGGGCACCGGGGGCACGTCCAGCACTTTTCCGCACTTCCCAAAACACCTCCTACAAGGATGGGCTGTTCTACCCTATAATCCCTTAAAAGGCCTTTATGGGGTTCATTATGGGGATTTTAAGGCCTAATAGCCTATCCTGGTATAGCTGGCACAGACCCCAAAACCTGCAATAACGGCATCGGGCAGCATGAGCCCACTGCGAATCTGCGAGTGTGAGTTTCTGTGCATCTATGGGTCGTAGAGTTTAGATGTTCCAAGCGCGGCAGCTCCTGGCAGTTTCTAGATGATCGAAAGGCGCCCGCGAAAGCGGGATGCAAACGAGCCATGCAACCATTCCTTACGCCAGGCGCTGAAAACGGATGCTTTCGTCGTACAGCGAGGCCTGTGACCCATGATCCCCCAGACATTGCCTCTCTGGTCTCCTTTGCTGGTCCACAGGTTTTCGTTTACAAGAGAGAGGGTTGCAAGTACGCAGGGTAACGGGTAACCGTATCCACAATGCAGACATGCGCCCGAGCGGGCGTGAATTGCGGGTCGAAGTTGACGTTGTGGGTTCGGCGTTGCAAAACTCATGGCCTCCGCTCGATCTGGCCGCCCATTCCACCCCCCCCCCCCCCTTCTCCCCTCCCCCCCATCCACTTCAAGCATTCTGGCACCTCCGACCTCTCACACGGCACCTTCATCAATCAAGACTCCTGCAAAAAGCCTGAAGCCTTATAAATCTTAAGCCCTCAGAACCCTTAACCTCCATGTGGACTTACTTCGAGAGTGGTGACTTTTAAGCAATGGTATCCAGGAACCCTGCTGCGTAGTTCTTCCATCTATGAACAGAAGAACATAAACCCTAAACCCAGCTCAATTCTCCCTTCAACCCTAAACCCCAAAAACGATGAACGAGAACAGGCTTGGAGGTCCTGGGAATCACAGTGACGAGGTGTCGGGGTTTAAGGGGTTGGGTTGGGGAGTGGCTTGGGGGGTTCTGGCATGTCATGCCAAGTCAAGGTTTATAGGGTTGAGGGGTTGGGGGCTTTACAGGCATTTGTAATTAAATTGCGGTTTATAAGGGTTTATAGGCATTAAAGGCTTCATAAATCGTAGGCTTTAGATCTGTTGAGGGACATCAACCCGGTTTGTGAAAAGGATGTTTGGGGAGTCGGGAATCGAGGGCCCCCTGCCGCACCGATCCCAGCTTCAGGGGGCTTCGGGCTCAAACTGGGCTTAGGGCTTTAGGCTTTAGGCTTTAGGGTTTAGGGTTTAGGGTTTAGGGTGCCCAAGGGCCAGGGCTTAGAGAGACCTCGTTCAAAAAGGGTTCAGGCTTTAAGGGGCGTTCCAGGCGTCACCGTGCGTGTGCTCAGCTACTTCCAGTAGGTGGATTGATGCCGGGCCTGTGGATAGTAATACTAGTGCATACTGATCAGTTTATAATATTCATAGTCGTAAGAGTAACAACATACCAAAGCATAGTTAAGAATCATGGATTATACGAATCAACAACAACAATAGAAAACAATGAAGAATGATATTACATACGTATAGTAATGAGAGCAACAAGGCTAGTAACACTAATAAAACCAACAAGTTGTAATGATGAATGATCGCCAACCCTAAGCCCGAAACCCTTCATACCCTCAGCCCTAAACCGTAAACCCCCTACCCGAACCTGTATGCCCTACACCTAGGCCACAGCCAGGCAGGTGCACCCAATGCCCAACCCTTAGAGTACGAACGTACCCTAATGTTAAGGTCCTTCTTTCCTATATAGGGTACCCAGAAAGGGGACCCGAATTGAGAGAAAGGCTCATTTCCCAAAGTTTTTTGTGAAGCATCCTAAACCCTAAACTCTAAACCCTAAACCCTAAACCCTAATAACCCTCTTGGCGAAGGATTGAGCCCGTGGACAGGGAGGTCGCCACCTGGCAGCGGTCCTGCGCTGCTTCGGGTTTAGGATTTTGGCTTAGGGTTTAGGGTTTAGGGTTTAGGGTTTCGGGTTTGGGGTTTGGGGTTTGGGGTTTAGGGTTTAGGGTTTGGGGTTTAGGGTTTAGGGTTTGCTTGAGAGCCCTGGTCAAATAAAGGGGGCGCTGAGGACTCACTACAGTCGATCCTGGGCTCTACAGTAGGGCGCGCTGCCTGGCTGGCCCTACTACTGGCCACAAAGGCTTCACTTCTGCTTCAGAGCCAGTACCCCTTACGGAGCCTAAGGCCATGTTCCCTGCTTGAGGAACATGTCACATCCCTGACTTCAAGATGAGCACCCCTGGGAGTTCAAGGCATGCGTCCTCAGCAAAAAACCTGTCAGTTGAGGTATGTGCTCTGGGATGTTCCCTCTGTACTCACAGGATTATAGTGCCCCCTATGATAACCCCTATTTCTACTATCAAACTTGCTTAAGAGCACCCGAAAAAATAAATAAAAATCCCTAGGGATTGTAGTGCCCCCGATGATTATCCTTATTAAGGAGCTGTTAGTATAAGGGGGAGCATCTCAATATGTGCTGTTTTCAGGGCTCTTGGGCCCCTAAACCCTAAACCCTAAACCCTAAACCCTAAACCCTTAGCGCTTTGCAGTCACTGAGCTTGAGGCGGACACCCTGCAGACCATGATCGTCGAGGTGACGCAGCATGCCTCTTGTCTGAGCAGACGGTTTAGGGTTTAGGGTTCAGGGTTTAGGGTTTAGGGTTTAGGGTGCTGAAATGCCAACCTACTTGGAGGTTCATGGGTAGTTACAAGTAGGGTTATAAGCCCCAAAGTAACCAGAAGCAGAGTTACCTACTTACAACTCCACTTGTAACTACCCCTGGACCTCCAAGTATTATTTTCGTATGTGGGGGGGGAAGCAGCCCCTTCCTGTGAGTTTGGTTTGCGACTTGCGCGTTTTGAAGTTGCTTCAACCCGTGTCTTGGGAAGGCATACATAGACCATAGAGCAAACTCACGTCCACACATCTTCATCGGTACCCTCCCCCCCCCCCCACCCCCACTGCCCCGCCTTGGGACGTGCGCTAGAGGGCGACCCGGAAAGAAGTCATGGCAAAGCACCAGCTTTGATGGCCCATGGTGCTTCTTCTCGGCTTCGCCGAGTCGCTGCTGAGCAGCTTAGTCCCGTGGGTGCCAATGATGGGATCTGAGCCCTACATCCTAAGCGGAAGCAAGCAAGCGGATGTGACCAAGACCCGAAAATTGATTCAGGTGGTCCGCCTGCAGCAGACGGAAACCGATGACGCTGCACCCCGGTGTTAATGGAAGCTTTTCCCCAAGGTCACGGTTTAGGGCTGAGGCTTCAGGGCCTTAGGATTTCAAGGGTATCAGGCTTTTTCAGCCCTGACGGTACACTTGGGCTCTCAAGCAGTTCCTGATAACAAGTCCTATCACAGCCCTGTAAGCCTTAAGCACACTCTGAAGCCCCAAAAGATTGCCGCAAAGAGGTCGGAATCAACTGTCGCCGGCGGACCGTTGGCTTCCGTTGCGCAGGAATGGAAGAAAGGTTACAGCTCTACAATAGACTCGAGGTCAGCCATCTGCTGAGCGCGAATTAGAGAAAGTCGGCACTTATGAGGTGATCGTACTCAGTACAATGAAATTTTGGCTTATGATAAGGTACACCGATCCAGGCAAGCAAAGTGCAACGCAGTTGGTCTAGGATAACAACCTCGAGTGCTGCATAGGGACAAGCCTAGTGCCATGGCGGAAGATGGCTTCTATATTCTTCGAGCTACCTTGTGCTGGTCTCTAGGCAGCAAGAGGATTCAGCAAGTGTGGGCGAGTACCTGGAGAAGCACACGCTTGAAGCTTCATTGGTATATTCTGATGTATATGCTGGTAAGTTGCAAATAGGATGATAACTAGCCATGAAGTCCCATAAGAATGTTCAAGTCATCCAGCGCTTAAGCGCACGGACCATGCGATTGGGATCAGTTTGAGCAGCGTGCGTGCTCTCCCGTGAAGTTTCTCTACTCGTCATCTGATGCATCCGCCCTACATCCGTTTGTTCCAGAAGCTCTGGCAGATGATGCTCATGATGCCTGGCGTGGTTGGGGTTCTCAGTGAGAAGCTCTGGCAGCTGATGCTCATGATGCTGGCGTGGTTGGGGTTCTCCGTCAGAATCTCTGGCAGCTGATGCTCATGATGCTGGCGTGGTTGGGGTTCTCCATGAAAAGCTCTAGCAGCTGATGCTCATGATGCTGCGGTGGTTGGGGTTCTCCACGAGAAGCTCTGGCAGCTGATGCTCATGATGCTGGCGTGGTTGGGGTTCTCCATGAAAAGCTCTAGCAGCTGATGCTCATGATGCTGGCGTGGTACGAGAAGCTCTGGCAGCTGATGCTCATGATGCTGGCGTGGTTGGGGTTCTCCATGAGAAGCTCTGGCAGCTGATGCTCATGATGCTGGCGTGGTTGGGGTTCTCCGTGAGAAGCTCTGGCAGCTGATGCTCATGATGCTGGCGTGGTTGGGGTTCTCCGTGAGAAGCTCTGGCAGCTGATGCTCATGATGCTGGCGTGATTGGGGTTAAATGTGAGGCAGCTGATGCTCATGATGCTGGCGCGGTTGGGGTTCTCCGTAAGACCCAAAGTGCTGAATCTGGACTTTGACTGTTCTTGGTCAGGCTGCCTGTCTTCGAGGCCGTGCACGCGCTGCTGTTTTGGATTTCAAAGCGGATCCATGGCCCCTCCGTGGAACTTGACTCATGAAAGGATTGCGCCCTACCTTCAGGGAGTTCCTCCTGCCTCCTGTTTATCTTATTCTCAACTCTGAATCCAGTGTAACCTCTGAACGCAACATCCTCCTGAACCCTAATCCCTGGAGCCCTAAGCCCTCAACTGCCGAGGTCCCGAGGTCAAAGTCGTTCATCACGAGTGGGCGAACCTGCTTATCTCGGTCATGCAGGTGGGGCGAAAGGTTTAGGGTTTTGGGTTTAGGGTTTAGGGTCAAGGCCCGAAGCCATAAGCCAGCAAAGGGTTTAGGGTTTGGGACGTGCGTTGGGCTTACTCGAACTTAGCCACCCAAACGGCCAGGCTCTTCGACTCAAACTCCAAACTCCAAACCCCAAACCCTAAACCCTGACGCATCGAGTCCCATCCTCCCCCTAACCCCACCAACCCCAAAAACCTGAGGCTCAAGGTATGGACTTGGGGTCCCAAAACCTTGAAAGCAAGATCCTTTAGAGGTTTGGAGGAAGGTCCTAAACCCGAAGCCAAACACCCTAGCACCCAAAGCCTCCTCCCCCTCCCCCCCGGCCCCCTAAAATTTAAACCCTAAACCCTAAACCCTAAACCCTAAACCCTAAACCCTAAACCCTAAACCCTAAACCATCCTAAGCCCCAAACCCTAAACCCTCAACCCCCCCAAAAGAAACACAACAGTCAGGCCATGGTCTCCGGAGTCATCGGTGCTTACGCCTTGATGTACGAGGCCGGCCCGCTGACCAAACCTCTTGAAGGTTCACGGGTAGTTATAGTAAGAGGGGCCAGTAGGGTTATAAGTGCCTATAGTAAGTGGGGCCAGTAGGGTTTCTAAGTGCCCCAAAGAAGTCGATAACTAGTGACAGACCCAAGGGCTGCTTGAAGGTTCGTGGGTAGTTATAAGTAGGCGAAAAGTGCCCCAAAGAAGTTGATACCCAGTGATAATTCTAGAACCCACGTATAACTACGATGAACCCCCCAGCACCCCATCAAGTGGACTTCCTTTTTGTGGACTCGCGCCCAGGTTTCGGGGTTGTTTGGAATTTTAGCTTAGGGTTTATGCTTTAGGCGTAAGCGGTTAGAGTTTTAGCCTAGGGTTTGCTCAAGGTGCAGGCTTGTTCTTGCGCTTTAGGGTTTAAAGTCTTAGCTTAGAGTTTAAAATCCTTAAGCGTCAAACTACACCTCAAGCCATAAACCCGGAGAAAGGGACGGGAGTCTCGGGTTTGAGTTTAGGGCCCCGAAGTCTGCACCTTTAGCCTGAACCTTGAAACCTTAGAATCCAAGGGGAGGGAGGCTGACTGTCGGCTGAGCCCCTGATCCCAAAAGCTAAGCCTTCAAAGCCTAGTTTAAACCCCTAAACTGCTGTGTTTTCAGAACATCGCTTTTTTTGGGAAATGAAAACTGCCGGTATCCGCACCCTAATGTATTTTTCAGTTTGTAAGAGCTTCCGGTGCCGGGGGGAGGCGGGGGGGGGGGGGGGGGGGAAGAGAGGCAACAATTTGGCGGGACTTCAGAATCGTGGGGTGTGGGTTCGGACAGGGTGGCTAGGGTTAGGGTTGGGGCTTCAGGCTTTAGGGTTTAGGGTATAGGGGTTAGGGGTTCAGGGTTCAGGGTTTAGGGTTTAGGGGTACGAGTCGGCGCCTTGGGATTTAGGGGAAGCGGGAAACCCGCTTTGAAGCCCTCTGTGAGCTGGAGCTATGGACCTTCCGCCAACCTCTGGCAGCTGATGCTCATGATGCTGGCGGGGTTCTCAGTGAGAAGCTCTGGCAGCTGATGCTCATGATGCTCGCCGTGGTTGGGGGTTCTCAGTGAGAAGCTCTGGCAGCTGATGCTCATGATGCTCGCCGTGGTGGGGGCTCTCAGAGAGAAGCTCTGGCAGCTGATGCTCATGATGCTCGCCGTGGTTGGGGGTTCTCAGTGAGAAGCTCTGGCAGCTGATGCTCATGATGCTCGCCGTGGTGGGAGCTCTCAGAGAGAAGCTCTGGCAGCTGATGCTCATGATGCTCGCCGTGGTTGGGGGTTCTCAGTGAGAAGCTCTGGCAGCTGATGCTCATGATGCTCGCCGTGGTGGGGGCTCTCAGAGAGAAGCTCTGGCAGCTGTGGCATGATGCTCGCCGGTGGTTGGGGTTCGAGTGCTCTGGCAGCTGATGCTCATGATGCTCGCCGTGGTGGGGGCTCTCAGAGAGAAGCTCTGCAGCTGATGCTCATGATGCTCGCCGGGTTGGGGGTTCTCAGTGAGAAGCTCTGGCAGCTGATGCTCATGATGCTCGCCGTGGTTGGGGGTTCTCAGTGAGAAGCTCTGGCAGCTGATGCTCATGATGCTCGCCGTGGTTGGGGGTTCTCAGTGAGAAGCTCTGGCAGCTGATGCTCATGATGCTCGCCGTGGTTGGGGGTTCTCAGTGAGAAGCTCTGGCAGCTGATGCTCATGATGCTCGCCGTGGTGGGGGCTCTCAGAGAGAAGCTCTGGCAGCTGATGCTCATGATGCTCGCCGTGGTTGGGGGTTCTCAGTGAGAAGCTCTCGCCGTGGTTGGGGGTTCTCAGTGAGAAGCTCTGGCAGCTGATGCTCATGATGCTGGCGTGGTGGGGTCTCTCAGAGAGAAGCTCTGGCAGCTGATGCTCATGATGCTCGCGGTGGTTGGGGGTTCTCAGTGAGAAGCTCTGGCAGCTGATGCTCATGCTGGCGTAGTGGGGGCTCTCAGAGAGAAGCTCTGGCAGCTGATGCTCATGATGCTCGCCGTGGTTGGGGGTTCTCAGTGAGAAGCTCTGGCAGCTGATGCTCATGATGCTCGCCGTGGTTGGGGGTTCTCAGTGAGAAGCTCTGGCAGCTGATGCTCATGATGCTCGCCGTGGTTGGGGGTTCTCAGTGAGAAGCTCTGGCAGCTGATGCTCATGATGCTGGCGTGGTGGGGGCTCTCAGAGAGAAGCTCTGGCAGCTGATGCTCATGATGCTCGCCGTGGTTGGGGGTTCTCAGTGAGAAGCTCTCGCCGTGGTTGGGGGTTCTCAGTGAGAAGCTCTGGCAGCTGATGCTCATGATGCTGGCGTGGTGGGGTCTCTCAGAGAGAAGCTCTGGCAGCTGATGCTCATGATGCTCGCGGTGGTTGGGGGTTCTCAGTGAGAAGCTCTGGCAGCTGATGCTCATGCTGGCGTAGTGGGGGCTCTCAGAGAGAAGCTCTGGCAGCTGATGCTCATGATGCTCGCCGTGGTTGGGGGTTCTCAGTGAGAAGCTCTGGCAGCTGATGCTCATGATGCTCGCCGTGGTTGGGGCTCTCAGACAGAAGCTCTGGCAGCTGATGCTCATGATTCTCGCCGTGGTTGGGGGTTCTCAGTGAGAAGCTCTGGCAGCTGATGCTCATGATGCTCGCCGTGGTTGGGGCTCTCAGAGAGAAGCTCTGGCAGCTGATGCTCATGATTCTCGCCGTGGTTGGGGCTCTCAGTGAGAAGCTCTGGCAGCTGATGCTCATGATGCTCGCCGTGGTTGGGGCTCTCAGTGAGAAGCTCTGGCAGCTGATGCTCATGATGAAGCTCTCTGATCATGCCGTGGTGGGGCTCTCAGTGAGAAGCTCTGGCAGCTGATGCTCTCATGGGGAGAAGCTCTGGCAGCTGATGCTCATGATGGTGGTGGGGCTCTCAGAGAGAAGCTCTGGCGGCTGATGCTCATGATTCTCGCCGTGGTTGGGGCTCTCAGTGAGAAGCTCTGGCAGCTGATGCTCATGATGCTCGCCGTGGTTGGGGCTCTCAGAGAGAAGCTCTGGCAGCTGATGCTCATGATTCTCGCCGTGGTTGGGGCTCTCAGTGAGAAGCTCTGGCAGCTGATGCTCATGATGCTCGCCGTGGTTGGGGCTCTCCGAGAGAAGCTCTGGCAGCTGATGCTCATGATTCTCGCCGTGGTTGGGGCTCTCAGTGAGAAGCTCTGGCAGCTGATGCTCATGATGCTCGCCGTGGTTGGGGCTCTCAGAGAGAAGCTCTGGCAGCTGATGCTCATGATTCTCGCCGTGGTTGGGGCTCTCAGTGAGAAGCTCTGGCAGCTGATGCTCATGATGCTCGCCGTGGTTGGGGCTCTCAGAGAGAAGCTCTGGCAGCTGATGCTCATGATGCTCGCCGTGGTTGGGGCTCTCAGAGAGAAGCTCTGGCAGCTGATGCTCATGATGCTCGCCGTGGTTGGGGCTCTCAAAGAGAAGCTCTGGCAGCTGATGCTCCTGATGCTCGCCGTGGTTGGGGCTCTCAGAGAGAAGCTCTGGCAGCTGATGCTCATGATTCTCGCCGTGGTTGGGGCTCTCAGTGAGAAGCTCTGGCAGCTGATGCTCATGATGCTCGCCATGGTTGGGGCTCTCAGAGAGAAGCTCTGGCAGCTGATGCTCATGATTCTCGCCGTGGTTGGGGCTCTCAGTGAGAAGCTCTGGCAGCTGATGCTCATGATGCTCGCCGTGGTTGGGGCTCTCAGAGAGAAGCTCAGCTGATGCTCATGATGCTGGCGTGGTTGGGGCTCTCAGTGAGAAGCTCTGGCAGCTGATGCTCATGATGCTCGCCGTGGTTGGGGCTCTCAGAGAGAAGCTCTGGCAGCTGATGCTCATGATGCTCGCCGTGGTTGGGGCTCTCAGTGAGAAGCTCTGGCAGCTGATGCTCATGATGCTAGCGTGGTGGGCTCTCACAGAGAAGCTCTGGCAGCTGATGCTCATGATTCTTGCCGTGGTTGGGGCTCTCAGTGAGAAGCTCTGGCAGCTGATGCTCATGATGCTCGCCGTGGTTGGGGCTCTCAGAGAAGCTCTGGCAGCTGATGCTCATGATGCTCGCCGTGGTTGGGGCTCTCAGTGAGAAGCTCTGGCAGCTGATGCTCATGATGCTGGCGTGGTGGGGGCTCTCAGAGAGAAGCTCTGGCAGCTGATGCTCGTGATTCTCGCCGTGGTTGGGGCTCTCAGTGAGAAGCTCTGGCAGCTGATGCTCATGATGCTCGCCGTGGTTGGGGCTCTCAGTGAGAAGCTCTGGCAGCTGATGCTCATGATGCTCGCCGTGGTTGGGGCTCTCAGAGAGAAGCTCTGGCAGCTGATGCTCATGATGCTCGCCGTGGTTGGGGGTTCTCAGCGAGAAGCTCTGGCAGCTGATGCTCATGATGCTCGCCGTGGTTGGGGCTCTCAGAGAGAAGCTCTGGCGGCTGATGCTCATGATGCTCGCCGTGGTTGGGGCTCTCAGTGAGAAGCTCTGGCAGCTGGTGCTCATGATGCTCGCCGTGGTTGGGGCTCTCAGAGAGAAGCTCTGGCAGCTGATGCTCATGATTCTCGCCGTGGTTGGGGCTCTCAGTGAGAAGCTCTGGCAGCTGATGCTCATGATGCTCGCCGTGGTTGGGGCTCTCAGAGAGAAGCTCTGGCAGCTGATGCTCATGATTCTCGCCGTGGTTGGGGCTCTCAGTGAGAAGCTCTGGCAGCTGATGCTCATGATGCTCGCCGTGGTTGGGGCTCTCAGAGAGAAGCTCAGCTGATGCTCATGATGCTGGCGTGGTTGGGGCTCTCAGTGAGAAGCTCTGGCAGCTGATGCTCATGATGCTCGCCGTGGTTGGGGCTCTCAGAGAGAAGCTCTGGCAGCTGATGCTCATGATGCTCGCCGTGGTTGGGGCTCTCAGAGAAGCTCTGGCAGCTGATGCTCATGATTGCTCGCCATGCTCTGGCAGCTGCTCTGAGTGAGAAGCTCTGGTGAGCTCTCAGTGAGATGAGCTGGCAGCTGATGCTCATGATGCTCGCCGTGGTTGGGCTCTCAGAGAGAAGCTCTGGCAGCTGATGCTCATGATTCTCGCCGTGGTTGGGGCTCTCAGTGAGAAGCTCTGGCAGCTGATGCTCATGATGCTCGCCGTGGTTGGGGCTCTCAGAGAGAAGCTCTGGCAGCTGATGCTCATGATGCTCGCCGTGGTTGGGGCTCTCAGTGAGAAGCTCTGGCAGCTGATGCTCATGATGCTGGCGTGGTGGGCTCTCAGAGAGAAGCTCTGGCAGCTGATGCTCATGATTCTCGCCGTGGTTGGGGCTCTCAGTGAGAAGCTCTGGCAGCTGATGCTCATGATGCTCGCCGTGGTTGGGGCTCTCAGAGAGAAGCTCTGGCAGCTGATGCTCATGATGCTCTCGCTCGCTGGGTGGTGGGGCTCTCAGTGAGAAGCTCTGGCAGCTGATGCTCATGATTCTCGCCGTGGTTGGGGCTCTCAGTGAGAAGCTCTGGCAGCTGATGCTCATGATGCTCGCCGTGGTTGGGGCTCTCAGTGAGAAGCTCTGGCAGCTGATGCTCATGATGCTCGCCGTGGTTGGGGCTCTCAGAGAGAAGCTCTGGCAGCTGATGCTCATGATGCTCGCCGTGGTTGGGGCTCTCAGTGAGAAGCTCTGGCAGCTGATGCTCATGATGCTCGCCGTGGTTGGGGCTCTCAGAGAGAAGCTCTGGCAGCTGATGCTCATGATTCTCGCCGTGGTTGGGGCTCTCAGTGAGAAGCTCTGGCAGCTGATGCTCATGATGCTCGCGTAGTGGGGGCTCTCAGAGAGAAGCTCTGGCAGCTGATGCTCATGATGCTCGCCGTGGTTGGGGGTTCTCAGTGAGAAGCTCTGGCAGCTGATGCTCATGATGCTCGCCGTGGTTGGGGCTCTCAGACAGAAGCTCTGGCAGCTGATGCTCATGATTCTCGCCGTGGTTGGGGGTTCTCAGTGAGAAGCTCTGGCAGCTGATGCTCATGATGCTCGCCGTGGTTGGGGCTCTCAGAGAGAAGCTCTGGCAGCTGATGCTCATGATTCTCGCCGTGGTTGGGGCTCTCAGTGAGAAGCTCTGGCAGCTGATGCGCATGATGCTCGCCGTGGTTGGGGCTCTCAGTGAGAAGCTCTGGCAGCTGATGCTCATGATGCTCGCCGTGGTTGGGGCTCTCAGAGAGAAGCTCTGGCAGCTGATGCTCATGATGCTCGCCGTGGTTGGGGCTCTCAGTGAGAAGCTCTGGCAGCTGATGCTCATGATGCTCGCCGTGGTTGGGGCTCTCAGTGAGAAGCTCTGGCAGCTGATGCTCATGATGCTCGCCGTGGTTGGGGCTCTCAGTGAGAAGCTCTGGCAGCTGATGCTCATGATGCTCGCCGTGGTTGGGGCTCTCAGAGAGAAGCTCTGGCAGCTGATGCTCATGATGCTGGCTCTCAGTAGAAGCTCTGGCAGCTTATGCTCATGATGCTGGCGTGGTTGGGGCTCTCAGTGAGAGCTCTGGCAGCTGATGCTCATGATGCTGGCTCTCAGTAGAAGCTCTGGCAGCTTATGCTCATGATGCTGGCGTGGTTGGGGCTCTCAGTGAGAAGCTCTGGCAGCTGCTGCTCCTGATGCTGGCATGGTTGGGCTCTCAGTGAGAAGCTCTGGCAGCTGATGCTCATGATGCTGGCAGGGTTGGGGTGCTCATGATGCTGGCGTGGTTGGGGTTCTGCGTGAGAAGCTCTGGACATATATATATATATATATGTATATTATTTAATTATTTTATCATTTTTTCTTTTCTTTATTTTTGTTTCATTATTTACATATATATATATATGTATTTATATTTATTTATTTATATATTTGTATTTATATTTATTTTTATTTGCATGCTTATTTTCATTGTTATGTTTAATTTTCATATTTCTATTTACATTTATATACATACATACATACATACATACGTACATACATACATACATGCATATAAACATACATACATACATACATACATACATACATACATACATATATTCATATATACATATATACAAAACACTACTTAATTACATAAACACCTATATCTATCTATATAACTATCCATAAACACTGTTTTTTTTCACTTCCCCTGGCTCGCTCCAACACTCAGAGGAGCCCTTTGCGAGCACTGCGGCCAAGGTCGCCACGGACTCTTTCGTTTTTTTTGGAGTGTTTAGGCAAGCTCAGGGCAAAAAGGGTTTAGGGTTAGGGCTAGGGGTTTGGGGTTTGGGGTTTAGGGTTTAGGGTTTAGGGCTTAGGGCTTAGGGTTTAGGGTTTAGGGCTATAGGCTTGAGGCTTTAGGGTTTAGGGCCCGCAGAGTCCTGCAGCCTTTGACGGGAGTTCAGGATTTTATGGTTTAGGCCTTGAAGGGTTTCTTGTATTCGAGTTCACCTAGATGTCCGCAGACCAGAAGCCTAAACTTTTTTCGGAGTAGCGCAAGTTAAGTTGCCCTTACTAGGTTCGGCGGGCTTTGCAGGGTTGAGGTCGAATGGTGCAGCAAATGGGTTAAGGATTTGAGGACCTGGAACCAAGCCAACATTGCAAGGCGTATAGGGTACGTATGTGAGTGTGCGCGGCTGCAATGGCTTGGCGTTTAGGTGTTCCTAGAAGGCTTTTCATACTCGCACCCAGGAACCGCCCCCCCCCCCCCCACTTGTTTAAGGAATTTCGAGATGACTTCCCTTTGTGATGCCCCCCCTTATACTAGCAGTCCTAGGAGTATTCTAATAGGGGATACTATAATCCCGGATTAAGGGCTGTTAGTATAAGGAGGAACATCCCGAGCTTCCCTTCATGCCCTGTGGCAGGTTTTCCGGTTCGAGATGCCTACTGACACGGTGCACGGCTATTCTGCAACTTTGCAGCAGGCGGGAAGGCTGCGTTGAGGGGCTTACTTGAAGGTTCATGGGCAGTTATACATACATATACATATATACATATGTGGTTATAAGTACCCTAAACAAGGGTATAAGCAGCTATACTTTTTGTTGCCCTACTTATAACCGCACTATTAGAACTACCCATGAACCTTCAAGTAGGGCTTATTGATCCCTTAAGCAAGGTAGCCCACCACTGCGGAACTCGTAATGCAACATAATGGCAAAATGTGATGGTACCATAGCAAGAATAAGATGTAATCATATAGGGATATAGAATTTAACCATGAAATTCCTCAATGACATATTTAGCCAATAATATAAGAATATAGTAGTCTAATAATCAAGTAATATAGCGCTGCCAGGCCGGACCCAGTATTATATCATCATCTTGTGATGTTTTTTATACTGCTATTTCATTATATTGTGATATAAAGACATCAGTAAATTGTTATCGTACGGAATTCTTTGTATGAGTATATGGGTATAGTATGATCAGACCCACAACCCCTTTTTCAACCTGCAGCACCCTTCATTTCTGCCAGAGCCCCCTGGCGCTTATCGCACCTGCCCCTTTTCTCTCGCCATGAGGTATGGTAAGCAGCTGTTGTAAACTCCGAGCCCTGCAGTCTGGGCACAAAAAAACTCCTGGGTTCCAGCTCGATGCCCTGCTAACCCTCCTCCTCGGCCCTAAACTGTAAGCCTCTAAACCCTAGGTGCTTTGGCAAGTCGTTTGCCCGTCGCCTCGATGTTGACGGCGGTGGCAACAACGCTGTCTACTGCTGTCCATCAACCCTCTTATCAAAAAAGGGCTCGAGTTTTGTCTGAAGCCAGGGGCTGCCATTTATCTGCGCCTACTTTGCCTACGACCTCCTGAACATGGTGCTGTTTGTGAGCAGCTGCTGTGCTTGCAGAAACAGGTCTTGGGATGAGGATTCAGGGTTCCGGGTTAAGGGTTCGGAGTTTCGGAGAATTCAGAGTTACGGGGCTCGGGTTGAAGGGTTTGTGATAGGTTGGCTTCGCGGGATGCGGGGCGAGTGCGCGGCTTAGCGTTTGGGACTTCCCGAAACCAAACTTTCTTGTAGTACTGGACTTTTCTCGGACCAGCAAACCAGCAAGCTGTAATTCTGAACAGGCTAGCGCAGCGTCGAGAAGTAGTCGAGTTGGCGCTGTGATACACCGAATGTTTGCGGTCTGAAAGAGTGCTTGGGTGATTCAGTGACCCCCGGCCCCAAACTTCCAAGATCCATGAAGATCCTAACAAAATGTGTGGGCAGATGCGTTGCCTGGGTGCCTGAGCAGGTGACGCGAGGGACCCTCCCAAAACCCCAGACCTACGCCAATCTAAGCTCCAAGACAAGACACCCCCCCCCCTTCCCCCCTTCTGGCAAACCGTTTAAAACGCTAAACAACTACACCTTAAAACCCTAAACCCTAAGCCCTAAACAACTAAACCCTAAACAACTAAACCCTAAACCCTCAACAACTAAACCCTAAACCCTAAACAACTAAGCCCTAAACCCTCAACAACTAAAGCCTAAGCCCTTCAACTAAACCCTAAGCCCTAAACCTTGAAACCCTAAACCCTAAGCAACTAAACCCTAAGCCTTGAAACCCCAAACGAAGGTGAGGCCCTCATGGTGGCACACCACATCCTTTGTCTGCTGGTTTGGCCTGTGAGCTTCCACTACAGAGCTGGTGTCGTGCTGCAAATGAGATTGCTTCACCCTAGGGTAGGGTTTTGGGTTTAGGGTTTAGGGTGTAGGGTTTAGGGTTTAGGGTTTAGGGCCCCTAAACCGCCCTAAACCCTAAACCATGAACCCTGCTATACCCTGCTCACGTGCAGGATACTTGAGGCCGCACCCAGTCTATGGTGGTGGGAAGCCCCTTTTTGGCAGCGATCCTTCATATTGCCTACGGCTAAGTGCGATTTGCGGAAACGTGCGCGAGCTTCACCAGGAGCTTCGCATGTGCAAGAATACAGGCAAAGGGGCACCAAGGGTGGGCAAAAAGGGCGACATACTAACATAATGACACTATGGGAGTCGTTTAATGTGAGAAGGTAAGAAAAGAAACGTCGAATACAATACAATCAGACGGACGGAGACAGCGAGAGCGGCAGCGAGAGCAGGAGATGGGAGAAGTGGCTCCGCTTTCTGTCGCTCCGAACTCCAGACTTCGTTGTTGATGAACATTTCCCGGGTAGAGAGACATAGAGTGCACACCTGCAGAACATGTCATAAAGATGTCACGCGGGAGCGAAGAGAAGCCGGTCTTTCTAGCAGTGGAGGTTCACCGCCTCCGCCAGCACCCTCTAAGGTCAGTTCTACGTGATCTACTTCATGGCTGCAGAGCTCTCCACGCCAGTGGTCTGGACTTGTGGCTACTTTCTCCCCTTATATGGAGCCTCGTCTGCTGTGTCCATGCGCAGCACCGTTAAGTAAGGATCAACACGATTGGGAAGCTAATGCTCAAGAAGTTGCCCCCATTTCGTTTGTTGCTAAGTTGGCTAAGCAACCGACAAGACAACGACGACTTAGGCTGGCAACACATGCAATGTCAGTATCTACCCAAAGGCTCCAACGTAGTTCCTTTTTGGGTCAGGTATAGGGGATTCTAGTATACGACCCCAAAAAGGTACTACATAGGAGCCTTTGGGTAGGCTCTAAGTAGGTTCTTCTGCTTGAGAGTGATCTTGACTGAGAGAGCAGTTTAAGCCGTTAGATGGGTCAGATGCTTGTGAGAAGCGGCTTGGATACTCAAGCTCCTTAAGTGTACCCTGCATCCGCGCCCACGCTTAGCCTTCCCTGCCGTTGCCATACCACCCTGAAACATGCGACGTCTGAAAAATGAGGTTCATAGGTAGTTATGCGTTTCATACAAGGTAGTTAGTTACAAGTAAAGTTAGAATTACCCAAAATCAGGTCATGACTTTCGTTACCCTACCTATATTCCACTCATGAACCTCCAAGTAGCCCTAAACCCTCAACCCTAAACCCTAAACCCTACATAAGACGCCCCCCGAGGATGCCTGGGACTCCCTTTCCAAGTGGCTGGCACGCTGCTGGTTTTCATCTTCTTTGGGGTGCGCATCCTTCCGTCGCCTGGGATTTGGTGGCTTCTTGGGCTGCACCCAGGGTTGAGGGTTGAGGGTTTAGGGTTTAGGGTTTAGGGTGAGACCTTGAACCTTTTTGATCTGACCTCAACCGTATCGGCTCGCAACCGAACTTGGAAGTGTTGGCGCTTGTAGGACTCCAAGGACAGGTGTGGAGTTCGCCGTAGGCTAGGTGGACCCAGTCTCGGGCCCTTGCAGCAGTCAGCATGCAAGTCAGGGTTTGAGTATGTCCACGGTGCCCATGTGTCCGCTGCTTAAAAGGACCCAGCCCAGGCTTACCAAGATGGGCGATTGGGCCTTAAAATCCCCATATTATGAACCCTCTAAAGGGCCTTTTAAGGGATTATAGGGTATAATAGCCCATCCTTGTATGTTCAGTACAGATGTTTGAAGCCTCTCCAGAATGGCAGTAGGACGTAGGGCGTAGTGTGGTCCAACAAATGTTCTTCCCTTCGCGGTGGGATCCCCCTTCGCTTATCGCGATGACGTCTTCGGAAGCTCAGATTGAGCTCAGCGTCTAAACTGGAAGCGAAAGGAACACGAGGGAATGCAGCCCTGGTTCTTCACATGATGTCGGATACATAACAACAATCTCCACAGCTACCCGTGAATCCCTAAACTTTACACCCTTAAACCAAACTCCAAGACGGCCAAAGCTACTGCCACGTCTTGGTTTTCAGGTCGCTGGTCTCGTCCCAGGCGTCATGGGCTGACTTTCCAGGCGCTATCTATGCCGTGGTATCTCGGCACATCAGCCTGCAGAACGCTGGAGGTTTAGGGCTGTTTGGGGTTTCCGGGCAAGGTTGTTAGGGTGAAAGGTTTTGGCCCCTCGAAGCCCGTCCGGAATCCCAAGAGCCCGAAGTCATGGCAGGTCTTGCCGGTGCAACCCTACGCCCAAGACCCTGACGTTGTTACCCTGCAAGTGCGGCTGTTCTGCAGGTGGCAAAAACACCCTAAGCCCTAGAAGCCCTAAGCCAGTCACAAGCAACAGGCCCGAACCCCTGCAGTTTCCGAGGCGATGCTCACTCTTCCTTTGCCCAGCGCGCTGTTCATCTACTGGTGGGTGGGAAGGAGCTCTACTCTACACCCTCAGCCCCAAAACCCCAAACCCCCCCCCTCTCAGTCGGCCCGAAGCTCCCGACCCAGGGCTTTGCAGGGGAAAAAGGGGAGGAGGAGGGGGGGGGTTCAGGCCTCTTGGCCACGGGCATCAAGTTGGATGAACCCTAAACCCCAAACCCTCTTGGTCACGGGCATCTCCCAGCATCTCAACATGATGTGCTCCAGGGGATCTAAATCCTAAACAGCCCCCTAAACCCCAAGCTCTAAACTCCAAAAACTAGTTGGATGGCTGGGCAAAAAAACCCTAAAAAACAGCTCCGAAGCCCTAAACATTTTTTTTGGGACAAAGCTCGCCAGGATACTGTTACCCTGGCTGCGGGAGCCATGGCTTGCCAAGCCCTCGAAGCGAAGGGTTCGGGGCTTCGAGGACTTGCAATCTCGTTGCGAAATCCTCCCCCTTTATGGGTAGGGAACCCTTCAACTTTCGATTTTAGGGTCGAGCACTGTCCTGACGGTGCGTACTTCAGGAGCTTTGCCGTAGTGAGTCCGACAGAATCAGTCCCAAACAGCCTCCCGGCACCGAATTTTCAAGGGTGTACCCCAGCCTCAGAAGACTTGGCACCATCAAGTCCCCTTAAACAGGTGAAGTTAGTCTCCCTGGCAAGTTCAGGTCTGGTCCATGTGCGCAATCTCGGATTTCCTAAAACAGCTGGCTGTTCGGAAGGGGGGCCTCCCTGTGCCCAAAACCCGAAACCCTCTACTTCAAGCGTGTCGTGGCCAGCAACTGATCAAGACTACAGATTTTGTCGGCTCATGAGGGAGGAATGAGACTTGGTGTAGAGGCTAGGCACCCCTCGTGCAACTAAACCTGCCCAGCTCACGGCCCTTCGGCTGGACCCAGGAAATTAAGAAGCTCCTTTTCAAGGGCGAGGACGTCAAGAAAGACTGAGTAGTGGGCGGTGGCGCCGGCTTGTGTGTAGATGGGCGGTCAAGTGGAGGAGGTACTTACTCCATGGTCATGTCGTTGTCGTCCTGATTCACGCTTCGACCTCAACTCTCCACCTGAACGCCGTGTAGGCACTTTCATACCTGTCGGTCCTGTTGACCTCGCAGATCAGCAGCAGGCCGTGGTGTGTATCCAGGAACTCGAGAGCCTGACGTGATGGATACTATAGTAGCGGATGCTACTTTCCCTTTGTGGAGCAGGCAGGAATCTATACAGGTCCCCTAAAGTACAGTCAGGTGCCATGTCAAGCACAGATATGTTTTCGAGCGGCTGGCTGTTTAGCTTGGTTCTGAGAGCCAGCGCGCGTGGCTAGTAGCTGACCCTGCACGGCCAGTGGGGCGCGAGAAAAGTTTTGAAGAGGGAAAGGCTCACGGCCCATGTGTTTGTGTGGGTTGCGACATTGAGTTGGGGCAGTTCCTGGCAGTTTGCAGCTAGTGGCCTGCAGGCCAGCTCATCACAGATACACAGGTTGAAGAGGCCCGGGTTTAGGGTTTAGGGTTTAGGGTTTAGGAGGCATTTCTGAGCCTTGAAGGCCCACACTCTGTACATGATGTGAAAGGCGGTTTTTTGGCCATTAGTTGAAGCTTGAAGCCGAATACGCTTGAAACTTAAAGCCCCATGCGGCGACACGCGGTCTGGATCGCTTTGAAAAGGTTGTGAGATCCTTACAATGCAAGAGCCTGCGGAGGATTTAGAGTTTCTGGTGCAGGGTTTAGGGGTTCAGGGTCAAGATTAATGTGGGTGTCGCTGTGCTGACACATCTCAGGTGAATACGGCAGAAATGCAGGGCAACCTCAGGCCATGGAATGGGCATGGCTAGCAATGTGGTGTGCTGCCAAAGTAACTCTAAACCTTCAGGGTTTTGGTGATGAGATTCGCATCTCCCGTGGTAGGTGAGGGCACTTCGCACTAGGCAATGATCACGAGCTCTTTGGGATTACATAGGAGTTTCTTCAAGATTGCTACTACAGTGCTACAGATTGAAACCATACGAGACGGTTTCCTTGCAGAGTTTGTTTTTGCCGGGTCTTGCCTTTGTTGCAAAGGTGGTAAGGGCTAAGGCCAAGGGTTTAGGATTCAGGCTGTGCGAAGCGTCATGTTTGTCCACCCTCAACATCGCCCTTCTCTGTGCGGTGCCAGAGTTTTGACGTTCTGTTCATGAACAGACAGCAAGAGACACCCTCAAACTTTTCCTGAAATAAAGATAAATAGGCACATTCACACACACATGATATATATATATATACACATATATATATATATACATATTATGTATGTGTGTAGGCACACACATATGCATATATATATATATATACGTACATATATCTATATACATATGTATATATCCATATACATATACACGCGTACTATTTATTGTGATGCTGACTATGGTCGAAACCTGGAGCTCCTTGCAAGACCCATTGTGCCTGAGGATCGAGCAAATTCGAACTGCACCGCAGACGAAATCATTTGGGGGAGATTTGGGGCCCTAAACCCCCTAATCCTTGCAGTATGGTGAGGCTGCCAGGCCTGTAGCAAAACCCTAAACCCCATAAGTCCTAAGCGTTCCGAGTTAAGGGGCTTGGGCCTCGCGACGGCCCACTGTAACCCTAATCCCTAAAACCCTAAACCCTAATTCTCTGAAACCTAAACCGCGGATGTACAAGAGCACAGGCACTCATTCACTCATAATTACAGAATGTTGAGGGTTCGCGCTTCTTTTGCATGGCGTAGGCCTCTGCTCCGGTTTCCTAGATTATCTTGTTGATCTGCAGAAGCAGCTCATTGCTCGTGGGGACACATGTAGCAACCTCTTTCTTTGAGGGCGCGCTTGCCTTGATGCTGCATTGTATGGCTATGTCGGTTCATCCCATGTGGCAACGAACCCTAAACCCTAAACCTTAAAGCCTAAACCCTAAACTATGTCCATTTGGATAGATCCGTACTAGAGGGCCCTAAACCCCAAACCCTAAGCCCAAATTTTCCTCTTTCCTCACAGGAAAGTTCCGAAAGCCCTGCGTTAAACCCCGCCCTAGGTTGAACCTTCGATTTGAGACCCCTTCCCTAGGCAGGCCCTTAGGATGTGTTATGTTTTCCCTTATTGGGTTGAAGAGGATCATCTTATTTTCAGAGGGTCTTAAGCGCCGCCCCAAGAAACTCCCAGGTCAGAAACCCTAAGCCCTACACCCTAAACCTCAGAAGCCCCTCATGCAGGAACATGGTTTCAAACGGCTCTACAGGCCATCCTAAACCCTAAACCCTTAAGCCTAAACCCTTAAGCCCTTATAAACCCTTAAACCGACCCTAAACCCTAAACCTCAGACCTTCCTTGTTCCCGGTCCGAGGACTTCATCCGAGCCAAAGCGCAGAACGACCTCCTGGTGGCGATTGGCGAGGGCCAAGCGGAGGCAAGCCTTAGGGGGTTTAAGGGTTTAAGGGTTTAGGGTTTAAGGGTTTATAAGGGCTTAAGGGTTTATAAGGGTCTGTAAGGGTTTATAAGGGTTTATAAGGGTTTAAGTGTTTATAAGGGTTCAAGTGTTTTAGGGTTGTAGGGTTTTAGGGCTCTAGGGGTTTTAGGGTATGTTTTTGGGGTAGCTTAAGGGGTTTTAGGGTTTTAAGGATTTTAGGGATTTTAGGGTTCTAAAGTCAGTGTGCTGGCGCCGACCTCAGTCCACGCTTCAAAAAAGGGGGTTTTAGGGTCACGGAGCCAAGGCTGCAAAAGGTTTTAGGGTTTAGGGTTTAGGGCTTCCTACTCAGAACCCTATTCATAAGGGCCCATGAACCTTCAAGGAGAGTTCTCAGCAGCTGTAGGCTAGAGGGCTCTTCGAAGCTTGACATGGCACCAGCCTGGGACCTGAACCCTAAACCCTTCTGGAGCTGTCTGCCGGGTTTCGTAATGTAGTTTCACTGCTTTCGGAAGGAGCCCGGGAGGTAACCCTTACAAGTTGCACTTAGACACTGCCCTGCTTAGGGTTTAGGGTTAATGCGTCCTTCAGAATGAACTGGCCAGGGCTGGCGAATGGCAGCAGAGGCGCGTTGTGCAGCTACAATGGTCGACAGTAGCCCTAAACCCTAAAATCCTAAAACCCCAAACTCTCTTCAGGCGTAGTTCGAAGATTTGGGAGGTTCGGGAGAGGCTTGCATCTGCAGAGTGGCTTGAGGGGACAAAAAGAAGAGTTTTTGTTTCTTTTTTTTTTTTTGGGGGGGGGGGGGGGGGGGGGGTAAAAGTGCGGGTTATAAGTAGGGCAACTATATAGCTGGTTAATAACTCTACTTATAGTTCCCCATGAACCTTCAAGTAGGGGTTTACTTGGGGCTCTACTTCACCTACTATTTGGGGTGGGGGGGGGGGGGGGGGGGGAGGGGTTCTAGCCTATCTGCATAGCTTTGGCATTGGGAATGAGAGCTTCGATGCTACCGTACAGATTTCGAATGTCTTGAAGCTTACGGGGATTTAGGGCGTTTAGCCCATTTAAAGGATATTTTTCTTTGTTTTACAGCTGTTTGGGTGTGTTTAATTTATTTCTTCTAGGGGTTCTGCCTACAATATGAGGAAACACCCCAAGCCCTAAACCCTAAACCCTAAACCCTAAACGTATGCGACCCAGACCCCGGACTGAATCCACGGCAGGCACAAGCTTTCCTCGATGGGCTCGAGGACAGCGTGAATGCTACCTGACAAGAGGGTGCCTTCTGTTTGGGTTTAGGGTTTAGGGTTTAGGGTTTAGGGTTTAGGGTTTAGGGTTTAGGGTTTAGGGCTTAGGGCCTAGGGTTTAGGGTTTAGGGTTTAGGGTTTAGGGTTTAGGGTTTAGGGTTTAGGGTTTAGGGTTTAGCCTCTAGTTAAAAGTGGGGTTATAAGTAGCGCAACTGTAACTATATCTGGGTATAACCTAGTTCGGGGCACTTATTAACTTATTAACCCTAGCTACCCATGAAGCGTCAAGTACGGCTCAGGCTTCAAGGGAGGGAGTTCAATCTAGGCTTTATGACTTGGGGTTACGATATCTGGGATTAAGAGTTTCGGTGGTTGAGTTTTTTGCGTAAGACCTTAAGTTAAGCCCCCCTAAACCCTAAACCCTCAACCCTAAACCCTAAACCCTAGGGTTTGTCGGGTTCATGTTTAACCTACGTCTAGCAACGCCAAACGCGTCCGAAGTACGGAGCCTGCAATCCTGAACTTTAGGGTTGAGGGTTTAGGGTTTAGGGTTAGGGTTTAGGGTTCAGGGTTTAGGGTTTAGGGTTTAGGGTTTAGGGATTAGGGTTTAGGGTTTAGGGTTTAGGGTTTCCCTCTTCAGCTTTGGAGACTTGCAACTTAGCCCAGAAACCCTCTGTGCCTGAACCCTATATAGATGGTGTGTCCCAATCATGGGTACACTTGTTTGGGGGGATCCCATAAATTCCTATAACATGAATATGGATTCTAGTATTAGGGGGGGCGGGGGGTATACTAGGGTGGGTTCTACCCTAAACCCCAAAACCCCAAAACCCTAAACGGGATGTTCAAAGTTTAGTTGCTCAAATAAGGGGGCCAGCCCACATGATAGGGAGCTCCGGGAAAAGCCGTCCATGTACGTAGCACTGAGCTGCAGGGAGCAAAATGCATGAGCGTTGGAGTTCAAATCGTCCCTTGTGCTATACTCCCCTTAGAATCTTAATGCAAATAATATTTTTAATATCCTCTTGGGTTTTATATGAACAAAAAGTAATTCCCAAGGGGGATATAGTTTATGTTCCTCCATGGCCGCAACCAGAGTGGTAGCACTGACACTGATGGCAGGAATGCCTGAATGTGAGGGTTTAGGGTTTAGGGTTTAGGCCCTAAACCCTAAACCCCGAGTTGCACCCTGTGCACATTTGAACCACAAAGCCCTAGGCGAAGCGACAAGAGAAACGGTTCTGAGACTTGCTGAGGCCAGCGCGCGTCGCGTGGATTTGCAGCTCGGCGCAATTTGGGCCTGTCTGAACTCGGGTTGTGAATGTAACGTTCCCTTATTCAGTCTTCGAGCTCGGTAAACGAACACTCTTCCGTTTGCGGCAGCATGATTTGTTAAAGCCTGGATTGTGTGGGCACCTGTCTGCGAAACTATTCAAACATAGCCCGGAATCATGAGATCCTATGCCACTTTACCTACAGACCAGGACTTTACAAAAAAGGTAAAACAGAGAGCCTTAAATGCAGGTATCGCCTCTATCACAAGGATTTCGCCGTGAACAACCTCACGAAGCTCTTTGCAGGCTTCAAGCAAGCTAGCCCTGGCCGTGGCCCTGTAAACCTATAAATCATATAAGCCGCATGAGCCCCGTGAACCCTATGAATTATGCCTATAAATACCTTGTACACCTGTTAAAGCCTAAGCTATGTCGAAGCAGCTGCGGTTTAGGATTTAGTGCTTACTTGGAGGTTCACGGAGTTTTCAGCGGGGTTTTACGTAGGGTTGCTCTGACTCTTCGTGGTTTTTGCCTTACTTGGTGTACTTTTTAAACCTACTTCGAACGACCCATGAACCTCCAAGTATGGGAGTCTCAGTGGGTCGAGTTGTTGAGGTTTGAACCCGCAAATTGAGGGCCAGGAATTGCCTGGCAAGTACACAACATCAAGCCGTTCTTGGGCATGGGGTTTAGGGTTTAGGGTTTAGGGTTTATAGAGTTTAGGGTTTAGGGTTTAGGCCAGTTTAGGGTTTAGGGTTGAGGGTTAGGGTTTAGGGTTTAGGGTTTAGGGTTTAGGCGGGTTTAGGGCCCATATCTTCGTAAGTCAGGATTCTTTCGGGGATTCCTGTGATTCAGGGAGAGGGGCTAAGACTACAACTACCAATGCCTGCAGACGGGCCATCCAAGCTGTACCTGCATGCGGACGACACGGAAATCATCCTCCATAAGGCTGGCAGTCGGGTTGATGAAATCCTTTCAGCACGTGGAGAGATAAATAGGGTACCTCTGGCTCTTGCCAAGACCTCCTTCGCACTTTGGCGGTCACAGGGGTTATGCGCTTGGGTGCTGCTCTCGCCGAGCGGTTTTTTCTGCTTCCCTGAATTCCACTTGGAGTTTTAAAAACCGGGTTAAAAGGCAGGGTAGCTATAGATTGAACTGTTTGTAGCCTTATGTCGGGTTCTGAAAACCCTACTTATACCTACCCACATGAACCTCTTTGAGCAGTTTCGAGGCAAGGGCTTCCAGCCAAGGCCGTCCGGAGGAACCGCAGACTCGCCTCGGTGCCAACCTCGACTGCAAGGGCGCCCGCGCCTCCCCCACCAGCAGCTGCGTGCACAAATGAGGACCGGTCAGCATGACTTGCTCCCTCTAGCTTAGGAGTCCCTGCTGCCGATGTCCGTAGTCTTCCGGCACCAGAATCAAGAGCCCTATGTCGCGGAAGATTCCCGAGTGCGAGCCCTGTGCCCTCAGCCCTAAGCGTTTGCTTAAAGTTCCAAGCGCCCCGCAAGACAGGCGAGCGCATCCAGCTTCGCGGACAAAGCGTCCACGTGCGCGGCACTGTAACCTGAACCACTGGGCAGACTTGCGATTGGGGGGGGGGGGGGGCCTGCTGGCTGTGCAGCTAAAGCCCTGTTAAAACCTCCAGTAGACTCCATATAGGCAATATAGGCAGGCCCTTGGGCTATTATGTAACTATGTAATTATGTATCTCCCCTTACTGAATTTGAAAAGCACCGTCTGTAGAGAATACTTATCAAGAGGGCTTATATTCGAAAAATGCTGGAATCATGAACACGAACTGCTTATCATGATGCTTGTGCAATCATATGTATATAGATACAAGAACGGAGTCGGGTGCAGAAGCTCATCTGTTTGGATATTTGTTCTTCTGAGATATATATATATATATATACAGACTTTTTTATTTATAGTTATTTATTTATTTATGTTTCTATGTATGTGTGTATAAGGCAGTTCGGCTACTTGCAGTAGGCAGCATGCAAAAAGCGCAGTTCTCTACATGCAGTTCTTTGTTTGAGGTTCTCGGGGATTATCGTACCCCCTATTATAATCCCTACTCAGGACTGCTAGTATACGGGGGAACATCCCAAGCTTAATCGCTTCTGAACCTCGGGCCCCGCCAGCATCAAGCGAATGCAGCAAGCCCCACGACACCTGACGGTCTCACGTTTCGACGACACATGGGCCTGTACATATTTGGCACCGGTGGACAAGCGTCGAACTCAACAGCAACAGAGAAGTTCTACCAGCTAGCACCCTTTGCTCCGTACAACTCCTCGGACCCGGAGTACGCCCTTATACCCTTTGTTTTGGGTTTAGGGTCCCTTATAACCCCCGTAAAAACAAAAAGGGTCCCCTTTTTAGGGTCTGGACTGTAATTATCTAGCCGGTATGTAGTTTCGACAGTCACTTTGCTCGGCAAGGTGCCCTCAAAGGAAAGGATTTGACTAAGGCCTCGTCAGCCCAGACCCTTGGATGCTGGTTTGGGGCGTAATCCTTCCCGATATGCTACGCACCCCTGTTTGCAATTGGCAGATTCCCATGCAATTTTTCAGCAATGTTTTAACATGAGGGTGTTCGTGCTCCTGACGCGCTCAACCCTCGACTTTACACCCCGTGCCCTAACCCCTACAACACGAATATATTATGATATGCATATAAGAAGATTTGTTCAGCTTCTTGAGATATATGACGGTACAGTAATTCACAATACGGTACTAGCATAGTGTACTGAGCATCAGTCACCCGAAGTGGGCGCCCCTAAGGCCTGGAAGTCTGAGAACTTGTCTGCGGTCATGATCCTTCAGTCGACGTTTTCAGGAGCAGTATTTGGAGCACCTTTGAGCCGTGTCAGGGAGAGAGCCTTTGTCTTCGAGCGCACCTTCGGGAAACATCCCAAGGCCATCAAGGCCTTCGGCGACGTATAAACAAACCATAAACCCTAAACCCCAAGAATCCTACTGGGGGGTGGTTCATTTTTTTTCGTGTTTTCTGGTGGGCTCAGGGTTGCGGTGCTTCAGGATCCAGCGTGTGGGAGACAGGCTGAGCTGATCGGATCGGATGGCTATCCCGGAGTTTCAGGATTGCTGCTTTTGATATCAAGAGACTTCCATTTCAGTGGAGTGGTTGTTATACAAAAGGCCCAAAAGAACCCTAAAACCCTAATTTGTAAATTGGATGCTCACTTCCTGGCTCTGCCTTTTCTACGAGATTCTAAGCAACCTCGTCGTTTCCATGCCAAGGCTCTGTCACATTTCCGGGGCATCTACATCTATGTATCTGTATATATATACATATAGACATGTGTGTATGTGCGCATGTACGTATGTCCGCATGTACGTATGTACGTAATGTATTTTATGTATGTAGTATATGTATGTACGTATGTATGCATGTATGCATGTTTGTACACAGACATCTCATTATATCTAGATGGACCAACATGTGAGCAACAAGATGCAGGGACACCACAAGTGAATGGTTCGGCACCCTGAATGACTGGTCAGCGCATTTGTCAGCAGCAAGACATAGGTGCATTGTTGGCATCGTCGTCAAAGTGTGTTGTGGGTACTTGCAGACGTGCTGAAGCGCCATTGTTTCAGACCAAGTGCTTGCTGCCTAGTCATCTTTCTTTCCAGTGCAACATATTTCATGTAATATTATATATATATATATATGTATTTATCTAACTTATTTGGTATTTTAATCACCTGAACATTAAAAGTCGTAATGGCACTAGTGTTTGTTTCATATCTAATTAACATACATCCTTCTATATATGTATATGTATACACAGATATATAGTATACATAAATAAATAAATAATATATATATATATATATATATATATATTGTACCATATACACATACGCAGCCTCGGGAGGGCCAGGGCCTCCAAGGGTGTGCGCAACAGCTCCTGCGACCTCAGCGGGGCTTCCCCAGCCGGTCAGCCTGACAACCAAACTTGGGCCTGCAAGGTTTAGGGTTGGAGGCTTAGGGTTTAGGGTTTGGGGTTTAGGGTTTAGCAACTTGTGTCGTTTTGGTGAGAGTGGCTCATACTGTGTAGGCATACACCAGGCCGCGACGACACGACTTCCAAGCCTCTGGCGATTTCAGTCTCTTTGTGTTCTTTGGAGATTTGATTTCGGGATCTCACCTTCGCAGCTCCAGAGGGCGATGCTTGGGAGGACAAGCCATCCAAGGATGTTAATGAAGGCTGCAACAGCACCCGCAACCCGGAGCCAACTCAAGGCACCAACATCAGCAGAGGCTAAGCAGAGGCTCGGGGAAGCCCACACAACACACGGGCCTTCACCACAATCCCTCCAAGAGGGATGCTCACGGCGATGTGGCAAGAGATCCATCCCCATTGCTCATAATTCCTCAACAAACTCATGCATGTGTGCTCTCCCCTAAACCCTATACCCTAAACCCCGTGGGGGTATTTTGCGATAAGCGGACATGTGGCTTTCCAGCCACTTCAACTTCTGGGCCCAATATGAGGTCTCCACGAGAATATATTTCTAGGGTTTAGGGTGTAGGGTTTGGGGCTTAGGGTTTAGGGGTCCCCAAGCGCCACGTTTTATCATGGACTAGAAGTCGTTTAACCGGTCCCTTGCTTTGTTCGCAGCATGATGCAGCACGGTTTCCTGGCTGTAAGCCAGCTGCTCTGACCTTGGAAGCACAGTGGCAAGGTTCGCAGAGTTTAGACCGCCAGGCTTGCATAACTGCGTAACCAACCTCAATTATCAGTTCTTCAAAGTAGGCCCCTATGCAGGACTAGCTGCAACTGTGGGACATAGCGAGGCTTTGGGGCATCTCTTCAGATCAATGGCCTCCACTTCAGCAAGGGCCCTCCTGTCCTTTTACCCCCTAAACCCGAAAGCCTGAGACCCCGAGCTCCTCAACTCTGAACCTGAGACCCCGAGCTCCTGGGTTCTACTTTACTTACCAAGTAAGGTTATGGGGGTTTCCGAAAATAGAGATACTTGCTTTTTGGTTTTATTTATTTTTTTTTTTTTTTGGGGGGGGGGGGGGGTTCTATTCTATTTGGGGTATAAAAGGGGTACCACTATTTTCGGAAATAGCCCTATAAGTCCAGTCACCCAGTCACCCAACTTTGTAGTTGCCATCAGGACTAAGTAGGGTTATAAGCAGGATAACTGCATAATCGTATCTAGGGTGCCATCGGACGTCGTCGTGCCAGGGGCACATACTCCAGCAAATCGAGCCCTGACCCACTCCAACTCAGCACTCAGCCAAGCAAACCCTAAACCCTAAACCCTATGCGGGCGCTGGATGTGCGTGCAGTGCGGGTGGCGAAACCCTATAGCCATCATCCATCGCCAAGGCTTCGGAGCCTAATGTTGCCTTGACAACTCGTTTGATGCGATGGCTCTTCCAAGAGTTGATGCTCAGGTCCCTACTTCTAACTGCCCATGAACCTCCAAGACCCCCCAACCCTAAGCCCAGTTCTGTAGGGGTCGGAGTATTTACTGGTAGTAGTATTCCCTTAGTTTCCCTTTATAGGTATGCTATATGAACCCCCAGCTTTTGTTAATGAGGAAGGCCCCGACTTGGAGGTTCACGGGTAGTTATACTAGACTTCTGAGCTTACTTCGGGTACTTGAAACACTTATAGCTACCCTTGAAGCTCTAAGTAGGCCCAAGAATCTCGAAAAAAGGCCGAGCTCACAGGGCCAGAGCCCCTTGCGCGCGCCGTATCCGCCGCCGGAGGCGGGGCTTGGGCGGTTTGGGCTTTTAGGGTGTGGGGGTTTAGGGTTGTTTAGGGTCTAGGGTTGAAGGCGTGCCAAACGACAGCTCGGAAAGCCAACGATCACCCCTTTACATACTGCAGCCTCTGCCCCGCCCCTCCCCACCCCAAGGTTTAGGGTTTAGCGCCCCTTGCCATGTGCGCGTGATGGCTGATTATGTACCTTTGTGTTGCCGAGGCGTGCTACGAGCTGAAGCGCTGGCCGGCGCAACACCTCGAGGCTGGAGGGTCGTAGAGGGCCCTCTTGTAGAGGCATTGCAATTTCCCTAAACACTGAACCCAAAACCCTAACCCTCAACTCTATACGCTTTGAGAAACCTCAGAATCCGGACTCTGGACATCTCAAGCAGCACAGCTGCAAAAACTGCCAATAGGCCCTAAAGCTCAGAGCTTCAAGAACATCCCGAGCCCCTGGCCATGATTCTGGACCCAAGAGCCCCTTGTCTTGGAACTTGCTTTGTCTGCCTTTCATGCCCCCCACCTCACCTTGACCTAAACCCTAAACCCTAAACCCTAAACCCTAAACCCTAAACCCTAAACCATGAGGGCGGCCGTGGAAATTGGAGTTCGGCGTGCGGGCTCCCATGTGGCGACTGGAGGTGCCCGTCAAGAGTGCATTGAGTCGGTTGCTACTTGGAGGTTTAGGGTTTAGGGTTTAGGGTTTAGGGTTTAGGGTTTAGGGTTCGGGGTTTAGGGTTTAGGGTTTAGGGTTTAGGGTTTGGAGTTAGAACCCAAGTATAACCATGTCAGGGTGTGCATTGAGTCGGTTGCTTGGCAGCCCAGTGGTACCCTTTTTCCCTTTTTTTGGGTTTAAGGATCCCTTTTAAAGTACCTAACCAAAAAAGGGTACCCTTATTCTAATATGGTCACTGGGCTACCAAGGTTACTACTTGGAGGTTCAGGGGACTTAGTAACCCAATTCTAGCTGTACTGATAGGTTTAGGGTCTAGGGTCCAGGGTCTAGGGTTATAATTGGGTTATAACCCTGAACCCTAAACTTTAGGCTTTAGGGTTATAACTCAATTATAACCCTGTTAGGGGACGTAAGGAACACTCATAATGGGCTACTAAGTACCCTGAACCTCCAAGTTTATGGGTCGGAATAATTGCAAGTAGCATTCCCCTAGGGTCCCTGGTTATATGATTATACTACGCTGTTCTAATTATTAGGGCCCCTATATTGCGTTAGCTTGAAGGTTCGAAACCCAGAATCTCAAAGTTTGCTGATGGGGCTTTGCCGTCAGAAGGTCTGGATGGGAGTTGACCGGCTCAGCAACCCTAGCCCTAAACCCTAAACTCCCCACCCTAAACCCTAAACCCTAAACCATGCGGACTACAGGGATTCGGAATCAGACATGTTGGACCTTTCAAGACCAGGGTCAATGTAAAGCCTACAAAGGACACCACTGGAGTACCGCTGCACTGACACTGTGTCCTGCAGAGGGTGCGTCCCAAAGGTTTCCCGAAACCTCAGGGTTGCGCGATGTCGCGCCAGAACAGCTGCTTAGCGTGTGAGATGCAGGAATGGTGGCCGCTCCTGCCCGACTAACTGACTGTTTCTTATCTACTTGAGGCTATATGTTTGGGTTCTTGACGTCTGGGTGCGGAGAGGCGGTGAGATGGTGGGTCGGTCACACAAGCAACCTCATCAAGCCCTAAACCCTAGGCCCTAAACCCGAACCCTAACCCCTAAGTCGGACACTGGGCTTTGTGGCGTTGTTTGGTGT
>CAJNDS010002489.1:0-295000 GCA_905221605.1 Symbiodinium natans | reverse complement strand
CGCGCTGCCTTCGTGCGATTGGCGGAGCTGCGCGGTGAAGCAGGCCTTAGGGTTTAGGGTTTAGGGTTTAGGGTTTAGGGTTTAGGGTTCGGGGGACATGACACCTCCTGTCTTGTGACCTTGTATGGACGTTTCTCCCAAAATAGGGATACACCCAATAGACCAACAGAGGCAAACTTTATGACTGCTTTTGCCTTGTGGATGGTCGAGCACCCGTATCCCGAATGCCCTGCAAACGAATTTTAACAAGGTTCAGTACCATAAGTATGACCACGTATGACCGCACGACCATTTTTTGTAATCATGAGTACTCTCAGACATTTCAGAGGCTTGTTTGGATGCTGATGCAAAGCTTCCTGGCTAACTTTTGCATTTGAACAGTGACAGTACGTGTATCATTCGCGTGCTGTTGTCGCCGATAATGATGAGATGAGGATGAGGAGGAGGATGGGTGATGATGATGGTCACGATGGACGTCGTCGCCGCCGACCCCCTCCTCATCATTGTCACCACAAAAATGACACAGCCACACCGCATCTTCATAGCCACTCGATGTCCACGCCAGTCTCGCAAAGTTGACTACAGCGCTGAGGGATTACAGTCCAGGGCCGGACCGCAAATTCAAGTTGCTCATTAAACCGAACGAAAGTAATAAGATGTCACTGAAGATTTTTTGAGGCTTTGCTAATTCGTGGGCTGACTGGAATGAAATGAGATGATGATGAATCGTAGACTGAATGACACTGCTCTTCGCATGTGTTCCGCTCCATGTCATGTGGGGTGAGTCAAGGTCTTGTCATGTTCTCCCATGTGCATGAGTCCTTCCTGCCGTTGCAACTCAGACAAAAGATGGTCCAAGCTGAGTTCAGTTGAGACTTGCGGTCATGTTCGAAGGTCGAAGCTCCCTCTAGACCTGTCTCCTTCCATACCCCCCTGCAGTGCTCACACTGCGTAATGATAAGGTGCATCCCAGATTTACTAGTTAATTAATGATTAAATAACTAATACTTAATGAATAATTAATAATATTTAAAGAAGAATAATTTAATACACCTTCACTGGCAGATAGGATTTGGAATCGGAGTGTCTGCGTAAAACACGCCATGGAGACCACTCGATGCTTGAAATTTGCCCTGCCCTTCTTGGATGGGCCCGAGCTGGCCCTAGCCGAGACGACCTGCAAAGGTGTCCAGCTTTCTGCTGAACAGTTGCAGCTTTGGGAAGTACTTTGTCAAGCATATGCAGGCCGAGATTTTCAAACCCGACGCCGGGAGCGTGTACCCGTGCCCGATCGAGATGGCGACACTGCCAAAGACTACTTTGACAGGTTGTATGAGTTGAGCACGTTTGTAGCCGGCAACGATGTGGTAAGATGCCTGGAGTGTACTGAGTGGTCGGCAACTGAATTGAATGCCTTGGAGTGCGAGATGTGCCGTCGGATTTGGTGTGATCAATGTGCCAGGCGCGGACTTCCGAAAAGCGAGCTCTCTTGTGACGAATGCCCAGATTTTTCCACTCATTGCTGGGAATGTTTCCTTGCAGGGAAGAGCATCCAATGTATGTGCTGTGGCACGGACAGCTGGCACTATGCCTGTGGCCGGCATGCTGTGTACTGCAACAGATGCGAGCGGTACGTGTGCAACGGGTGCACCGACCAGCACAGCTACAGCTGCTCGAAGAAGATTGGCGAGGCAGATGAGGAAGACGAGGAGGACGAAGACGGTGAGGACGAAGACGATGAATAAGCGGCCTCCCTACCAGACTTGCAACAACCTCCCTGGTCCCTAAACCCTAAACTCTAGACCCTAAACCCTAAACCCTAAACCCTGAACAACCTTCCTGTTCCTCGAGAAGCCATGCTACCACGGGGATGAGAAGACAAAACATGCCAAAGATCAGGTGTTGCAATGTGTTGCCTGTTTTGTCTATGTTTCCTTTGACAAGCTGCCCCTGGCCCAAACATAGCAACCATACTTCATCAATGCTCGGCGGAAGGAACTGATGGTGGGAGCTTGAAACCTCGTGGTTCGGGGATGTTCGGGGTATCCCCGGGTCGAGGAAGTACTCGATAGAACATGATATCGCTATGGAGATTTATGAAACTTCTACCTATGAAAAGATTGCGCCGTTGACTGGCTCATAGGACATGCAAATTGGGGACAGTGATGTAACTTGACCGACACCTCCAAATTTCCAAAGGAACCAGCTTCGAATCACAAGCCACGTTCTTCTCTGCCCCATGCCCTGCTACACCCCAGCACTTGCCCTAAACCCTAAACCCTGAGCCCCTCTAAACCCTGAACCCAAGCCGCAGGCTGCCAAAGGCCTGGGGCCTAAACCCGACCAAGGGACTAAAAGAGGGACTTGAGATGTCCCCCCTATACTAACATAGGGAATGATCGTACGCCATTATTCTTGTCCCTGCCAGGACTGTTAGGATAAGGGCGAACATGATAAAGGGGTTATTTCAGGGAATAAGATCAAAGGTCCCTTTTAGGGGTCCCTCCTTCCCCCCTCTAACAGCCCCATCCGGCTACAGCCCTGCATTTTGACAGGCGCGCGGCCACCAGGAGTCATCAAAGGACTCGTCAGCTGGGTGCAAAGCCGGGGGGCCCTGCCAGTGCGGCTAAGGCTTTAGGGTTTCGGGTAAGCGGTATGTTTGCCCAGGCAGAAAGCTTGTCAAAGGCTTTTCCCAGCTGACTTCAGGAGTCTTGGTTTCCAAAGAACGGTGAACGATGGTCCGACTCAATTCAGTGGTGGTTCTCTTGATGGGCGGCTGGGTACGAGGTTTGCTAGCCGGAGCAAGACCAAGGAATGCTGACGTGAGGTGGCAGGAATTGCACTAGCACCGTGCATCTGGACAGCCTCCCTTACCTTGGGGTGTGTGTGAGATGTGAGATGAAGTTTAGCTCCTGGGACTCTGTGACGATGTTGGGTATGTGAGCTTTCAGACTCAGAACCATGGTGGGGTCACGTACTGTAGTTCCTGGCTGAGGGTTGCTTGAGGGAACCAACTCAGTCTGAGGGCCCAAACGGTGAAACCCGTGCCTAGAACCCTTCTGAAGCCGTAGAATAGTATAAGCCCGAAGCCAAGCATCTCCATGCCTTCGTCTGGGCGGTGGCAGCCCTCCAGCCACAAAAGGCACCGAACTGCATGAGCTGGCAGCGAGCCGCTGCCAGCCACCCCGAGCACTCACGGGAGGCAATCGCCATGCAGTGCTTGAAGGTTGGGGTCTAGGGTTTAGGGCTTAGGGCTTAGGGCTTAGGGCTTAGGGCTTAGGGTTGGGCTTTCCACGGGGTGTGGTGGGGGGTACTCAGAAGAATTGTAAGAGCGACCAGGTTTGTTTTCTGGATGCCTGTCCGAGGCTTTCAGGCGTGTGTATCTCCGCTCAGCACACGGCATGGTTAGAAACAGGGCTGCAAGGTTCAGACACTAAGCCAGTTGCATCAAGCTCAAATGGGCCCTAAACCCTAAACTAAACCCTAAACCCTAAACCTTAAACGCTAAACCCTAAACCCTGGAAGGTCTTGTGCGAGCTTTTGTTCGCTACCACCACGTGCAGTCGCTGATGAAGCGGAGCTGCTTCGGTAAGAAGCCTGCGTTACGTGTGAGGCGTGTATATGGAGTCCTCGCCCTCGGGATTGTTCGGATGTTGTAGTGTTCTGGGCACGGAAGAGCTTAAGGGGGGAGGGGCTCTGCATTCTGAGCGTGCCAGAAGCAGCATCAGTTCATTCCATTACTGCAACTCGCGGGTAGCAAGATCCAGCTTGTGTACAACTCACAAAATGGATAATGTATATTGCTATGTTATTAACTGTTAACTGTCATTATGTGTGTTGTTTGCTGCCTGTTGTTGTTGATTATGTTCACATAACTCTGTATTATGGTGTATGCATACATGCATTCTTATATATGACTACCGACTCGCTAGCGATCCACCACCAGTGATAAAATAGATGCAACAAATATGTTGTTCTTACTATAGTATGCGTATATACATTTTTCGGCGTGTGTATAGATATATGTACGTATTTATAGATATAGTAGCTACGCGTGCATATTCTGAAGATTTTTTGATATACTTATGTGGTGCTATGTGTGTTTTTTACATACAGGTCCTACACCAAAAAACATCTCATATACTGGTATGCATTATTCAGTTTGTGTTGGATGTGGTTTTCTTTTACAGATCATATAAGTTATTATAGGCACTAATAAATATGTCATTATTGTATTGTACTCTGTTGTATTGTACTCTGTTGTATTGCATTTCATTGCAGTATACTCTCTTGCATCATCAGTTATCTTCTGAAGTAAATGAGCCACATTTTGCTTTAGATAAGGCTATACCATGCAATGCCTATGTTGATGTCTATGTGCTAGAGCATGGATCTCATATTGCACGTGGCATATTTGCATCTACACACACATGCGGCTCCGCACCAATCGGGGGAGAGTTTCAGAGAGTTTCAGAGAGAGACAGACAGAGAGATAGAGAGAGAGAGAGAGATGCGGGAGAGAGAGAGAGAGAGAAGGATAGGGAGAGACAGAGTCAGGAGCTACATGCGAATGTGGGCTGAAGACCTGGGCGTCACGGCAGGATCCCAAGTGCAGTGAGGATGCAACAACTCGTGACTGTCGCGCGCAGCTTATGTTCGCCTAAGCAGCCCACTTTGTGGGAAGCATGAATGAGGCGAGTGTGCTTCTGAAGTGAACATGCACAGACGGACTAGTTCCAGAAAAAGCCAAGTAAGAATGTGTGTGACACTGCCCTGAAGACTCTTAATTTCTAGAACTGCGTGGGTCAAGCTGCGCATGGTAACAGTCGAAGCGCCAACTGCGTACCCTGTACATCGATATGTTGCTTCCCCAGACTCCCATGCCCTGACCTTTCAAACCCCAACCCAAAACCCTGAAGCCTTCAACCCTCAACCCTCAACCCTCAAATCCTCAACCCTACTCACTTCTAGGCTCTTCTTGCCGCGGGCCAGCCCGGGATGCTCTTGGCGGTTGGGCCGGGATCTTATGCAACAGGTGACCAGGTTGAGGGCTAGTTCGAAGTTATAAGGTAGGGGTTACGCGTGTGCGTCTGTATCCCTGAAGAAGCTTCGGCTTTTGAACTTTCAAGGAGGGCTTGGTCTCCGGGGCGAGGCCACTCAAGCGTGCTGACCGGGGGTTGAAAGCCTCATACGGGCTATTGATGGGTTTAGGGTTTTGGGTTTAGGGTTGCCCGTTTCAAAAAGGGTTTATGGGGTTCAAGCTTTGCAGTGTCAGACAAACATGTTTGCAACAGCCACTGGTATATGTTGGCTACAGCGCAAGACAACCGAGCAGACAGCTTCGGCTACCACAAAGTGTCACAGTAGCAGTAGAGATCCGCTGGTTGGTGTGCGTACTTGCTGTTGACAGACCGTGTTCTAAGGCCCGAAGGTCCCTTGAAGGCCTTCCTCGAACGGGCGATGAAGCTGCCCGCCTTCACTTCATATGTTCCTTCTTCGTTCGGGACGAGTTTGCACATTTCGAGCATCACGTAAGTTGTACTGGGCATCATGGGCATGTCACAGCATATCGCAGGCTGCCTGCAAGCTGTGCAGGTACCAATACCTCTCTCTAGCACGGGCACATCACGGCGACACCTGTAGTCTGTAGACTCCGCAAGCAAAGACACGAGATCCTCTCTGTATCAGCATGTCAGGATGGGAGGTGTACAGCTACATCCCGTGACTGTCAACTGAGGATGGTGCACTGGGGGCCAACTCCTGCAAGGCTCTGACACATCCTGTGCTTGCACACGGGCTCGGACCCCTCAGATTTCCTGCATTCCTTGCAGCACTGGCCCCTAAACCCTAAACCCTAAACCCTAAACTCCTAACACCATCTACCAGAATACAACTCATACGGCCTGAGTCCTCGCATCTCTTCTGGGTTTTCTGATTAAGGCGGCAAGGCGCTTGAACCACCATCCCCGGTCGGTGTGAGCTTGGCAATGGCACTGTGAGGACATGCAACCCTAAACCCTAAACCCTAAACCCGAAACCCAAAACCCTAAACCCTAAACCCTAAGAAAGGTTCAGAGGTCTTTCCAAGGGACTAGAAGAGCTTTGGCTATTCTTGAAAAGCCCACACCTCGCGGCCATGGCGGAGATCCCATCAAGGCCCGCATGCCGGCGTCCGCTCCTTCAGGTGCCCCTCTGGGGGGCGGGGGGGGGGCACAGGGCCTGCGGGTTTAGGGTTTGGGGTTTAGGGTTTGGGGTTTCGGGTTTGGGGTTTAGGGCAGGGGCCGGAAGAATTACTCATAGTATTCCCTTAGGGTCGCTTTTTCTCTCCCTAAAACCCTATTCTAATTTCTTTATTGGGTTTTGCATAAATGCTCTGAGTCTGGATTTAAAAAAGGGTTGATGCCAAAAGGGTTTAGAAGGTTTAGGGTTCAGGGTTTAGGGGTCTTGAGAGAGCCCCGGGTTCTCAAAGGGGCCACGAGTACGCATCCGTGGCTGCGGGGGAGCGCTGGTGTTGGGGCCAGATACAAATTTGGGTTGATCGGTTTTTTTGGGGTTTTTGGGTGTTCGGTATTGGGTGCAGAGTTAGGAGGCTTGATATCACCCCACTATATAGGCGTTTGTCAAAATTATGGCCCCTTTTTGGATCCCTATAATAGTACGGCACCTAACATTCAGGGCACCCCAAAAGGGTCATAATTTGACAGCCACCCATATAACTCCCACGCAGAGAGACCTCCAAGCAGGTGTTGCTGATTTTCCTGGCGCTTGGTCTCTTTCGGGGCGTCGGCTTTGTTCCCTGGGCAAAAGAGCATCCGCCCGGGATGGGTGGAAGGCGGTGGAAGTACACGTGTCTACTGCACCGTGTTGCTGTCCCTTTTTGCAAAATCGTCATATCCTGCTTATAGGGCCAAATCTCCAGCAGGAATGAAGGTTCAGAGTGGAGGGGTTACGAGTTTGGAGTTCCGGGTATAGGCTTATGCGGGCTTCTCGCACCTTTGCGCAAGCCAGCTGAGGTTGAACTCCCCCTGTGGCCAAGCGCGCGGACAGACCGGACGGGGTGGGCCATTTGGGTTTAGAGGGCTTGGAGTCGTGCTTGGTTTAAAAGGGCTTGCATCATACTTGAAGGTTCATGGGTAGTTAGAAGATGTTATAAGTGGGGTTGTAAGGGCCCTGTATAAGGTTATAAGTATAGTTATCCCACTTATAACCCCATTTATAACTAGTCACGAACTTCCAAGTAGGGAGACTTGATTCGCAAGTCTAAGGCATAACATTGCCAGCAGGAAAGTCACGCCAACTGTCGCGTAGAATCAGGAACCAACACGGCATGGTCCATGGTCCATGTACCTCCAAGCCGGGTTTAGGGTTTAGGGTTTAGGTACCAAGCCTTGTAGAGGCTGCTGCGAGAGGCTTTCAGATGCGAGGTGCTGGAGAGGGGTTCGCCAATAGCGGTGCCTGCAGTGCAGCCTGCAGCTTTGAGCAGGGTTTAGGGTTTAGGGTTTAGGGTTTAGGGTTTAGGGTTTAGGGTGACCGTATGACCGTAAACTGCAGCTGACGCTGTTGTGAGGATTAGCAGCTTCCACGCCGGATTTGCCACTGCTATATAAGTGTCCTTGGTATGTTATTGGAGACGGCGCCTCTAAGAGGCCGTGCGAGTAACCACAATTTCTGGGGCTCGGGGTGGGGGGTGGGGTGGGGGGGTGGGGGGGCGGGGGGGTAATCACGTGACTTGGGACTTCACACCTGCAACTCCAAAGCCTGAACCCCTAATCCCCAAAGGCCTAAACCCTTGCTGTTTAATTCGGGGTTTATAAGCAAAACGCGCCCGCGCCTAGGCGAGAGCGCAATTTCAAGCAAAAAATGTGTCCGAAATCGACACCCCCTAGAAAAAAAACACAACAAACAAACGATCCTAAACCCAAACGAATAGTCCAAGCAGTGCAAACCCAAATCCTGAAACCTGAACCCTAAACTTTGAGAACCTTGAACCCTGAAGAATCATCAACTTGAGGCCACTTTCAGGATCCAGTGCACGAGTCTGTTGGGTTACAACCAAAGCACAATTCCAGAAAATCATGCCTGCGCTGTGGCGAGAGCACTATTTCGAACCTGAACTGCCGGAGCCATAACACAGAAAAAACTTGCCGAACCGAAAATCGCCATTTGAAAGTTCAACATGGGGAATGAGCAAAACGTGCCCGTGCCTAGGCGAGAGCGCAAATTCGAGCAAAAAGCGCGTCCAAAACTTCAAAAAAAAGGACCCCCTGGAAAAAAACCGATCAGGCTTCGAGCGAAAATGCATTTTTCCGAAAAAATGACCTAACCCTTCAGTGTTTTCGAGCCCTGCAGATGCTGCGGTGATCACGAAAATGTGTGTGTTACTTGGGTTTTCAGCCCTCGACGCGAAAAATGTAAACACAGAATGTGTTCAGTCACACGGCCTCTTACAGGCGCCGTCACCATGTTATTCTTCTCACTCCGGTCAAAAGAGGGGCACTTACGGCCTTCCCTAAGGATCCATGTATCTATATATAGTATATACTTGGGCCTTAAAGGGCTTCTTGCCTTGAGGACTCTTCACCCCCTCCCTGCGGTACGGCGTGCTGCGCGCCTCGCGCTACATGAGGATGGGGCTTTGTTTGGACATGTTGTTGGGGGCTGACTGAAGAGGCCTACTGCTTCTTGTGCCGTTTGCGTGGTGTAATAAGCAATTGCGCACGTGTCCGACAGTTGGAAGTTGGAAGGACCATGCAGCCCGACTCCAAAGAACAGTGTGAGGCTTTCGACTTCCGCTTCATCTGCAGTATCCAACGTTTCTCCCTAAACCCTAAACCCCAGAACTATGAAACCCAAAAACCGTAAACCGTCAGTATACACAGCTCAGAGATCCTTTCACCTTTCCTGCGCCAGTACCCAGTAGTGGACGCCGTGCAAAGCAAAGCCCCGTCACCGAGTCCTGAACTTTGTCTAGGGTCCAGGAATCAAAAGAGGGGGAAGGGGTTTAGGATTTAGGTTTAGGTTAGATTCCTGAAAATTTCAAGATGCCCCGTCGTACCCTTTTAATTTTTCATGTTGGGGGGGTCAGGTTCTAGAGCGGGCATTGAGAATAGCTTGGTCAGCCCCAACCCGTCAACTAAGGACCCTATAAAAGTCACAGGGTCTGGAGACTGTTGGGGGCTAAGGCGGCCAAATAAAGCCATATGGAGGTGTGTGTGAGTGTGTGTGTGTGTGATTTAGGGGTGCCGATTTCAGGAGTTCCTCACTCTAACATTCAAGCATTCTGGGGTGCTACTTTCACCCCTGCGCCCCCCCATTTCAGGAACTACTCATACTAACTTCATTCACCCTGAACCCTAAATTAAACCTGATACTTCCCCTAAACCCTAAACCCTAAACCCGAAACCCCCCTTCGGAACAAGCAAGCTTTGGGTTTAGGAAGTTGCAACCAAGGCTTCCCATCATCGGCGACACGATGCAGCTCCTGAACCCGCCGCCTGATGAGGATTTCGGTTGTTGGGTCTAAATGTTCAGGGCTTTAGTGTGTTTAGTCTTGTTGTTCGTGTTTCTGGGTTTAGGGCTTTGCGGGTTTCGGGGTTTGGGGTTTTGTGGTCTCCGGGTCCAGGGCTTGAAGGTCCTACCCGATTCCTACGGGCATGCAGCCGCAGGCAGATGCGCTTGGAGCTTCATATAAGTGTGGTTATAAGTTGGGTTTTCTCTAATTCTACATGGTTGTAGCCTTGCTTAGGTTGCCATTTGGAGGTGTTGTGCGGCGCGGTGCTTGGGGCTCTCTTGGGTTGAGGGGCCGAAGCCCCACAATTTCACCCTACCGCGCGCTCTGCCCCAACTCCACAGGAACAAATGCAGTTCAAAGGTTGAGGGTTTAGGGTTTAGGGACATCAGGGGTGGGTTCCTGGCGTGACTTTGCAAGCCAGTTGCAAAAAGGGACCTCCTCCAAACTCAGGGTGACGTCTTGCTTGAGCTGCATGTGAGGTTTTGTCGCAGTCATCTCCATATTCGCTCTTCCAACAGCGTGCCCCCAAGGATAGCTCGCAAGATGATTTCCCTTACTCAGCTTTTAGAGAGAGCTCTTAGGGTTTAGGGTTTAGGGTTCAGGGTTTAGGGTTTAGGGCTCAAAAAAAAGGGTTTAGGGTTTAGGGTTTATAATGGGGTTGTGCAACTGGCGTGTCAAGAGGTACAGCCGGGCATGACGCACCAGAAGCCCCAACCCCTATTTGCCAACTCGCCTCCAGACCCGGAAAGCGCTCAGACCCAGATTTGCACAGTCTTTCAAACTAGCAAATGATGGCAGTCGGGCAGTCCACAGTTCTTTAGAAGAAGAAGAAGTCCATAGCGCTTTCCTGTAAAGTTCGAGTTGGGTTTTTGGCTGGGAAGGGTAAGGGTAGTCGGGCGATGATTTGTTTTGGGCGGCTGGAAGTTTCGCCTAAGGAAGACAATGGCAAGCTACCAAGTGGACAGCCGCAGCGCCTTCGACCCCCAATTGCCCTTCTGTGTTTCTCAAACCCTAAACCCTAAACCCTAAACCCTAAACCCTAAACAGGGAATTCGAACAGGGACCCCACGATGATAGAGTAACCAGTAAGGAAAGGAGGTTCAGACGTCAGCCTTGATCGTTTTCTCAGTTCTTTCAGGGTTCTGGAGCTTCGGATGTTTCCCATCTCACTTTTTATGCAGTTAGTTTGATGTTTGATGTTTCATGCTGTGCATTCCACATGGAAACCACACGGTGCTTTCACAATGTGAGCATGCACCATTTCCGTCTATCTGCGATGTTTTGTACATGTATGCTGCTGTGCGGATACTGAATCTGAGTATGCACCGCGCCGAATTAGGTTCAAGCGTTAATGAAAGTAGTCGTGGTTGCCCTTGCGGTGCACTCCTGCAACGGTTACTGCACCGGGCACCGGCGCAGTCCGCGCTCAAGCGGGAGCTAGGTGGCGGAAACCGAGTGAAAATGTGTAGCTGAGTGCTCCTCGGACTCCTCGCATCTCTCAGGAGACATGTGTCATATATTTTATAGAGAGAGAGGGAGAGGGAGAGGGTTGGGGGGGGGGGGGGGTAGGTTATTCTTGCAAGTCGGGTGTTGTTTGTTCCTTTGCTGAGGTCAAGAGAGCATTCCTTCTGGATGCAACTTTCACACTATGTTTGGGATAGAATGGCATTTACAGAATTCATCTACACCATCGGTTACATTCCCAGCTGCCTCCCCAGGAGACCAGACGTGAATCTCCCGTACCCTTGACGTTGACCAAGCCGTAGACCCATGCATAGCTCATCGCCTAAACCCTTAACCCTAAACCCTAAACCCTAAACCCCACCGCCCAGCCGAGGTAAGTTTGGGCCCGTTTGGCAGACCTCCGTCCTTTTCAAGCCCACCGGCGGCTAAGGGGGCAGGTGTGGAAGTGGCTTATCTGGCCAGGTGGGCCATAAGGCAGGAGAACGCGCTGAGTCAACTCTACGACAACCTTTGTGAGGAAGAAAAACCAGGACATGAGGGCCCCTCCTGAAAAAGATAATCAACAACATGACAAGCCGTCGGGACTACTGCTTGGCAGGCCGCGTTGGGCGAACTACAAAACACAGACCCTGCACAACCCAAAACGTCATGGAACCAGCACCACAGGCCACCTCTCAGAGAATCAAAATTCAGGGTTATTTCAAAGGATTTTGGTACGGTGAGCCGGCTTCCGATCTATCACCAACTGCTTGTCGACTGCCTGCTTGTCGACTCGAAGATACTTCTGGTTTCGCTGAAGTAGGCCCGGCACATCAAAAGAGTCCCAAAAAAACGTGCCAGCCAATACTGTTGCCCTAGAGTAGTTTTGTGCTGCTCCTTCAGTTTATTTGGGGCTTAAAGCGAACGGCATTGAATTAGGCTGGGCACCAGGAATTTCTCCCCTGCGAACCCGCCCCAGAACGCGAGCCACCAAGATCAGAAAATAAAGAGCCCCCAAACCAAACTGCTGGTTCACAGTGCAGTCGGGCTCAGTTGCTCAGACTCAGAGATAGCGCCGTGTAAACCAAACTGAAGGCCTCTCTTGCATGACCCTAAACCCTACAACCCGAAACCTTAAACCCGACGCACAAATTGAGAAGTGTACTAAACCCGAAACCTCTTGCAACCCAAAGGAAGGCAGTCGTGGTCACGGGAGCCCGCGAACTGGCAGAGGCCATGCGCCAGGAGAGCCGACCGAAAGCCACGCCTCTCGGGCTTGGAATGGCTTGGAAAGGTTTATACGGGCTAACTAGGTTTAGGGTTTTTATTGGCGGGCTCTTGTGATATTATTTGACATTTTCTTGGATTGGGTTTAAGAGCATCATATTTTGGAAGATTCTCGGAGGGGTTTAGGGGCCATCCTAGCCACAGTCCCTTCAAAAGGATTGTTATGTGTGCAGGGGCTAGTTTCCCATCTTTGCCCGGATAGGATTCCGTGGGTTTTGCATCCCAGTCAAGAGGCTGAAGCGGGCTGCAGGGTGACACGTTGTCGGCATACACTCTGCGGTCACATGTTGGCATAAGGCTACATGGTTGCAGCGTCACTTTAGTGCAGCACACCACATGTTCTGGAAAGCGCTGTAGCAAGCCCTGGTTTCCGAGAAGATTGCAACAACAAGCAATATACGTCTGTCGTCGATTTGTTTCAGTACTGAAGCCGCAGCTGATGTCATCCACAAGGTTGCGGCTTTTGCCCTTGGTTGACTCATCCACTGCAAGGGTCATACCGACACTCATAACCGTCCTTCGGACCCTGATGAGCCCTAGACCCTATAGGGGATAGGGGTCAACAAAAAACCAAAAAAAGGATCAACAACAGAGTAGAAAGGGATCGAAAAGAAAAAATGAACCAGCCTAGGCCCTTTACCCTAAACCTTAAACCTTTCTAAACCCTAAACCCTAAACCCTCGGTTGTTCATTTTTATCTGATCCTCTTTTTTTTGTTTTTTGATCCGGCAGCCCTTGACCCTACAGCATGCCAGTGGTCCGTCCGAGATGTGAGCGCTTAAGCTCTGAAGCCCTGTGCCCCTCACGCCTAGCTGGGTTGGTGAAAACAACATAATTTTTTCATAGGGGGCCCCCAAATGTAGATCCCCAAATAGTAGGGTCCCTTTATAACAAGGGCCCCAATAAGCTGCCACCGAATATCCGAAACCCCCATATGTGCTCTCTGACGTCCGATGCAAGGAAGGCCTTCTTCCCTCCCCATCACCAGAAGCTTTTCGGCCCGCAGTCGCTGCTCATGCACCTCGTGCCCAGGGTTCGGAGAGGGTGTTTATGTAGGGGTCGGAATAAGAACTGCTATTACACCCTTATGGTCTTATGGTACTCATGGTCCCTAAATAATTATACTATAAGAATCCCCCAACATCCTGCCCCTATAGTAGGCTTCAGGTTTTGGGATGTAGTAGGGATGTCGAACTGCCAGGGGACGCGCAGGCACAGGTCGAGGAAAGCGTGGCTTTGAGTCTCAGAGGCAGATGTCAAGTTTGACCTTTCAGCAGAAAGAGCCCAGATACCCAGATCAGGGGGTCTGGGGTTTACGGTTTGTACCCTAAACCCTAAACCCTGACTAGCGTGCCGAGGGAATCACCTGAGCCTAACAGGGCCCTGCAACAGAGACTACTGACTGCTGACTGCTTCTGGGGTCCATGCGAGCGTGACCGATTAAGCCCGAAACCGCAGAAAACCAAGCCCTAAACCCTAAACCGCCTAAGCCCCTGCGCCAGGCAGTCGGGCCCTCCGCACACCAAGCTCAGGCGCCTCATTCAGGTACCCTGGCCGCGTCCGTGCTCCAGGAAATCATGCCGGAAACTTCCTTTTTTTGTCAAGGTGAGGTAATTAGGCCGTATTTGCAAAAGAAGAATAGGCTCCCCCAAGCCCCGAAGTAGTTGCTAGCAGTTCGTAGTTTCTTGCGCATTTGGAGGGCTCTTCCTTGCTGGTGCAGAGAGGGGCGCGTAAACTCCCGCGGCAGGCAGCGATGATCCCGAAGGCTGTCTCAAGCTATCAAGAGAACATCGATGAAGGTTGGGCCATGCAATGGGGTTCAGCGCCTTCGGTGCTACCGTTCAGGGCTGTGGGTTTTAGAATCCGTTCAATTCGTGGTAGAAGGGATTGAAGAGAGAAGGGTCACCCTGTTGCAGTTCCATGCTCTGCATGATGATGTCTTTTGGTCTCTGGCAGGTTGGGTCTTGGCTTGAGGGGTCTTGGCTTGCTGTCTGTTCGCGGCCACCAGTGCTGGATGAGTGCGAGTTGTGGCCCCAGGGCGAAGATGAGAAGGCTGGTTGAAAAAAAAAGGTATAGGGGTCCCCCGTGCCAGTGCTCAAAGGGTCCCAGTCTTTATTTGGCGAAGGTGTGAAGGAATTCCTCTCCAAGGTCAAGAGCCAGACTGGGTATCTTGGCCAAATCCACTGACAAGATATGAGACGGCCGCGGTTGCCAGTATGGGTGGCGAGGAGAGTGAGCAGGTCGCTGTGACAGGAGAGAGGGTGGGAGGGGGAGAGAGAGAGAGAAAGAGAGAGAGAGAGAGGGGAGGAGAGTGGGATAGCGGATAGAGGGAGAGCGGGAGGAGACGGGGAGAAGAGGGAGAGGGGGAGAGCGCTCACTTCGTAGGGGGCTCGCCCCCTATAGGCCCCGCGAAAGCAAGACAGAGATTCTACAGCCTGTGGAGGGCGATGGTAGAAGCTGTTGGATCATGGAGAGCTGGAGTCTTGGCATCATAAACCCCGTTGGTTCTTAGTCTTAGTAGGAAAGGGAATGAGGTACCCCATATAAATGCCTGAAAGGTTATTATGTAGGTGCAAGGTACCCAATTCCCTCATCCCCTGAATCCTCTTGAGGCAGTTCTCCATGGTGGAGACGCTTCGATCCGCCGTCGTGACGACGATGCTCAAGATCTTATTCGGCACCCAGGTCCGGCTTTCCAAGCCGATGAGCCTGTTGCGTGTGATTGTGCATGCGTAGTTCCAAGTTGGGTTATATGTGTCCTGTTCTGTGGTCTTTATACAACTACTGTTAGCCTGAGCAAGTAAGAAATGCCCTTTCCAACTACGCAGTTAGTGCTTTGTATTTTAAGCACTTTGTGTAGATTGTTTCAGCTTGCTAGTTTCGTTCGAGCCATGCTGACAGGAACTAGCACTTCGTTAGCTTTGCGCAGAGATTGGAAACCCTAAGCCCTAGCCCCTGAACCCTGAGCCCCCAAGAGGCGAGCAGCTCGGACATCACCAGTTTGATCAAGGATGTGTCGATTTGGTCCACTGGCCTGCTGCCTCTCAGCCGAAATGGCAGAATCCCCTCCCCCTCCCCCTTTATCGGGTTTAGGTGCCAGCCCCCGGGGGGTGTGACGGTAGAGGTTTCCCGGCACGTTAACCCGCTCGAACTTAAAAGCAGCTTCTCTTGCAACAACACGTTGAAGTCATCAGACGTGTAACTTCAGGGATGACGCAGGCTGCCAAGTCCTAAGTTTCCTGCGCAGAGCCATCAAGTGACACATGCCTGCTGGGCCCCCGGCTTTCCAAACAACCCTAAACGTTGCAACAAACATCCTAAACCCTGAGCCCTAAACCCTAAACCCTAAACTCTAAACCCTAAACCCTAAACCCTAAACCCTACTGCAGCGGCTTTGGAGGTCGCCTCCTCTGACCTTCATCCCTTGGTCCAATGCGGCGCGCGCCCTGCGCGCCAGAGCCAGGGTGGCCGACGTGATTCGAGGCTCGGGGTTTATAGGTTTTGTAGGGTTTAGGGTTTAGGGTTTGGGGTTTGGGGTTTAGGGTTTAGGGCTTTGGAATTAGGGCAAGTTTAGGTTTTATAGGGTTTTTCGGGTTTATAGGATATTCGGTTTATGGGGTTTATAGGGTTGATGGGATTTATAGGGTTAATAGGGTTTAGGGTTTATCAGATTTATAGGGTTTGTAGGGGTTTAAAGGGTTTATAGGGTTTGCAGGGCCCGCGTGGCATGGAGTGCAGAGAGGGCCGTCGTGGCACGTGAGCGCCTTGTAACTTATGCCTATGGCCCAGATGCCATCTGGCTCTTGTGAGCGACTGTTGAATGCAGTTTCAAGATCACATGTGTCACCAAAACCTCCCCCTCCTGCGGGTTTGATCGCAATCTGTGCTGTGTGATTTACCCGACCTAAACCACTATGTAAAACCCCCTAAACCCCCCTAACCCCCCGGCGTAAAGACCTTCGGGGCGCTCTCCCTTGAAGGTCGAGTTTCGGGCTTAGGGCATAACAGCCCTACATAGATTCGATAGTTCATCTGGCTAAAACAGCTGGGGTGCGCATTAATTTGGTTGTGAATCAGAAGTGTGCATGCCTGGAGTGTTCCATTGGAGATTGCGCCAGCTTCAGTCCTGGTCGGAGAAAAAAAGGGTTTATGCCCTGGCCTCAGTTCCAGTCTTAAAAAGGGTTTAGGGTTTAGGGTTCAGGGCATTGAGTACTAAAAAACAACATGGTCCCACTATATCCACGAGTGGCTGGTTGAACTCTTGACACCCTGCCTCCCACCTGTCCGATTCATTCCCAAACGTGGTGACATGTATTGAACAGTCCTTCCAGGGGTTGAACAGGGGGGATGTTCCAAGTTGTTTCAAGCATGGTCATCGACCTCTTCCGCTTCCCGTGGCTGGAGAGACCCAGCTACCCTCGTCTGACCTGTTGGCTTCCAGAATCTGATCATGCACAGCGCCAGGCTGGCTCAAGTCTTGCGGCGAAGAAGACGGCACACTGCTCTCCAGGCGCGGGGGCAAGCATGGACAGAAAATCCAGATATCAGTCGCCAGACACAAGTGCAGAGCTGTGTAAGTCGCCCATTCACTTTACGGCTGAAGAAAACGCGGCAGGTGTTGAAGCCCATGATAGCCCATGAAATGTCGGATTGCCGCTATCATGTGCATTGCCGATGGGCTTTGATTGTGTGTGTGGTGTGACCAGGTAGCGGGTAGTTTAGAGGCCAGCAAAGTGCTGATGCAGATATGGCCACCTGAGAAATCCTTGAGCGTCATGCCTCGCCTAGCTACTAGCGGGTCCGCCGAGCTGTTGAGCTGTGAAGGATTAGGATGACTATAGGGAGTATTGCTGGAGGTTGCCCAGCCACCGAGGCATCATTTCGGGCACCTGAAACACGTGCGAGTCATAACTTTGGGTTCCTATACCGGGCTTCCCAGGTTTGGTATCGTTTCTTCGGGTTGCTAGAGTATAAGGATTTTCATTTTGAAGCGGGAACCCCTGCCTTGGGAAACCATAAACCGTAAACCCTAAACCCTAAGCCCTAAACCCTTAAACCCTAAAAATCCTAACCAGAGAACTTTCCAACCTCTCGCATGAAATGATCATTGCTGCTTGATGCGAGGCTGGTCTACGCACAGGACGAGGACGGAGCGTCCTTGACCGAGCAGGAGAGCCTGCGGTTTAGGGTTTCGGGTCTAGGGTGGCTGTCTTATGGTCTCGTGTGTGCCCGTCTTTCTGAGCCAGGAGATCATCGACAACGTGTTCACGCTGGTCTTCGCAGCGACAGACACCACAGCAAGCATCTTTGACGCAGTTTGGACCATGCCCTCCGGATTTCAATAATCAAGAAAGCATGTTGCAGCTGGTCTTAGCCAGTCTGGTTCACGTGACTGAACAACCAATGGCAATCAACAGAAAAAACAGCGAAACCTCTCTAACGTCGGCGCATGAAGGGGTTGTTCTAAATTAGAGTCTACATGTAATTTGTTACAGAGGTTCCTGGGGACCAGTGTCTCCACTGTGGAATACATGGAAGGCTTTGCTGGGCACTTACGCCTCATCAGATGTGTTCTTCTTGTGCCCGGACTTAGTTACAAGGAGCAGACGCCGAAATCAATGGGCACCTGCAAAAGGCAAATTCCATTTTGTTTTTCGAGATGTTAATCGGTCAATCATAGGGCTGTCTGACCCTGCCGGGACTGAGGTCAATACTACGTACCATGCGCACCCACAAAATTCATCATATTTTGGGGCCTCAGGCCAGCTAATCCAACAGAGCCCCGCACCTCACACAGTTCCGCAGTTGCGCAAAGCATCTTCGGTGTTTGAGGATGGCCGGAAGGTTGACTAAAGGCTTGGAAGTTGACAGATGACCTTCGTGCAACAGGCGACATTGCAAAGCCGTGAATACCAGCATCGCTATGCCCGCTTCATGCGTCAAATCGGCAATAGTTCTGGTTGGCACTTTGGGGTTCAAGGGTAGATAGATGGAGGGTTAGGAGTAGCTAAATAACTACAGCTGCGCACCCTGTAACCCTTAACCCTGTAAGTTGGCCTACTCGTAGCCCTAAGCCCTAGCCCTAAACCCTAAACCCTAAACCCTAAACCCTAAACCCTAAACCCTAAACCCTAAACCCTAAGCCTTACACACAACAATCTATGAGCCCCTCAAGTCAGGCTCCCTATCATCATCGTTTCTGGCGCTGTCACGGCACCCCGAGCTGCAGCAGCAGCTGCGGCAGTTCCTGGGCTGTTTAGGGTTTAGGGTTTAGGGTTTAGGGTTTAGGGTGTAGGGCTTAGGGTTCAGGGTTTAGGGTTTAGGGCTCATAGATTGTCATCGTCTTGCACTTGGCGGTTCATGATTAGCTATAATTGGGGTTGTAAGTAGGAGGCATGTTTACGGGTGGCCGCGTGCTTCCATTCCGCGCACGTTGCCAGAGTCTTACTGTCTGGGTTTAGGGTTTAGGGTTTAGGGTTTAGGGTTTAGGGTTTAGGGTTTAGGGTTTAGGGTCTAGGGTTTAGGGTTTAGGGTTTGATTTTGTTTCCCAGCGACTGTCCTGAAAAAGTTAGCTACGCACGCGCGGTTGGAATGCTCAGTGGCTCAGACTCGCGATGACCACTCCTTTGTTAACTTCAACAGCTTCCTGCACCTCCAACGCTCTGGTCCTGAGAAACCCTAAACCCTAAACCCTATACCCTAAATTGCATGAACCCGAATGTGCGGCAGCCAAGGGTGTGCAGCGACGAAGACACGGCACCCTGGCACCAAGGCTCGGGATGTTTTGCCCCGAGAGCCCAAGACACCCAAAATCCCAGACCCTGAAACCCCAAAAACTTCTTAAATCCTGAGACTCCGAGAATACATGGTTACCCAAAACCAAGAAACCCTAAACCCCTAAACCCCTAAACCCCTAAACCCCTAAACCCCTAAACCCTAAACCCCTAAACCCCTAAACCCCTAAACCCCTAAACCCCTAAGCCCTAAGCCCTAAGCCCTAAACCGTATGGGTGATGTGCTGGTTCACAGTGCAGTCGCGCTCAGTTGCTCAGACTCAGAGAGAGCGCCGAGTAAACCGTATGGGTTAGCCTTGCCTTTGGGCCATGTTGGCTAATTCTGCTCAACTTCGCGTTGTTGAGCGGCGTGCACCTCCTCCAGAATTGTTCTGGCCTCTTAGTCACCGAAGGGCCTTGCTTGTACAGATCCTTAGTTATTGAAACAAGGTATAAAGTTCCTCGACTAAGTCCGGCTCGGAACAAAATCACCAACCATAATTGTTGGCACTGAGGGATGTCAAGGGAACAGCACCATGTTCGTTCAGGGTTCAGGGGCTTCAGGCTTACGATTCTGTTTGTAGGTGCTTCGCAATGACGCGCACAAATTATAACCCTACTTGTAGCTACCCTTGAACCTCCAAATACCCCCTTTTCATGCAAAGCTCTTCTCATGCTCAGGAGTGCTCGGCGTTAGGAGACCAAATTATCACTTCGGGATTTCGGGTGCCAGACTGTTGGACATGCAGAAGAAGAGCAGCCCAGGACACCATTGAACGAAATCTCGATGCCTTCCTGAGCATCTCGGACGCACTGCCTTGTTCTAAATTTGAACCGCTTCTCCCAGCCTCTGACACACCCGCCCGCACGATAACCACGTGCACGGTGACTCTTGCAACCCAGAGTCTGAGCCCCTAAACCCTAAACCCTAAACCCCACCTTGAGCTGTCCGAATTCTCGGCCTGGCTGATTCCCCCTGCGTGTAGCTCTTTCTCCCTTAAAGGGTCCACGCAACTCTCTAGAATTAGCCTGGGTGTAGGGTTTAGGCTGATGGTATATACTTGGGTCCTGAAGCTGCTATGCAGCAACCTCAGGCCCAAGTATATACTATATAGGTACGTGGTAAGCGCGTGGGAGCTAGGGGTTAGGGGATTGGGGTTTCGGGATGGGTCTTGGGGGCTCTTGTGCGGGATCCCGCTATAAAAGCCAAGCCTTTTTCGGGGACCTCAGTGTCGAACAACCCCCCCCCGGCTCAGAAACGGGCCTTTTTTCTCCCAAACCCTGCCCTAGACCCGAGAGGCTCGAAGTCTTGGTGATTTTCGAATGAGACCGGGACGCTGTGGGAGTGCACTTTTCTCTATTTGTTTAAAGATATTTCAAAAACACTCTCACAGCGCAGCCGCATTTTATATAAACAAAATCGCGAGTCATGCACAACATGCAAGTGCACCAACACAAAGCAGCGATACGGTGTATGTCCTGTCCCCGTTTTCAAAGTAAATGGGCCAACTTTATTGGAATCCTAGAAACAACAAGAGGAATCCTCTATTTATATCCGTAGGAACCCTATTTTAGATTAATCGGAGCCGTAAAGTCAATAGGAAGCCTCTTAAAATGAATTGGAGGCGCCTCACAAAAAGATGAGAATCCTCGTAGAATTAATAGGAATTCTATTAAATTGAAGAGGAACCCTACTCCAATTAATACGAACCAATCGGACTCCTATAAAAAATAAGGCGAACCCTTGGAAATACTAAAATGAACATGAGCCTAAACCAATAGGAACCCCGTTAAAGTGAATGAGATCCCTATAAATATTGAGATATTAATACGAATCCCATTAACATGAACAAGAATCTGATGAAAATTGATAGGAATCTTATTACATGAGTAGGAGCCTTATTAAAATAATTAGGATCCTCTATTGAATTATCGGAGCCGCATAGCAGTTAATAGGACGGAAGCCTATTAAAATGAATAGGAACCCTTGACAAATCAAAAAGAACCCGGGTTACAATTCACAGGAATCCTATTAAAACGAGAAGGAATCTTACTAAAATGAATAGGAACCAATAGGCCTGCAAAACAATAGAATCCTTGTACGAGAACTAATAGGAACCCTACTAAACTAGTATGAGCCGAATCCTTAAAATTAATAAAAAAACCCTTTGCGAATCCCAGTAACATGAATAAGAACCCTGTTTAAATTGATAGGAGCCTTATTAAATTGGTAGGGGCCTTAGGGCGTGATGTCTTAAAATATGTTGCTAAGGTACAGTGTTTAGTAGAGATATTAGGTTTTGCTTATTGGGGGATGATTGCTTGAGACATCCTAGCTAAGGTATAGTTTTTAGGATAGATGTCATGCCTTGCGTATTGGGGCGTGATTGATTATATGGAGGTTTTGGTACTCTCTCGAGATTTTGCAGGATTCGAGTTTTGTTTTTGTGTACCTCCTCGAGAAATGGTGGCTGGGAGAGAGCCTCAGATCACGCAATTCATGGAAAACATTGGTTCTACCAATGTTGTTGAAAGATGGAGCCGAAAAACATTGGTAAAACCGACGTTTTCCAAAAATCCATGATTTTCAAACCATGTGGCCGCGAGCACGAAATTCATGGATAACATTGGTTTTACCAATTTTTGAAGGATGGAGCCGAAAAAACGTCGGGCCAATGTTTTCCAAAAAATCCATGCTTTTCAAACCATGTGGCTGGGAGCACGAAATTCATGGATAATATATCAATGTTGTTTAAATTTGTGCAATGCAGGACCTAGAGAGAATTTTGTCACGCCTCTCGCTCGCAAGCATCAGGACATTTAGTTCATCGCCCACCAGATGAGAGAAACACAGAATGCCATGTGCTTGATTGTCCATGTTAGTGCTTTTGTCACGTACAAAAGGGCACTCAGAAATAAAGCACTTTGGCTCGTATTGTTTGTAGCAGGTGGGGGGGTAGTTGTGCAGTTCCCTCGACCTTGAGGTCGGCCGACCGAGAGGCGAGGACGTGCAAGCCTAGCTGTCGTAAGTGCTTAACCTGGGCCCGGGTTCCGAACTGCTCCGTTTAAACCGGACCCCTTCGGACGTTTTGTAGTCAAGCGCCATGGCTTTTCTGCGGCTTTTGATATGCGTCTGCTTGCTCATGTTGCCAAACGGCAGAGCCGGCGTGACCAGACGCAGGCGCAGGCTGTGGCCAGAAGCATCCAATGCCCCTCAACCTGAAGTGCCGGCTGCTGCTGTGGTGGAGGATGCAAAGAACCACATGAATACAGGTGAGGCCACTCACCTACCCTCCAACTCAAGCTCGGCTCACGGACCGGGCGACAGCAACAGCGACTCTGGGAGCGAGGGGGTCGAACCAGCAATGCAGCCAGCGGTTGCAATCGATCCGCATGACGAGCCTCTGGTGCAGAGTCTAGTCGAAGGCATGCTTCGGCTGATGCTTGACACTGCCTCCGGAGAGACATTGACAGCCCCGCAAATGACCAGGGCCGAATGTCTAGCACGTTGGCTTGAAGTCTTCATCACGCATTCGGAGACAGCCACCACATATCAACACATCAGGGAACTTCTCCGTGTGAGGTTGCAGGAGCTTGGCTACTCCATCGATGCCAGGGCCACTCTGCTGTGGCAGTTGGAAGATGCCATGCAAATTCCCACGATCCTTCCAGGCGGGCAGTGGTTGCATGTTCTTCGCGTAGCAGCACGGACTCGAGATAACATTTGTGTCGAGCTAGCACGTGTCTTCACGCAGCAGAGCGGCAGTCCACATCAGCACCTCCTGTCTAGGAACAGGAACTGCCAGAGCCAGCCGGCCCCGGATCTAAGGCACTGTGACATGCACTCTGTGCGCTTCAAGCTGTGGAAGACACGGGGCTGGGTTAGGCGCCTCCCTGTGCGTCCGAGACGGTTCTTGCGAAGGAGGTCCAGGGGCAGGGGGCCGGGGCTTGTCGAGTCTCTTGCCTGCGCGCTTGGGGCAGTTTGTGACAGTTCGGGTATTTGCCTCGTCTGGCCGTGCGATCTGCCAGCATACTTCTACAATAGCGCACCAGTGCTAAACTGCATACAGAACATTCGGGCATGGTTTCCGAAATCTTGCTGCAGATACAAGCCTTGTGATCTTTGGCAGGTACCGCGAGCCCCTGCACAGCCGGAGACTGATGCGCCCTGGCTTGTAGGCTGCAGTCTTGAACTAGGGTCCAGCAGGCACTTTTTCAGCCAAATATGTTCCTGTGCAAAATATGGCCCGATCAATGCACCTACTGCACTGTCACCTGCGAGTGTTGCCTCGCGGATTGCTTACCTGGCTTGTGTTGCTCAGAGTGAACTCTCATTTTCACCCGCGGCCCATCATCTCGCATTCGCAGTCCAGGGACAAGTCAGGGAGCGGTGCGCCTGTTGGGTGCGAGCCTTGCAGAAGCACCTGCGCCAGACGTGCTTCAACGAGTGCACCTTGATGGTCTGGACACTCCTCTTTACTGTTCACCTCGCAGTCAGGAGAATGCCACTCCAGGCTGCTTGGACTTTTGTGGGCAGCCTGTTCACGTCAAGCCTTTGCCTGAAGCGATGGAGGCGCGCAAGCCAGGTTCCTGCTGCGTCAAGCTGTCAATCTGCACAAATTGACACTGCACTGCCACCTACCACCAAAAATGTGAGCCAGGTCGGTCCCAAGTCCGGCCCAGACACCAGAGCTGGAAATGTGGCGCTGTTGAAACTGTGTTTGTTTTGCGTCATCTTGTTCCTGCACATTCCTGGTGTCTGTAGTGCGAGGGTTGCTGATGGGCCCACGCCATCAGCCGGAGCGGATCTCTCTGATCAGCAACAAGCCGCTTCCGCGAAGCAAGGTGGGGTACTCAAAGCACCACGATGGCCCGTCAAGAGGGCACTACAACGGGCTCGCTCCAGAGCCGCCAAACACGGCATCACTTGGTATCGAGGCCAATGGCTCAGCAGCCACGAACTGGACGCAGGCAGGCCTTGCCTGCGGCCCAGACCGCCGCGCACTCCTCAGCCACCCCGCCCTGCCTCACACCGACCCTTCATGTTACCCAGGTGGCCTGACAAGCAGTCTTCCGCTGGGAACGATGCCCAGCCTCAGGCATCCCATGGCAAGAAGTTCTTGCGAGTCTTCTCACTTAATATAGGCGGTTTTAGCGTTGCTGTCTACGATGAGTTGTGCTTGTGGCTGGAATCACCAGCGGTTCGCAGCCAGCTTGACATTGTGCTCATCCAGGAGACCTGGCGAGAGGGTACCGAATATTCACTGCCGCACTGGCACTGGATCTCCTCCGGATCCAAACCTCTCATTGGCCAGGGAGTCGCGACCTTGGTCTCGACTAGACTCTGCCAGGCTGACTTGCTCCGCTTTCATGAAGTTCGAAAGGGTCGTGTGCTACATGTCAGGGTTCCCCTTGTGGTAGACGCCCAACATCGCTTTGTTGACATAATCAATGTGTACCAGCATGCCAGGGTTGACGAATCCCAAAAGACATATGAAAAACGACAGTCCATCTGGAACGGACTTGACCAAATCCTCTCGAGCCTTCCCAGTAGAAACTACCTCTGTGTGGGAGGTGACTTCAACACGGATCTCACTCATGAACTCCCCCATGTCGGCACCACTCTTCCGCGTCGGACTGCGTCCTCTCAAGCACGCGACCAGCTGAAATTCCAGGGCATTGTCTCCCGCTACGGGTTATGTGCAGTAAACACTTGGAGTGCTGCCCCCACCTTTCGGGATGCAGTCGGAAACGCATCCAGGATTGACTTCCTTCTTGTTCGTTTACAGCAAGCTGCGAGTAGACGGGTTGCGCTGCAGCCTCAGGTCGAATTGGCGTCCTGGCGGCAAGGCGGGCGTCACACGCCGCTGTGCATGGAATTAGACATCAACTTGTGGCGTCGAGTAAAGGTGCATGTGGCCAAGGCCACATTTGACAAATCTGCCCTTCAGGAGGCCGCTGCCGGTCAGCTTGTGCAGGTTGACTCTCTGAGACGTGAGTTTCTGGCGCGTGTGGGTCAGGAGACTGTCAATCCGGTCCAGCTGGACAGGGCCATTCTGGAGGCATGTGAGGCTGCCTTTCCCCCATCCCAACCGGCGCCGGCCAGACCCCGTCCCTGGCAACAAACCGAGACTCTTGTCACACTCCGCCAGGTCTGGGAATTGCGAGCGCAGTGCCGCTCCATCCGGAGAAGCCCCGAAACACTCCGCACATACCTGCAGGCTTGGAAGCTAAGTGTCAAGTACAAAGCCATGGTAAGAGTTATGCATAAACAATGTAGACTAAGAAGGCGTCACCTGTGGCTGTCGCAACTGCAGGATGCCAGCGACGCACTGGCGCGTCATGACTCCTACAAGTTCTTTCAGATGGTGCGACTTCTGGCGCCCAAGCAGGCCAAAACCAGAGTGCAGCTACGGGATCAAGAGGGACGGATTCTCACACCTAAGCAGGAGGCTCGCGCCTTTGCGGAATATTGGAGTAGCATCTACTCCACACGCACGCTTGAATTCTCAGAGACGCCTGGAGCCTGCGGCGCTGCATTGTGATAAGCCCCAAGGCCCTCTTTCATGCCCTAAACAGCATGCCGACGAGGAAAGCGGTCATGCCTGGCACTGCGCCCTCTGCGGCATACAAAGCTCTTGCCCCGGAAGTGTCGTCCATACTGTCAAACTTCCTGTGTGACCTGTGGAGGCCAGGCGCTTTGCGCATCCCCCAGCTGTGGTCTACGTCCTATCTCTGCTTCTTGCCAAAGCCCGGGAAGTTGGCCAAGCAGCCGGACTGCTACAGGCCCATAGCTCTGATGTCTGCTAGCGGCAAAGCCGTGCTGAAGTGCATACGCGTGCAATTGCAAGCTCCCTTCTCGGCTGCTATGGCAGTGACTCCTCAATATGCATTTACTCCGGGCCGTAGCGCCAGTGAAGCCATAGCTAGAGCTGCCTCACACTGCTATCGAGTGCGTGCAATGTGCGACAGTCAGAAGCAAACCATCCACGACAAGCATGCAGGTGCGGATCGTTTCCCTTGCTGTGGAGGCGCGCAGCTGGCTGTAGACTTAAGCAAGGCATTCGACAGTCTGCCCAGGTTCATCCTTGAACAGGTCTTGATCCACGCAGGGGTGCAGGCCGACCTTAGGGAGCTAATTCTCCTGTGGCATGAGCAGGGAATCTACAAAATCGAGGCTAGAGGTGATCCGCACCAGGAGACCATCGGCACAGGGCAGGGGGTCAGACAGGGTTGCGTGCTCAGTCCAGCTCTATGGGCACTCTTCACAGCCTACTTCATACCAAGGCTAGAAGCCAAGACCCGCCCAGGCTGGCCACAGCAGGCTCTCACTCTCTACGCAGATGACCACCTTTTCCGGTGGACCTTCACCACCGCTGCCCAGCTGCGCGAGCTCAAGCACGATATCCAGGCAATTTTTGAGACTCTGCGTGAGCTGGGAATGCAACCGAACCCAGCTAAGAGCTCATTGATTCTCAGGATTGCTGGCAAGGAGGCCGCCAACTGGAAACGCAAAGCTATCAGTGTGACGAAGAATGGCGCCAGGGTGTTGAGGTACGGCGGCCAGCTTGCTGACGTCATACCCATCGTGCCTAGGTACACCTACCTAGGTGTAGTTCTATCCTTTGAACATTTCGAGCTTGACACCATGCGCCATAGACTGTCGCAGGCAAGTGCTCACCACGGTCGGCTCCGGCGAATGATACATGCTTACAAAAGCCTCACCGCCAAGCAGCGCTTCGAGCTCTGGCGGACATGCATCCAGTCGGCACAGCTCTATGGCTTGGAGGCTGTAGGAGTGAATGCGTCGGGGCTCAGGCTCCTTCACATTCAAACCATAAAACACCTGCGAGGCATCTTCCGCACTCCCAGGCATCTTGCGCTGCCCTCGGACACCAGCTTCATGGAGCATTTTCACATCACTGATCCTCAGGAGGTCCTGCGAGGGCGCTGTCAAGCCTTCGGCCAAAGGCTTCGCGCTCAGCATGACATACCGTGCTACGGGGTGCAGGAAATCAGAGAATGGGCGGACCAGGTCCTGGACCGTGTTCCAGCCCCCTATCAGTCGGCCACCAGGGCTGCGCCCTCGGTGGACATGCCATACAAGTGCACTCATTGTGATCTCTGCTTTCAGGATCTGCGTGTACTCAAGTCACATGAAGGTAAGGCTCATAAGGTGCATGCGCAGGTACTGTCCGTTGATAAGGGGATGCATGGGGTTAATGGGTTACCTGTTTGCAGGCACTGCGAGGTCAAATTTGCGACATGGCACTGCCTAAAACGCCACATTCCAAGCAAAGCTGTCAGGGGCTTAGGCCGCCGACGCATGCCCATACCGTGCTTGCCACGCGCCCTCCCTCCCCCCCTGCGGCGCCTGAGCCCCAGTCCCAACCACTGCTGCAGGACCTGCCGTACATACAGCGCGCTGCCACCAGGGCTTTAATTGTGAATGGTAGCTGGGATGACATAAGTAGGGACCGGACGATGTGCACCGAGCTACTGCAAAGATGTGCGCTCTGCCACCAGTGGATTGCTGCGACCAATGGTCTCAAGAAGCACATCCATAACAGTCACATTGACACTCATGTGCATCATTCCACGTGCGTTGCTCGCATGAAGCTGGAGCTCAAAGCTGCTGTCAGCCCTTGCAGACTCTGTCACACCCGTGTCGTGGACGCCAGGCAGCATGCTGTGCAGTGCAACACTCGCTACCAGATACATATGATGCATCTGCTGTTGACAGGTCATGACGGCAGGAGCGGCGGAGCAGGCGGTGGCAGTGTTTGCACACTTGCTGCCTTCCATGTCGCTGCAGACGGGCCAGGGCGCGGGGTCGGGGGACAAGGGTCAAATGCAGGACTCTCGGCAAAAGAGGCCCCGCACAGGGCCGAGCCCGACTCAGCAAGGCAAGAACAAGGGCAAGCCCAAGGGGAGAGGCAAACAGCGAACAGCCGCCGACCAGGACCAGGACATGGACGACTCTCTCGACCTGTCTCAGCGGGAACTCCTACGCTTGATCGCTACTTTGGTGCTGCAACAGCACGACCAAGCGCTGCGCACGCAGCTGGACACGGGCTTTCTGCTTACCCTCAAGAACGATCTGGGCCCCGAGTGCATGCTGCCCGTCATGCAGAAGGTCGCCAAAGCTTGGGTTCAAATGAAGGAGGAGGAGCCAACCAAACTGGACATGCCGCTGCGCACAACGCTCTTGATATGCATGTTTCAGGAGCTGAAGAGTCGAGCCGAGCTCTTGCAGGCCGATGCCGAGGCTATCGAGAAGGCGACGCAAGCAGGCTGGCTGAACAGCTCGCGGGAGTGGATATGCCAAAAGTGGGATGTGGACACGGAAACCATGGTGGAAGACAAGACCCGACCCTGTGTGACGATGGAAGCCTTCCTCGGACAAGTGGTCAAGCTGCAGGGTCTGGTGGCGGAGGTAGCCAATGTGCCCAGGTTCCAGGCGACGAGGCCTCTGGCCAAGGGCAACATTACGGGCCACAGTCTGGCATTCCTCTTGGATGTGTCACTACGAACGCAAGCGGATCCGCTCTACGAGCAGCTGAAGAGCTGGGACGGCCTGGCAGCCCTGAACCTCATCGGTGCGAGACTGCGCCCAATGAGGTTGAAACGTTCCCCTGCCGCGAACAAGCTGCAGAAGTGGCTCTCGGGTGCCTAGGCCTTCGTCTGCTGAATCCGAGAAATCAGTGTTACTTGAATGCCACAGCCATCGCGCTTTGCTGCTGGCTTTCGCAGGCCTCTGCAGAGCACTTGCCGCCTGATCTGCTTTCACAGGCAATTGCCGACACGCTGAAGCTTCCTGCCAAAATCAAACACACCATCCGCACACTTGCTAGGTGGAGGCCACTGCTGGCTTCCTGGGAGAGGCCGAACCTCCAACATGACGTGCACGAACTCCTGCAACACTTGTTCGAGGTTGGGGCTCCCGGAAGCCGCTTGAGCGAGTGGCGTGCTTTTGTGATGGAAGGCGGGCGCAAGAGGGGTCGTGATTTAGGGCACTCCTTCATCACTATGCCCGTTGCAGGAGATCAGCCCTATAGGTCGCTGCAGGCTTGCGTACAGGCTTGGTCGCTGCAACAATGGGGTAAGCCACCGAACAGACAACCCTTGTACCTTGCTGTTGCGCATGGGGTCCGACATGTTGGGATTGTCTTGCAACGGTATGCAAACCTGCATGGTGTGATGACGAAGGCAGCACATGACATCAGCTTTGACTCTGAGTGCGAGCTGCCCCAGCTTGACAGCTCTGGCACCCTGCGGTGGAAGCGTTTCCACATCCGATGTTTCATTTTTCACATTGGCGACACTCCCAGCTCAGGCCATTATCGCACTGCAATTTTGCACGAAACATCATGGTGGTGTTCTGAGGATGGAGTGAAAGGGCGTAGAGCTACCAAACTTGACCGTAAGCAGATGCTGAGTGGTGGTTATGTTTTCATGCTCACCAGATTTGAGTAACGTTGTTGCGGTGTCTTTCTTGACTGTAGGCTGCCTGCTGGCACACGTGCCGGGGCGTAGTCATGCAGCTACCCGTAGCGATGACTTGGAGTGTGTCACGGTACACAGCTGTTGCAATGGGGAAGAACCCGTGTTGCAGTAGCCGAGCTCAAAGCTTGCTCCGTAGCTAGAGTGCGCCTGGTGGTTACCAAACTGCTCGCGTTCGCAAAGCAAAGCAAAAAGCACTCAGAAATAAAATCTCACAAAACCTTAAAAAAAATATGAGAGACTCTTCCCAGGGGTCCGGGTCCCCAACAGAGTCCCCCAGGAAACCAAAAAAACCAAACAAACCAAAAAAACCAAAAAAACCAAAAAAAACAATCCTGAGGGACTCTGTTGGGGACCCGGACCCCTGGGAAGAGTCTCTCAGGATTGGTTTTTTTGGTTTTTTTGGTTTGTTTGGTTTTTTTGGTTTTTGTGGGGATTTGTTTTGCGTATTATACCTTTTTGCACGGTTTTTCGTGTTTTTTTAGGTTTTTTGTTTGAAATTCTGCATTTTAAGTAAAAAAAAAGTGCACTCCCACAGCGTCCCATTTTCTTTCGAATTCCCTGCCAGTGTGAGAGAGTCCCCTGAACCCTAAACCCTAAACCCTAAACTAAACCCTAAACCCTAAACCCTAGCCGCTAGCCGCACTCAAAAGGTGAAGTGTTGCGGACTTCACCCCCGGCGCCCTTTGCCATGCGCCTGGTGGAGGAGGATCTGGAGGTCGATGTTGGGCCATTCTAGGGTTTAGGGTTGGGCCATTCTGGGGTTTCGGGCCTGGTTATCGCGGGTTTTTTGTTTTAGGGTTTTTGTTTTAGGGTTTAGGGTTTAGGGGCTTTGGATGATTAGAAGTGGGGGCTTGCATGTTAAGCATTTGTCGTGGTTTTTTTTGACGCGAATCGCAGCAGATGTCTGATGTGAAAGTTTCGCAAGCAGCCGGATTTTGCAGCCGGCAAAGTACTGCACTGTCGTTCTTCCGCGGCATGGGGCAGATGTCACACTCAAGTTGTTTGCAACCCTAAACCCTAAACCCTCAACCCTGGAAAGTCTTAGAGCTTCGGAAAGTGTGAGGGAGACATCTTGAGAGCGAGAGACGATACAGTCTTCTCTTTGGCGTGGGCCTCAGACCAGGCGCTATATACAAACAGAGTTTCGGTTACCCTTCCTCAACCCTAAACCCGAAACCCTAAACTGTAAAACCCGTCATAGGGTTAAACCCTGGCCCTAAACCCTAAAGTTTGGTCATAGATGTCCGTGCCGATTTCACTTCGCTAAGCGCTGTGCTCCAGAAGAACATTCAGATCGGCCTGGGATGTCCAGCGTTGCATAAAGGGTATTCAGGGTTTACGGCTTAGGGTTTTAGGGGCTGTTACAGGGGTTTACGGGTTTCCCACATTTAAGGCTTAGGGCTTTAGGGGCATCTGAGGCACAACAGCTGTTAATTTGAGGTAGAACTGGAAGAGAGGCAGGGGTGCCGGCAGTTTGTCTTATCGAGTACTATAACGGTCAAAATAATTACTAACATATATGGTCCCTATAATACTATATAACTATAGTCTCATGACCCCAGAACCCTTTTCGAACTACTAAGGCCCCTAGACTATTTGCGTATCTTCTTTCTTTCTCACATGGACCTCTTGATCTCTTTAATACCCTTGTCCGATGCTTTCCATCTGTCGCTTGGGTGCAGGTGAGCAATGTCCTTGTGCCGGCTGGGTGGCTGATGGTCTACGGCAGCCTGTCCTTTTAACACCCTAAACCCTAAACCCTGGGGAGGGAGGCAGGGAGAGAGAGAGAGAGAGAGAGAGAGAGAGAGAGGGAGGAGGAGGAGGAGGACAAGAAGAAGAAAAAAGAAGAAGATGCCGGGACGCCGGGCTCAAAAAGCCAAAGAGCCCTACCAGCCTCTCACCCCCTGTTGTACTGATTGTTTGAGCCTAGGGGAAGTCTGTTGTCAGCCTGGCAAGGCAGATTTTGTCGGGAAGGTATGAACAATTAGCGTAGACATGATTGAAGACAAAGTCGTAGGTCAGAACGATGTGACCAGTGGCTTCGGCTGTTTTTTTTTTTTTCTTTTGGGGTTGGGGGTTATAGTTTTACGGTTCAGGGTTCAGGGTTTAGGCCCCCTATTCTACCCTAAGACCCTCAACCCTAAACCCTGATCCCTATGAAGGACTGATAGTATAAGGGTGAACATTCCAAGTGGCATGTGTGCAGTGGACGTTGGCTGAAAGTTCGGCTAGCTGGAGACCCTCGAACATTGCCCGCTGTGAGCGTGTGGCGAGACTACCCAGAAGGACCCTCAACTAGCACATAGTAGTTCAGAGTGTATGATGCCAATACCACTACCAAGGGCAATACTGAGAATAATAGCAAGGCACCCCCAAACCCGCAACCGCAACCCTAAACCCTAAACCCTCAACCGTAAACCCTAAACCCTAAACCCTAAATACCCTAAATTTAGGAGCCTCCGGCTCAGGCCGCCGACCCAAGAGGCCCGAAACCTCTCAACCCTCAAACCCCTAACCCGAAACCCCACACCCTATACCCAGAACCCTAATCCCTCAAGAACCCTCACTCCAGGTTTTGAGCCTCTGTGGGTCCAATGCTCTTGTCTTTAGGGTAGCCTTAGGGCTTTGGGTTCGACCTTTGGGGCAGGTTTGGTTGGGCTGTAGGGTATAGGTTTGGGGTTTAGGGTTTATGAAACGACCATATCCGCTTTGGGGTGTCATGAGCCTCCTTAATTCTCGATCCCCAAAAACCGACCGCGAGACACGAGTCGAGTCGGTCAGTCTGGATGGGGCGGGCTGGTGTGGGGGTGGGGGGGGGCTGCGGGGGGGCTGCGGGGGGGCTGCGGGGGGGCTGCGGGGGGGCTGCGGGGGGCTGCGGGGTGCGGGCAAAAAGGGGGAGAGGGTAGAAGGGGGGGGGGGTGTGAGGGGTGGGGGGGGGGGGTGGGCCCCCCTGCGTTTTAAGGTTTTTGGGGGTGTAAGGGAGGGGAGGGGGAGGGCTCCCTCCCCCAAAACCATCCAACACGCTGCCGGACCCTAAACCCTAAACCCTAAACCCTAAACCCCACACCCCAAACCCCAAACCCCAAACCCTAAACCTTATAAACCCTAAACCCTAAACCCTAAACCCTAAACCCTAAACCCTAAACCCTAAACCCTAAACCCTAAACCCTAAACCCTAAACCCTAAACCCTAAACCCAAATCAAAGCTTACTTTAGGGAACCTTATAGCCGGAAGCCCGAAGCTCGCCTCGGGATTTGGTTTAGCAGATTAGGCCCAACCTGACTGCGGGATAGGGCGGCATACAAACTGCAACCAGAACTCACCGTTTAGGGTTTAGAGTTTAGGGTGTAGGGTGTAGGGTCTAGGTTTTACGGTTTAGGGTTTAGGGTTTCAGCCTACTTGGAGGTTCATGGGTAGTTAGAAGTTAGGCTATAAGTACGGCAACTATACTGATCGCCATTCTTGGGGTACTTATGGCCCTACTTACCACTACCCATGTACCTCCAAGTGGCCACAACGCCTGTGGAGAAAAGTTGTGCTCAGGCTTTGCCGGGACCCTTCTGTGCGACGACGAGCGCTACCCGCAACCGGAGGACCCTTGCTCAGAGTTGTGAAGTAGGTCAGGGTGATTAGGGTTGGGGGTGATGAGGGTCATTCGGGATGTTTAGGTCTCGGGCTCGTTGGGATGCAGAGGAGGGGGGGGTGGGGGTTGGGTAGGGGGGGGGTTCGGCGCCAGGGCTAACTTTAAAAAGGAGCAGTATATGCCCCCCATACCCCTTATGCATCCCATACTGCCCTTAATCAACCCTGAACACTAAACCCTAAACCCTAAACCCTTGTAGGCTACCCACCTAAGAACTCCCTTTCAAGTTGTCCTGGAACTTGTGGGCCGAAGACAGGAGTTCCAGTGGAACCGGACCTTTTCCGATGGCCAAGGCCGCTGTTTGGGGTTTAGGGTTTAGGGTTTAGGGTTTAGGGTTTAGGGTTTAGGGCTAGGCCCTCTGAAGCTTGAGTCGGTGCAGTGGGGTTTTCAGTGCATCTGGGCGAGCCCTCGGAAGTTCTAGGGGCCTTACTAACTAGAACAGGGTCTTTTTCCCACCTTCGGTGTGGGGCTGTTAGATTTTAAGCTCAACTCTTCTGCTCGCCCGGAACTCTTCTCCTCCCGGCCTACTCCTCCAAAATCCCTGGAGTGCCCAACTTCAGAGACTTTTTGGAGTGCTGAATTGCCCAAGTCAGAGAATCCTGGAGTGCCCCACCCCAGTCCAAGTGCCCAAATCCAGAGTCTCCCTGGAGTCAACCCCAGAGACTCCCGGAGTCTGCCTGGAGTGCTTAACCGCAGAGCCTCCCCGGAGCGCCCAACCCCAAGACTTGAGGAGACTCGCCCAACCAGAGATTCCTGAAGTTGCCCAATTTAGAGACTCCCTGGAGTGCCCCACCCCCAGAGTCTGCTGGAGTGCCCACCCCAAAGTCTCCAACCCCACACTCCCTGCACTGCCCAAAGAGACCTGCCCAACCCCACCCAGAAACTCCCTGGAGTGTCCCGGAGTGCCCAAACCCAGAGACTCCCTGGAGTGCCCAACCCCAGACACTTCCTGAACTGCCGGGGATGTTCGAAGTAAAATGTTATTATTATTATTATTATTATTATTATTATTATTATTATTATTATTATTATTATTATTATTATTATTATTGTATATTTTTTTTTTGGGGGGGGGGTATTTTAGTATAGATATATATGGACCCTGACGAATACTATTAGTAAGTGTTCCGACCCCTATGTTATAGGGGACTAGGGGTTGAGGGCTTTAGGGGTTTTGGGGGGTTTAGAGTGTTTAGGGGTTTGAGGGTGTTTTGGGGTTTTGGGTTTTGGGGGGTTTTAGAGGATTTAGGGTTGAATGTCTTTTTACAGCTGGGGTGTAGGGTTTAAGGGTTTCAGGGGTTTAGGGTGGATGCTTATAGGGTCTAGCCTGGCTGTGGCCAGTGGAATGACCTACCATCATGCAAGCATGTTCCTGCCAGCATGTTCAGCGAATCCTCGAGAAAGGCTTTCACAGTGCCAGGAGCGGTCAGGTCATGGCATCGTGGCCGCGTGTCATGTTCACTTGCCGCTGTCATGACCCCAAGCCCTACACAACCCACAACTACCCCGGGGGCTGTTTTAAGTTTTGCAAATCTTATTCGTTCAGGACGACCTTATCCAGGAAGATTGCTCCAGAGGGTGTGAAAGGAGCCGAGCATTGGCGACCCCAACTGAGGCCCCGAAACCCTGTCTCGTCGGCAATGCAATGCATTGCGAGTATGCGTTGTTTGCTGGATACGTGTGCATGCCCCAGCGTGCGACCTAGTCAGCTAGGCGAGTGACCAGCAAAACTAAGCCTAGTAGTGTTTTTTCAACCCTAAATGCACGAACAAAAAGTACTCAGAACAGAATCAAGCACTCAGGGGTGTAGGGTTTAGGGTTTAGGTTTAGGGTTTAGGGTTTAGGGTTAGGGAGACACCAGTGGCCTATGATGCCAAACCGAGATCCGCTCAGGAAGGCCCAAGGATGCAACCCCTAACCCCCAACCCCCCCCCCCCCCCCCCCCAGTAGCTTGTTTTTCAACCCTAAACCCTAAACCCTAAACCCTAAACCCTAAACCCTAAACCCTAAGCCCTAAGCCCTAAGCCCTAAGCCCTAAGTAGCATCTTTTCCCGTGGGTGGTGCCGGAGGCCAGAATCTGGATGAGGCGGCCTTCGGTGGCGGTCCGCGAATGTGCCCGGGCCGTTTTCTGGCTGCCAAGGCCGGGGCTTTGGGAGTTCAGGGGTTGGAGCTTCGGCTTTTGGTGCAGGGTTTGGGGTTTAGGGTTTAGGGTTTTGGGGTTTAGGGTTTTGTTTTGGGGTTTAGGGTTTAGGGTTTAGGGCCGTGAATCCAGGTGGATGCACCGAAGCCCGTTGCAAGAAGGGTTTTGAATATTGGGTTTGGGATTATGGCTTTTTGGGTGTAGTTTTCGTTTGTCGCTTTGGGTTCTCAAGTGCCAGCTTGATGTGCTAGCAGCCCCCCTAATATTTGCTTTGACCTGCTCGTCAATACCTTTCCGCACAAGATTGTTCGGTCGGCAAAGTGCGCATGAAGGCCCACAGCTGCACGCAGCAGGTACTCGTATAAAGAGTTGGGACTCGTGTGTACCCGCAAAGGCTCAAAGCCATGATTCTGGTAGTGGGTTTGGGTGGCGGTGGTTGGAACCTCCCCTGTGCATGCAGCATATGTGCCGCTTTGTTGCTCACTGGAGCCGGACACGATTGTAGAGTTACTGATGTGGACACCTGTGGTTGGGTCCTGATCTAGCCACCCTCCGCCCCCCTCAACCCTCAACCCTCAACCCTCAACCCTCAACCCTCAACCCTCAACCCTCAACCCTAAACCCTTCACGATCCTCAAGAGCGAGAACACATTCCTCCAACGCCAAAGAAATCCTTTGAAGGGCGAAACCCCCCGAGTCACAGGTCGCCAAGACCCTTCTGCGCGAAGCTTCTTCGGCAGAGAGCCCAATACTCTAGGAATGACTGCCATTTGTAATCGCTATCTTGCCCTTATAAGGAATCCACTTTTGGTTTTTTTCTTGGGGGGGGGGGGGGGATTCTTCAGCAATTACTAGATGAGTAGTACATCCAGGCTGCCAGTCGTCCACCGGGCCATCGGTGGACCATGATCCAAGCGGTGACAAACTCTCGGCCCGAGACCGAAAAACCCTTGCCTACTCTGCTTAGGATTGCTTTTCTGCTTTCAAAACACGAAACGAGGCTTTCAACAGTGAGTTGCCCTGCTGCGCGTCCGAGCGTCCGAAACCCTTCGCCCTAAAGCCAAAGGGTCAGTGAGCAGGCAATACTGAAGATGTCTCGTGATTCCCTCCCCAGGTTCCCCAGTTGCCTTGTTTTTTTAGGTCAGGCTCCCTTGTAGACCTCCATGAAACCAAACTGGGTTCCCCTTTGGTTTCCTTTTAGCCAGTTACCTGGACCCCTACTTGAGGGCTCGTGCGCAGTCAGAACTGTAGTGTTGCAGGTACCCTAACTAAAGTTAGAACCACGCACTTCCAGCCATCCTACTTCTAGCCCTACTTGCAGCAGAATGAACAGTATAATTATAACATATTATATTCGTATAACCTCAGCCAACCCCGCCCATGAACCTCCAAGCAACCGGAGGTTCCTGAAACCCGCAAACCTCCGCAAAGTCGATTTCCAAACGAACATGAGATCCTCGGAGACTTTAGCTGGGCCTACTTGGCTGCACTGAACTGGACCTAAGCGGCTGTAGGAAGCGATGCTTCGAGTCGATTTGCAAAAAGGGGGTGACCTTTGCAGGAATATTGTTAATGTGATTTTCTCTCTTGTTCCGAATGGAAGCTTAGGCCACCGAAACAAGAACTCTAATCTTTAACGCTCCTGAACCTTAAAGCCTAAACCCTAAACCCTAAACCCCTCTCTTAAGCTCCTACCCATGCAGCTTCTCATGGGCCAGCTGCGAGTGGCTCTTCAACGCCGAGTTGGGGTTTAGGGTTTAGGGTTCAGGGTGTAGGGTTCAGGGTTCAGGGTTCAGGGTTCAGGGTTCAGGGTTCAGGGTTCAGGGTTTAGGGTTTAGGGTTTAGGGTTTAGATGCAAAAAGGGTTGAGGGTTGCTGGAGCTGGCCCAGGACTTTTGGGCCTTTCAAAAGTTAGTGTTTGGGGAGTCAGTATCTTGAAGCCGTCCTTAAATCCCCCAAAATCCCAGCAAGCGGTTTAGGGCTTAGGAATATACACCCTCAACCGTTATCCGAAAACCCTAAACCCTCAACCCTAAGCCCTGAACCCTAAACCCTAAACCCCAACTTAACCCCAAGGAGGTGTTGGGACCTGGCGGTTTCCGCTGGGTGCTTGAGCCGGACCAGGAACTCTCACAGCGCCACGCGTCAAGAGGATACTGCAGGGTTTAGGGTTTAGGGTTTGCGGTTTAGAGGTTTAGGGGTTTTGGGGTTTACGGGCTTTGGGGTTTTGGGGTTTAGGGGTTTAGGGGTTCAGGGTTCCCAGCACTCAAAAGGGGTTTAGGATTTAGGGACTCTGGTTTCGCAAGGTTTTGAAGGCCTTGGAATGTAGGGTTTAGGGTTTAGGGCTTAGGGCTTAGGGTTTAGAGTTTCTTTAGGGTTTGGGGGCCCAGTCCTACCCTTTTGCCCTTTTTGTGGTTCTAGGCTCCCTGGTTAAAGGTAGTCAACCTCCAAAAAGAGGTACCCTTTGTTAGAAGATGCTTACTGTGCTACCAAATAGGGTCTTAGATCATGCCGCGATGCCGAGATCCGAGATCTTGGGGTTGTGGAGAGATTTTTTGGGTTTAGGGTTCAGGGTTTAGGGTGTAGGGTTTAAGGTTTAGGGTTTAGGGTCATCAGAAAAGGCACATACGAAGGACCTAAGGCAGAATCAGGTCTTCGGGGAACAGCGTGGTGTGACCTCCCAAGACCCGAAGCCCCAGAATGGACCTTGCTGATGCATTTCATCATCTTGGGATGTTTCGCCTTATACTGACAGTCCTGAATCTAGGTCCTTGAGTAGGACCCGTATTCCCTTTTTGTTGTGGGGGGTTCCTTATTAAAACTGAATAGTAAGACAAAGGGTGCCCTTATTAATGAGCTACTGGGGAGCCTACTAGTAGGGACTATAGTGGGGGGTACTAGAATCCCTATGAAGGGCTGTTAGTACAAGGCGGAACATCCCAAATTTCGTGTACTATTCCGACCATCCGGCGTCCTTCTCAAAATTAAGGATTTTGGGGTTTAGGGTGCATCAAAGCCTGCGGGCCCAGAAGCAACACGGGAGTTTGGGGTAGGTTCCCTGAAAAACATCATCGCATTTTGCGGTTTGCTGAGCTCATACCTGGAGGTTGATAAAGCAGGGTTATCCCCCAAGCAGTGTGTCAGCAAGGCTCACTACAGGGGTTCTAACTTGAAGAGTATGAGGGGCTGGGTCGATGTGCGGGTGTGGTGCTCGCGCTGCCCATCCTCAAAACTGTCATGGCTTTCGAACATCTGCGCGTGCGAAATTGGCCCTGAATACGGTTATAACCAAGTATACTTGCGGCTACCCTACTTAAAACCCCACTTAGAACTACCCATGAAGTACGCTCACCTTAATTAGTTAAAAGGATGGGCTTAAGAGAACATTGTTTTGAACATGACTGCGTGAACGTGAGTGCGGGGGGCGGCTAGCCTACTGCTCAGTACGTCGGGCTCGTAGATCATGGGTTTCCGGGGACCTTTCAACCTACTAGTTGCTGCAGTAATTACCCAAAAACAAAAAACACAATCCCTACACTACCCTTGTAAGGATTTGTTTTTTTTTTTTTGGGGGGGGGGGGGGGGGGGGGGGGGGCGGGGGGAGGGGGGAGGGGTTCTTAAGCAACTAGTAGCAACGCGCGAGACATAGGAGCCCGGCCTTATGAGTCCCTGTCCCTGTCTACCCTAAACCCTAAACCCTAAACCCTAAACCCTAAACCCTAAACCCTAGCACTCGGCCCAACAACATCCTCAGGTTACACCCCGGGCTTATTCCCCGTGGGCGGGCTGAAGATGTCCCTTGAGAAGTCGGAGAAGTGAGAGCAGAACCCGCCCGGCCGCTTTAGATAGGGTTTAGGGTTTAGGGTTTAGGGTTTAGGGTTTAGGGTTTAGGGTTTAGGGTTTAGGGTTTAGGGTTTAGGGTTTAGGGTTTAGGGTTTAGGGTTCGAGGTCGAAGGCCTCCCGACAAAGCCTCCCCTAAACCTACATGCCCTCAACCCCGGGACGCTAGATCGCACGCAAGCCATGTGGCAGAACGGAACGTCTTGCGGACTCTTAACCTTGCTACACTGTGATTTCAGTGATTCAAGAACGTCTTCCCACGTCGTGGAGACTTCGTGAAGCTGTGCCCCGTTTTGATGGGCAGTCTCTATCGCAAGGCTGAGGCAGTCCCGCCTAGCCGGAAGAAATCACAGGTGAGAGCGCTGCAGTTTGTAGGGTTGGGGGGGGGAAAGGAGTGGCACCTTCAAAGCCCCCAAGCAAGGAATCGAGGTTTAGGGTTTACTACTAATGTTGACCTTGAGAAGGGAGGGGGGCTCGGGCCGTCCCGAGCCGCCCTGACCTAATCAAAGGGGCCCATAGAAAAAAGTTATGCCAGCGAAGACCCCAAACAGTAAGATTGTAGACGATTTAGGGTTTAGGGAGTTTAGGGATTCAGAAAGTTAGGGATTGGAAATATTAAGACTTTAGACAAAGGGAAAACAATATGAAGCAACAACGCAACGAGGAGCAGAGAGCGTGTGACCACGGATCATGAACAACTTTGGCCAAGCAGCGGTGTGCTCAAGCTTGAGACCGCAGAGGGCTCGCTTCTTCTACACTTGTCCAAAATTAGGGTGTCCGTTTTCGCCTTCTTCTATAGCAAAACACCCTTGAAAATCCTACCCACAACGGGGACCCCCAAGCAAGCCAGAGGCAACCAGCCGCCAAACATGGTTTTTATTTTCAGGTGTCCTTTTTGATTTTGGAAGACATTGACAAAGTGAAACTCGTGCGCAAAGACAACTCTTCGGCAGTGTCCTTCCCAGTGTCCTTTTTCACTGTTTTCTACATAAAATCTTCGATGTTTCGCAGCAATCTCGAAAGAGGTCCAGAATCATAACGAACATGCCCAAACGCATTTTCGGAGGCTGGCCCCCTCCAAAACCAAAGTAAATATGGCCTTGCACGGACAATAGAAGGCCCGGACACAGGAAATGTGAAAACGATTAAATTCTTAGCCGGTGCCTAAATGCATTTGGCTGTCTGTCCTCTAAATATAATTTCATGGATAGAAGTAGTATTTGCTTGGCCTCCACAATCTCCAATTTGTTTGCTGTTTCTAAATAGTACTCAGTCTTACGGCAAACTCGACAGACGGACACGCATGGACTATCTCAATGGGTTTTTCGGGCCCCCGAAAAATCATAGGTACACATCCGATGCCGTTACGCAGGGGGCTTTTTCAGCAGTGAAGGGAACGACAAGAAATATCTCAGCATATGGACCCAACACTGAGGAGGCTAAGGAAAGCTAAGAAAAGCTGAACAAAACTAAGTAAACATGGCTCCTGGTGCCCTGTAGCGCCAAAGAGTTTACAGAAACGAACCACGTGTGTAGGGTTGAGGAGGTGCCTGAGTAGGTCGTCTACAATGGGGTTACCATTGGGCTGGCCTCGGTTGCTGTGTTTTTTGTTGTTGGTTAACGATTATCCAGTGGTCTGCCGAAGACCCCACGACTCCAATAATAAGAAAGCTGCCAGAACCAAAGGAAACGAAATCAAGCCTGGAAACTAGAGCAAAGTATGGAAAACTCACAAAAAAAAACGGAGCAAACCAACAGTAACTAAGAGCAGCAAAACAAACCTAGACAAAACTACAAAGAATCACAGAAACCAAAAAAAACAGATTTCGGGCTTGCCCCCGGACGTTTTCTTTCTTTAATTTAGAAGCCTTCCTGAACAAAAGATGCTGCCTTTTGCCATTTTGGGACCGAGGTGCTTCGGAGCCATCACCATAAAGATCGCAAGACTCTAAGAAGGTTTAACAATGGAATGAACTCTCATTTGCCTTGCTAGCATGGGTTCTAAGTTTTAAGCAAAGGAATTATCTTGGAAAATTCTAGTTCAATTGCTCGTGGTCTGCCCGTGAAAAGGCCCCTTACAAAGCAGTATCGGATGGGTATCTAAGAGAAAAGCGCACCCACGCAGTTCCAGGCCCGTGGGAGCCACGCAACTTAAATAAGAAAAAACAATCAACCCGGGTTGTCTGGAACTGTCCTGGATGCATGTTTTGGAGCCCAAAACGCGCATCTTGGTCTGTTTCATGTACAGTTTCACAGACAAACGTTGTACTTGGCATCCACAATCTCCTCTTTGATCTCAGTTTTTGGGGCTTCTCATGGACAAGGATTGTCTAAATGCTTTTTTGGGGCCCCGAAAAACGCGCCCAGGCCATTTGAGGCCCCTAGGAGCGACATAAGAATGAGAATGAGCAACAAGCGCCAGGCTGCCCGGAACTGTCCCAGATGCATTGTTTTGCAGCCCAAGATGTGCGTCTAGGTCTGTTTCATGTATGCTTTCGCAAGTCAATGTTGTACTTGGCCTCCACTTGGGCTTCTCATGGCTTCTAATAGTTTACTCAGTCACAGGCGGACACACGTGGAATATCTCGATGCGTTTTTCGGGCCCCGAAAAACGCATCCGAGCGCCTGGGAGCGACGTAAGAATGTTATCAACAAGCACGGGGCTGCCTGGAGCTGTCCCAGATGTGTTGTCTGGAGCCCCAAACGCGCATCTAGGTCTGTTTCACGTATTTACACAAACGCTGTACTTGGCTTCCACACTCTCCTTTTTGATCAGATCTCCTGGGCTTCTCATGGCCTCTAAATATTACTCAGACTTGTGCGGCAAACTGACAGACGGACATGCATTCTCTAGATGCGTCTTTCAGACCTCGAACAACGCATCCAGGCCATTGCAGGCCCCTGGGAGTGACGTAAGAATGAGAGTGATCAACAAGCACGGGGCCGCGTGGAACTATCCCAGATGCGTTTCTGGGAGCCCAAAACGCGCGTCGCTGTCAGTTTCATGTATAGTTTCACAGATAAACGCTGTACTTGGCCTCCACAGTCTCCTTTTCGATTCCACTTCTTGAGCTTCTCACGGCCTCTCTAAATATTACTCTGTCTTGTATCGCAAACTGACAGACGGACACATATGGATTATCTATGGTTTCTCTAACTATTACTCAGGCTTGTGTCATGACCAGACCCATCCAGAGCTTAAAGCCCTAAACCCTAAACCCAGTAGCAGAAGCACAAGCACCAGCAGAAGCTACACGCATGGGAGCTTTAGCGTCTCCCGGTGTGTCAGTTTGCCACAAGATGGAGTATTATCTATAGATATTGTTTAGAGAAGCCATGAGAAGCCAAAGAAATGGGACCCAAGTACAGCGCCTACAGCGCTTATCCGTGAAATCATACACGAAACAGACTCCACAAAACGCATGTGGGACAGTTCCAGGCATCCCCACGCTCGCTCATTGTCACGTCATTCCCAGGGGCTTCAAATGGCCTGGATGCATGTTCTGGGCCCGAACAACGCATCTACACCCACCCGTCTGCGTGGTATGGGAAAGCGCGTGAGCCCCCTCTGAACGGACCCAAGCCGCGTGACACAGTTCGGCGCCAATTGTGCTCATGATCGGAGACCATGGGAGATCACGGACCCAAACCGCGGGACACCCGCCCCGGCGGCCCCAATTGCGCTTATCATCGGAGACCATTGGAGACCACAGGCCCGAAGCGCGTGACACCCGCGCGGCCCCAGTTGCGCTCATGATCGGACACCATGGGAGACTAGCGCCCGGCCCCAATTGTGCTCAAGCAAATTTCAGCTTTCCCCCCGATGCAAGCCGCGTCACGGGCTTCTGGACAAGCTGCCTGGACAAATCTTGCGTGGTGCGCTGCATGAAAAGTTCAATGAGAGTTGTGCTCATCTTGTTAGCGTGGTATGTCAGTTGAACTGACATACGCTTTGCGTTGAAGAGCGTGCGTGAGATTGCTGTGCGGAACTTGAGTTTGTCGGTCACCAAGGCCACTATGCAGCCAGGCGAAGTGGACAGGAGGGCCAACGCAGCGAACGCGGGGTGTGGCGGCGGGGGGGGGGGGGGGAAACGCCACCTTCATCCGGTCGTCCGTCAGAGCAAGGCGCAGCTGGCTAGAAATTGCGATCTTTGATCTCCCCAGCATAGCGGCACAGCGTGACAATCCAATCTGCCCCTGCAGATGTGGCAAGCACTCCGAGATCTGGAGCCTGACTCAGAATGAGCCCATTGTGTCGGTAGTTCCAATCACTTCGGGGCCCAAAAACCCGCATCAACGCAAGGATCCTAGTACCAAAAACGAGGTTTGTAGAATCCTTGTGTTTATGTGGATCTTTCGGCCCCTAATCACTATAACGCATTGCACGTGCTCTGTGGTGCAGTCGCGGGGCCAACATAAGAAGCTGAGCCCAGGACGCGGCTCATCGCGAGCATCTGCGAGGCTTTCGTTTGATTGTCTCCTCAGATGCAAAACCCGAGGTGTTTGTAGGGTTTGGAGTTTTAGGGTTTTGGGGTTTAGGGTTTCGGATTTATCAGCAAGGAGTCCAGTTGCAAAAAAGGGTTTCGGATTTATAGGGTTTAGGACCCACGCAGAACACAGAACAGCATCTGGCATGGCGTGGAAGCAGCCAGACATGGAAGTTTGGAACTTCGTTCTTGCTGTTTAGGGTTTAGGGTTTAGGGTTTAGCATTTAGGGTTTAGGGTTTAGGGATGAGGAGTTGCTTTGACAACCGTCCTCTATGCCTGCTCTCAAGCCCGAAGAGGCGGGCGGCTAGTCCCGCCTCACCGGAGCCTCTTGACCAAGAGGAGCGACTGAAGCGGCCTTCTGGCACCGACTTTTACTCACAAGTGGTTTGGGGTTTAGGGTTGTTTTGGGGGTTTAGGGTTTCTAGGGGTTTCGGGGTTTCGGGGTTCGGGGGTTTAGGCGGTTTGGGGGTTTAGGAGTTTAGGGGTTTGGGTGTTTGGTTTAGGGGTTTAGGGTTTAGGGGTTTAGGCTTTCTTGAGTGCGTGACTTTCAAGGAAATTGTGCATCCAGTAGAGGATTCAGGACAGCAGCTTCAAGCCAAAATCTGGTCAGCATGGTGGGCATGTGTACAGCACTGCCATATGTACCAGAATGCGACCTCAATAAGCATCAAAGTCAAGCGTCAGGCAGGCCGCTGTTCCCCAATGTAGCCTTAACCAAGCCTCAGGAAGCGTGCAATTCCGACGGGATTCTTTGGGGCCTCCAGGTTTTTGCTCTTCCTGCTTTGTGGTTCCAGGGTCGCTGGCTTCTAGAGTAATGTGTCGCGATGTGGGCCAGTGGTAAGCTCAAAACCCTTGTCCCGAAACGGCTGTGAGGAGATCTGGCGCGTGCGTGATAATTATGGGTGTCGGAATGAAGAGTATTCCCTTGTGGTCCCTTCATAAATCTACTATAGTATCCCTCAAATCCTAAACTCTAACCCTAAACCCCTAACCCTTTCAACCCTAAATCCGAAACCCTTTTCAAATCATAAAGGCCCTATATTGATTTTTGGAAGCCGAGGATCTTTGGGCCTACTGGTCTGCCCCCAACTCCGAATCCATTCAAGCTCCCCGCGCTCCGGCAGCAGTGGAGGTTATGAATATCCTTAAGATTTTCACGATTATTATTATTATTATCATTATTATTGTTATTATTATTACTACTTTTTTATCAGTATTAATACGGTTCGTACTGAATAAACTGGAAAAATGGGTCTTCAGAGCCGCGGTTTCTTGGGAGACGCGAAGCTGAGGCCCGGCAGAACACGAACCCTGCCGACATCCTGATGCTATATCCTCCTTGGAAATTACTTTTTTTTATTTTTGTTGATATAAAACTCAAGAGAGTATTAAAGTTATTATTTTTATTCAGGTTCTAAGGGGAGTAAAGGATGGCCGACATCCTGATGGCCGACATGCTGCGGCGGTGAAGCGGCGGCAGCTCGATCAAACATGGTCGGAGGGAGCCCTAAACCCTAAACCCCAAATCCTAAACCCTAAACCCATTTTGCTGTTAGGGCCATGGCAGGCGCCTGCAGGCACATATTTGCTGATTTCGTGAGGATGCCGTAGACTTAGCTTCGTGGTGCGCTGTCTTCTGCCCATGGCAAGAGCGACAAGAGGCGTCCCACAGCCTGCGCTCGTAAATCCAACAGAACCATGAAGAGGAGAGCTTAGGACCTGCACAAGCGGCCCACATCATCAAGAACCCGCCGAGTGCGTGGTGCCTGACGCTACTTTTTTTCTGAGATCGGGTCGTTTTGCTTGAGCATACTTGACGCCCGTCTCTCTCACGTTCCTCAATCTTGGTGCACAATCGGTGGTTTGCGCATTTGCAAGTACCATTTCCAACTGGTAAATGGAGGAATGATGGGAATGGCCTGCAAGATACGCTGTACGTGGCCCGCATGTCTTTGATTACTAGCCTGGATAACCATCAAAAGGAAAACGGCTAACTAACACAACAAGACAAGATTGCTAAGACAAGGCTGGAAAGCAAGAAGCCACAACACTCGCTTGGGGTTTCACATCTGAATCTGGTAAAGCTCATTGACATTGCGGGCAGCCTGCTGCGCCGAGCCTGTAGGCTGCGTGGCAGTGTAAGATGGTTCAGAAATGTTCATCACAAATTCTTACATCGCCTTTAGTTGAACTTTTAACTTTTTGGGTTTCCTTGTTTAGTAGAAACCTTTTTTCCCCTGGGTTATTGGAGAAGTAAGAATTCTGTGTACTGCTGAACGACCAAAGAGCTGGGCTTGAGAGGCACGCGGATGAAGGGACCAAATCCCCGTCCGCGTTTCTGCGTTTCTGCCGCTCAATGAGAGGCAGCCTGCCACAGGTCTTGGTATTTTTCCAAGCGCGCAACCGGTTCTCGGAGGAATGATGGGAATGGCCTGTAACCCCCAAACCCTAAACCCTAAGCCCTAAGCCCTAAACCCTTGTACTGTAGGATTGGATGTGCGTGGTCCGAATCTCGTCGAGACTCACCTTTGTGCCGAACGATGATAAAACTTGTCATCTTCCCTTGGCCGCATGAAAAACCACAGTGTTTTTCTTCTCAGTGAACGAAGAAAGTGCTAGAGACTACAAGCAAGACTCTCGCATCCCAGCTGAAAAACGTCGGTGCGCAGGTGGCTCCTCGGAGATGGTGCTTAGGGTCTATAGGGTTTATGGGGTTTATAGGGTTTATCGGGTTTCATACTTTGTGGTGCTTTGCTGTAACTTTAGATCCTTCGCCTTTTTGGGTTTATTGGGTTTCTTAAGAAGGCAGCTAAAAATTTAACTTATAGCCACCCTTCTGAGTGCAGCCAAGTATAGGGTTTAGAGAGTTCATAGGGTTCATTGGGTGCATTGGGTTTATAGGGTTTATAGGGTTTGTAGGGTTTGTAGGGTTTACAGGGTTTATAGGGTTTGGTTTATAGGGTTTAGGGTAAAGGTTTAGGGTGGTTGCTGGTCTAACACCGTGGAGTGTTGAGCCGAGCTCTGCATGAACATGATCGGAGACCATGGGAGACCAAGAACCCAAACCGCGCGACACCCACCCGGCCCGAATTGTGCTCATGATCGGAGATGGGAGACCGCAGGCCCGAAGCGCGCGACACGGACCCAAACCGCGCGACACCCACCCGGCCCCAATTGTGCACATGATCGGAGACCATGGGAGATCCCAGGCCCGAAGCGCGTGACACGAACCCAGCCCCAATTGCCCTCGACCATGGGAGACCGCGGGCCCGAAGCGCGTGACACCCATCTGGCCAAGCGCGTGACACCTTTTTTGCTGAGGAGAGGACCCCCAAACGGTTCCTGTTTGGGGAAAAATCAGTCCTCGGGCCGCGGCCGGGATTCCTTAATTGAGGGGGGTTTTCAATTGAGTTCCGGGTTTATAAATATGAGATTAACATGTGTTCTTAGGAAACACCAAAAAACACGAGCATGTATTCCCACTGTAACCTGAACGAAATAGTGTCCTTCCACTTTTCAGGGGGTTCTTAAGCAAATATTGATTTAGGGTTTAGGGTTTAACACCTTGGTCAGGTTGGTTGCCAGCTCTCCCGTCGTGAGTACCGACTCCCGTGGCGTCGCAGAAGGCGCCCGTCTGGGTTGTGTTTTCTGGGATGAGTCCTAGAACCCCTAAAGCCCTAACTCCTTACCCCAAAACCCCTTAACCCCAGCTCTGAATTCGCAAATAGTTGCAGCAAACTGTGGCATTTAGGGGGTTTTGGGGGTGTACAGGGTGTATTGTGTTCTGATTACCCCCGCTAAGACCTGTGCACTGAAGCATCTGCGTGCAGGAACTGGCCCGTGGCCCGGCGATCATGTACCATCTTGCAAAGCCTTGCTCTGCGCACCCGCCCAGAATGAAGTGTAAAGCCTACGCCCTCCCACACCCTAAACCCCAAACCCCAAACCCCAAACCCGACCCGAAGCCTTCGTCCTCACCTCATGCTACCTCAGGTGCACCGCTCACTATGCTCACCACCCAGATGATCTCAGCACACAGAGGGTTTAGGGTTTAGGGTTTAGATGGTTGGAGCCTGAGCAGTCTGGGTCACAAGGGTTTCGTTTTTTTTGTTGCGCTTTCGCGGCTTATGGATTTGGAGCTTGCCAAATTCTGCTGAATTCAGGAGTATCCTCAGGGTCCCTTCTTGCATCCAAGGGGTAAACGCACAAGCCCCGTACAAACCCAGAAGCACTAACCCCTAAGCCCGAAGCCCCAAACCCGAAACCCCAACCCTAAACCCTGAACCCCAAACCCCCAACCGCAAACCCCAAACCTAAACCCCAAACCCGAAACCCTGAACCCTAAACCCTAAACCCTAAACCCTAAACCCTGGCTAGTCGGGTGGCCAAAAAACCCTCAACCTTACCCCCCAAGCCCTCCAGCTCGGGGGCTCCTCCTCTTATGTCTTACTGTTCGAGGCCCGGTTTGCAGGAAGTCACCGAAGCCTTCCCTGAGGCGGTGCGGCGAGGCAAGCGCAAGTGTGGGGTATCCTATTGGGGCTAAGGGTTTAGGGTTTAGGGGTTTAGGGTTTAGGGTTTAGGGCTGATGCTCAGAGCCTGGGTTCAAAAAAGGGTTTAGGGCTACTTGGAGGTTCTTCGGTGGTTAGTAAATCAGGTTATTACTAGAGTTGTCTTACCCATAATCTTGCTCATGACTAATTACTTGTACCTGTGAACCTGCAAGGACGAGGGTTTAAGGTTGATGGGGATGCTTAAACAGGTAAACTTAGGTACGCAAGAGCTATGCAAAGTGAAACATAAGTGTCCTATAAGTCGACAATAGAACTTGTGCGTCGCAGAGGGCTGGTTCGTGGGTTGCTTAAGTAGGTTGTAAGGGTTCCAGAATTGTTCCTGGTGAGTATACATGTTGGGTTCCCCTTATCTATGCATATCATATATATATATATATATGTGTGTTTTTGTTTGCTGCTGTATATATGTATATATATATATATATATATATTTTTTTTTGCTGCTGTAGATCACAAATTAGAATTTAATATGATAGAACCCCTCGGCTCCCCGAAGTCCCTCCTTCCGTCCCTGGAGAGAAATAGAAGCAGGCACCATAATGTGCTTTCGGGCAGTTGGGATTGACGGTTTTGGGCTTTGTGTGCGTGAGATTCTTGCGCCCTTGAAGATGAGAAGGGCCTTAACGAGTGAAGGGAACAAGAACTACCCTAAACCCTAAACCCTAAACCCTAAACCCTAAACCGCTTTGTAGGCGGCTCCTACAACGGCCGCGACTGTGTGGACTTCACAGCCCTGGCAGAGGCCTCCATTCGCAGGGAGCGTACTGCGTGGTAGCGGTGGGCGCATGAACTACAACATGATAAGCCATGAAGCTGTGCACCAGAACTGTGCCGGCTATAGTGACCATGGTGAGGACGGTAATTATTGCATTTGTTTATTCATGATTGTTGTTATTGTTATCTGTTATTGCTCTTGTCATCTTGATGGTGGTAGTATGGTGAGGATGGTGATGAGGGCGATCAGACTCGTGATGTATTATGAGTTCCAGCAGTCAGGATCGGGCTTTGGTTCCTCGGCAGCTTGGATAGCCGGTATCTGGCCCCCACACTGATATTGTTTTGGAACCCATGTTTCAAAGTGCCACTACGTGTTGCAATTCGCGGGGGTGCATGTAGCGAAGCCCTTTATTGAAACCCGTCTTGGGAGCCTTATGCAAATCGGATTTCAGCTTGCATGCGCTTCGCAAAGTTTGTTCCAGCCTTCTTTCTTCGTAGAACCGTATCAAACCGCAAATGGCAAGTAGTTCGGTGGCTTGCAGCTAGGCCCAAATCCCTGACGCTCGAAAATAAGTAGAGCTCTCTGAGGAGGCAGAATCCTAAACTCTAAAGGACACCCTATGCCCAAACCAAGCCCTAAATTCTAACTAATTCCTAAAACCTCAAGAAGCCCTCAACCCGAAATGAGCACTAAGACACCACAAGCATAATAAGCCCTTTCCGCCTAGAGACCATAAGCCTCCTGCAGACCATATCCCTACAGAGCAAAAACCCTACCATTAGAAACGAGCCTCCGAACGATATCAATGATCTCGGTGAGAGAGAGAAAGAGAAAGAAACACATAACGACGTCATGCAAGGGGATCCGTGTCATCCGTGAGGAAACGAGAGAGTTTGGCAAAAGGTTTGCCTCTTCTTTGAAGATCGAGTTGGGGAACATGCTCCGCTATTCTCAAACACTGCTAGAATCTCATCACCGTGATTAAACTCTCTACTAGCAGCTACACCACTTTGGATACCAAATCCGAAGGACCTCAGATGGCGTATCGCCTGAAGAGTTGGACAGTCAACGCCGTGATGCTTCAATACGTGAACAAAGGCATCCAGAAACCGGCGAACAAGTACGCCTAGCGACATAGACCGGATTAAGAAGCCTCTTTGGACGCATACGTTAATACATATTCAAGCATCACAGCAAACCAGGTGCACTGTTCAGCTGTCCGTTTAGCGCCCCAACCACTTATCCTGGCACACGAATTCGACTAAGGATCCGACAACAGCGTCGCTTAAGCTAACACCCCTTAATTTCAAGCCAGGCACAAGTTGAGGCACTAAACTTTAAGATCGAGTACCAATGCATCTCAGCGCGTTTTTCAGTCTAGGGTGCATGCCCCAAACCTTCGCATAAACAGCATCCGGAATGTTAGTTTTTGAAGCCACAGCTAATCTGAACTTCTTCGGCTACACCAACACGACGATTGTAGCAGTTTTGGCACTTTCCGCGAACTCTGAACTTGGGAGGGCACGCGCACGACGTAGTAAGCCTGCGAGCACGACTGGGTTCGCACTGCTCAGTTTCGAAACTACAAGAGAAGAGCTCTTTCCGAGAGATGAGAGTAGCACCTAAACCCTAAACCCTAAACCCTAAGCCCTGAACCCTGAACCCTGAACCCTGAACCCTAAACCCTAAGCCCTAAGCCCTAAGCCCTAAACCCTAAGCCCTAAACCCTAAACCCTAAGAGTTGGATTGTCGGGTGGCGACAAAAAAAAGAGGCGATCCGGCTTGCTGGCCACGGCGCGGCGGGAGCCGAGCTCAACAAGTTGGCGCAGACGGCCTTCGCTCACCAGGCCATGTTTTGGCATTAGGGTTTAGGGTTTAGGGTTTAGGGTTAGGGTTTAGGGTTTAGGGTTTAGGGTTAGGGACAACGTGCTAGGGTTCATAGGGTTCTTTCGGCTTGTAGGGCTTCATGGCTGTATGTGGGATTTAGGTTATAGATCGCGTTTGTGATGGTGAGAGTTTGAATAACCCTTAAACCCGTACACCCCCAATTAAACCCACGGCCATGTACCAACCGGGCGAGAAGACTTCAACCCAAAGCCATAAACCCTGAAACCCTGAGTCCCTAAAACCCAAAGCCCTTTTACTCCTAATCGCCAAAACCCTAAACCCATAAAACCCTAAATCCTTAACCCCTAAATCCCAAAAACCCTAACACCCCAAGCCTCTAAAGCCCTAAACCCCAAAACCCTACCTAAGCCCCCAAAACCCCTAAATCCTAAACCCCCAAAGCCTCAAGCAACCCCTTAAACCCTAAACAGCCCCTAAACCCCTAAAACCCCAAACCGTAAACAACCCCTCAAGACCCTAAAGCCTCTACAACCCAACACAGGGCTTAGGAAATCACAAAACTCTTAAAACCCTTAAAGCCCTAAACCCTTAAAACACTAAAACCCTAGACCCCTCAACCCCTCAACCCCTCAACCCCTAAACCCCTAAACCCCTAAACCCCTAAACCCCTAAACCCCTAAACCCCTAAACCCCTAAACCCCTAAACCCCTAAACCCCTAAACCCTAAACCCTAAACCCCTAAACCGGGTTTAGGCACTTGCGGGCTTCCGGCCCAGGATGGCCGTGTGGAGGAGGCTTGGGATGGCAGCGGCTGGGTGGGCTATGCGCAGGCCACATGCCCCCCTCCCCCCGTTTAGGGTTTAGGGTTATTGGGTTTAGGGTTTAGGGTTTAGGGTTTAGGCTCTCAGGGGTCTAGGTAAGGTATAGGGGTTTACATCGGGAGGTTGATGTAGAATTTATAGGTTGGGGGGGGACGGCGGGGAGGGGTTTCCTTTAGGGCCCCTATTCTGTTCCAGGAGGATTCTGTCTTTTTGCTTTGCTTTGTTTTGTTGGGGGGATTTAAGGGGAACTCTACTTCTTGGGAACTACATGCGTACAATATTATAAGTATAACATGTCTACATACACGTATATACATATACAGGCGTAAGTTGCGATTACTGTTTGGTGCGCCCTGCCTCCGACAGTCTACCATCCCTCCGACTTTCCTTGTCCATCGCGCAGAACGGAGGTCACTTACGCACAGGAGCCATGTGATGGACAGAAATCATAGTGGGGTAGCATGTTACTTATTCAAGGGTACCTAAACTCAATAAGGACTTGAAACTTAGTTTTTTTAATACTATCCCAACCATGAACTAGGTTAGTCGTAGGGTGTAATCCAGCGTTTGGGATCCCAAGTTTAAGGCTCGCGCGGATCAGGGCTTGGTGCACCCCCAGCTCTCAGATACGTGTCAGGGTTCAGGGATTAGACCGAACACGACCGAACCCCAGAGCCCCACCCTATACTTCCAGGGACCTATAGTAGTTAGGTTGCTGGAACCCCTTAAGGGCTCAATTATTAGGCCCCTGAAATGTAGTGTAGGGCCAAGTATACAAAGAATGCCCTACGTTGGGGTCTAAAGTCTGTTAATCGTACCCGCTTTGGGCTATTTGGAGCCTTACGGGAAAGGCTTCGTGTTTTACGACACTTTGGCGCAGGCAGAGGTTTCGCTGGCAGCGCCCCGCCCGGAAGCGCCGCGAACTTTGGCAGACCTGGTGCTCTTCCCCGCGTCTTCCCGGGGTTGAAGCTAGGTAGGTCCTGGGCAGATTCTGCTTTCTACGGTTGATTTTCTGTTTGGGAAGCGTTTCAACGCGAAGACCTCGAAGACGTGGTCAGGCCTCCCAAAACCCCAACCCTGAACCTTAACTTTGGGATCCTTGTGAATGCAACGGTTTCTCCTCTGACATACGCCACGCAATGCTGAGCTAGGCGGGTGACACGAAAATCAGGGGCCCTGGGCTCCTTGTCGTGCGGAAGTTGAGGGCAAACGAAGCAGGGTGATGGCGCCCCTTAGGTTAGGGCATGTTCCTTACATGGCTTAGGGTTTAGGGTTTAGGGCTTAGGGCTTAGGGCTTAGGGCTTAGGGCTTAGGGTTTAGGATATTTCCAAGTTGCTTGTTGCTCCGTGAAACATCCCTGATTAGGCCGTCTAAACCTTCTGCCCCGTCAAACTTACAGTCCCCAAAATCCAAGACCAAAGGGCCCTAAACCCTAAACAACACAAAAAGCCGTTTTGGGGACTATATCCCCTTTGGGAATCATTTTTTTATAAAGGTTCAAAATATTATTTTGATTAAGGTTCTAAGGGAAGCATAGGGGAGGGCATCGGGCAGCGCAGGTGCCGCAAGCCAGCGCCACTTCCGGTGGCAAGGCCCATGTATTCAGACACCCTTGCGGTTCGGGTTTCTTGGCTCTTGCAACATATGTAGCGTTTAGGGTTTAGGGTTTAGGGTTTAGGGTTTAGGGTTTAGGGTTTAGGGTTTGGGAGAAGCCAGAGGTGGTACTTCATTAATCTGAGAGCCGGGAAGCGCCTCCGTTTCGAGCTGGAGGCCACCCCAAAGCCTTTCAGACACAAAACAATCTTCAGCCAAGCGGGGAAACACTGCAGTTCGGCCTCTTGCCCACGCGAAGAGTGATAAGGGGTGAGTATTCGATCATCGCTATGTGCTTTTCACCCTCAAGCTGCGCCCAGCAAGGCTTGATGCTGGCAAATCCAAGGTTCCAAGCCCTCGCTCCTGCGAAGCCCCGGGACTATATCCCCCTTGAGAATAATTTTTTATTTCTGTTTATCTAAAACCCAGGAAGATATCAAAACCTAGATGAAGCAATCTTGTTGTTATTAAGGTTCTAAGGGGAGTATAGGAGAAGCCCGAATCGCGCTTTGACTTCCAGGCTCCCGCAGTCACCCGAAGATGGGGCCGCGCGGCACAGGCGGCTGCAGGAACGAAAAAGGATTCAGGGTGGCGGTGCGCTCCATGGCCTAACATTAACTGAACCCTGAACTCTAAGCCCTAACCCTAGACCCTAAACCCTAGACCCTAAACCTAGTGGACATGGCCTAAAATCACTTAAACTACCCCCTAGGGGCCCTAAACCCTAAACCCTAAACCCTAAACCTTTAAGGGGATTCGGGGACATTTGTAGAGTTCGAGGCTCGTGTGCCGTTTCGGGCAAAGCTCAGCACGCCTGTGGCATGCCTTGGCTTTGCAACAGTTTAGGGTTTAGGGTTTAGGGTTTAGGGTTTAGGGTTTAGGGTTGGATCAAAGATGCTAGTCGCGCGCTTGACGGCAGCTTTGCGACCTGTGAGTTGCCGGGCGTGGGAAAGGTTGTTACCTAAATTGTGCTTTCTAAGCCAACCCTAAACCCTAAAAAGGGTTTAGGGTTTAGGGTTTAGGGTTGTGCTCCGTGACTCACACACCTCTGTTGCCGGAGGTACTCGTCAGATTGATCGTGCTTGCGAGATTGCAGCCTCGGCATGAATGCGGCTGCATCGTGGCTCGAAACATCTCAAAACCGTGCATCATGGGTAGCGGAGGTAGCTTCATTGGATCAGCACACAACAGTTAGACGGGTGACAAGACAGCCGAACATGGAAGCATTCGAGATCCGTCCAGGTAGAACTGCTTCAGCCGCTTGATGCCCCATCGTTTGGAAAGTTTTGTGTTCCAGAAGCTTTGCCTTAAGAACCCTAAACCGGCTTTTTTGGTATCGGTTCGTATTCTATAACCCATTATAGGATTCTTAGATCACCTACCCTGCCCCTAAACCCCCAAGAACCCCCTAACAAAAAAGTAGGTCCCCATTGCGCGTCCATGTCATCTCAATGCTGCCATGCCATCGGCCACAGAGGAAGCAGATTTTCAAGTTTCGGCTGAGGGAGGGTTTAGGGTTTAGGGTTTAGGGTTTAGGGTTTAGAGATTAGGGTTTAGGCGTCACCTGTGCCGCTGGGGAATAAGGGCAAGGCGGGCAGTGGAGTCCTACTGCGAAAGGGTTTAGGATCCAGGGTTTAGGGCGTGCGGGACTTTGTGATATTGGACGCTTTGGGCCAATGACTAGTTAACGGGATTTTGCCATCACGTGCCGACTATTCCTCATGCTTCATTTTACATCTGCCCTTGGAGACACGAATTTTAGAAACCCCTAATCCCTACAATATTGGGGTCGGAATAAGTTCTAGTAGTATTCCCTTATGGCCCCTATATAAAAAACACTATAGTAACACCCAAAAACCTATTAACAGGCCCCTACATTAAACAAATGGCCCCTTTATAATTATATAAAAATACCCCCCCCACCCCACAAAAAAAGAAAAAAACTATTCTACCTCTTAAGGCCCTAGAAATAAACACTCGGCCAGGCTTCCCAGGCTCGCGAGCAGCAGGGCCAGCCCGAGGAGGACGGGCTACGCTAATATGTTGGGATGTTCCCCGTTGTACTAACAGTCCTTTGTGGGGGTTGTAGTACCCCCCGATTAAGGATTGTTAGATTCGGGGGAACATCCCAAAGCACATTGTAGAGTTTTGTCTCAAGGCATGCCCCCAGAGACGCCGTATTTGCATTGTTCCTTACTCATGGTCAGCTGTCACACGGTCAAGCTTGGGGGCAATGGCAGCTTCTCTCGACACTCCTGTCATTGTGCTAACCTCAAAGGACTCGACAACCCTAAACCCTAAACCCTAAACCCTTTGTCCGACGTTGCTTGGCCAATGTTGATAGCGCAGCCAACAACCCCCACCCCCGAAGGGATCAAGACTCGTACCCCTAAGGTAGTACCCCTTAAAGTTCCCTCAATGTACACCTTATATGGCCCTTAACATCCCTCTCTGAAAAAAAGGTGTCCCAAACCAGGGTACAACCTTAGTGGCTTAAGCTAGAACCCATGAACCCCACCTCCCGCCCTAAACTTAAAACCCTAGACCCTAGACCCTAAACCCTAAACCCTAAACCCCAAACCTAAACCCTAAACCCTAAACCCTAAACCCTAAACCCTAAACCCTAAACCCTAAACCCTAAACCCTAAACCCTAAACCCCAAGCTCATGTTCAAAGTGGGAGGTGTGGCTCCAGGAGGATGGCGACGGCGCAGGCTTCTTCTAAGTTCGCCCCTGTATCATGATTGCGCAAGCCCCTGCCGGTGATGGCAAGCAACTGCGCAAGAAGCAGCAGTACTTTGAAACCATATCATGTCATGTGTATATATATATACATACACATATTTCTGTGGATATATATGTATATATATATATAGAAAGAGTTCTACTATGCCTATGTTCGTTCATAGGATATGTATCTATCTATGTCCGACACAAACTCCATTGATTGTTGCATTTTGTGTTGCCTCTTGCCTTGAGGCTGGCAGTGGATGTGGGCAGATGCTTGCATCTATAACGATTATTGGGGCATTGGCCGGAAGCTTGCCTCCATTGACCCGTTGAGGCACGCAGGACGTGCAAGTTCGAGCGAAGCATTCAAGGGACAGCCCACCATGACGGTTTAGGGTTCAGGGTTTAGGGTTTAGGGTTTAGGGACGTGCCAAAACACACGTCTTTGCGTATGCATTCCGGTGTTGTCTAGTCTAGTCATTCTACTTGGAGGTTCATGGGTAGTTATAAGTAGGGTAATAAGTACCCTAGGTAAGGTTTCAAGTATAGTTACCCTACTTCTAACCACTTCTAGCTACCCATGAACCTCCAAGTAGCCGCAGGTGGAGTCCCAGAATGGACAGGGAGGTGCAGCACTTATTCGCCCTACGCTGCGGAACGGATTCTGACACATTGGAATGGGCATCTCAGGCCCTTCTCCAAGCTTTGGAGAACGAGAAGAAAAAGGGGGTGAAAAAGCCTGCTCTTGGCTCAGCTGGGCATTGCAAGGATCAGCTCTTCTTTTGGGGCTTGCCCCTCACCCTAAACCCGAAACCCTAAACCCTAAACCCTAAACCCTAAGCACGGAAAGGTCAACTTGGGGTGGCACAAACGTGGCAAGTGGAACAACGAAGGAAGGCCCGGCTGACATCGGTGCTTCGCACCCCAGGGTTTAGGGTTTAAGGGTTTAGGGTTTAGGGTTTAGGGTTTAGGGTTTAGGGTTCACCCCTTCGGAAGCAGATGGGTTTAGGGTTTATAGGGCCCCTTGATGTCACGTCCCTACTCTTTCTTTGCAGGCAGGGTTTAGGGTTTAGGGTTTAGGGTTTAGGTTTTAGGGTTTAGGGTGGTGGGTTTGAGGGGACTCCGGACAGGCTTCAGAGGTCCGTGTTAAAAACAGGGTTTAGGGTTTTGGGTTTTGGGTTTTGGGTTTAGGGATACGCAGCTAGCAAGGAGTCCAGTTGCGCAACAAGGTCACGCAGCTGGCAAAGCTGCTTTCTTCTGCTGCTCGGTGTTGCCGTGCCGCGTCCTCCAGCGTCAGGTTTGACAGCCCTGCGCACGCCATCATCTTCTTGGGGGAGCAGGTGCATACCTAGTGCTTTGTTTGTCTCCGGGGGCTCTATAGAGTTTAGGTTCTTGTGGATTCAAAAGGTGTCGACGCTGCTCGCGGTGGAAACGCTCGGAAGTGCACTTCAAGTGGCGAGAAATCATGAAGAGCAGAGCGAGAAGTAAGACAAGAAATCGGCATGTTCCGACATTGAGAGAGCTTTTACAACTCGGCTTCCCTGCTGCTGGTGTGTTGATTGATGCTTGCTGCTGTTGCAGTTGCTGTCGTTGTTGCAGCGGCAGCCGCCGCCGCTGCCGCTGCTGCAGCAGCTGCTTCATATTATTGTTATTCTTGTGATTGTGTTTGTGGTGGTTGTGCTAGTTGCGGTTGTCATTGTTATTGTTTATGTCCTTCTTATGGATACTGTTCTTGTTTATGGATATGATTGTTCTTCGCATTCTTGTGTTTCTTGTTGTTCTTATGTTTTTTTATTGTTTCTCTTGTTGTTGGTGTTGGCTTGGTAGTGGTGGTGATGGTGGGTCTGCTGCTGCTGTTGTCTCTGCTACTGATGCTGGGCCCACATGCATCCCAACTCCTAGTCTACTCCAAAGAACTTGGTCATAACCAGTTGTGTATCATTTTGCATTTTTAAGGGTACTTAAACCCAATAAGGAATGGCAAACTAGATTTTTAATATTATCCCAACCATGAACAAAAGAATTTCGATCTTGGCATCAGGCAGCGGACGAGCAGGAGACTTCTGTTGCTGGGTTCATTCCATGGCAGCGGGCTGGCACGATCTTGGCTGCTAAGACGCCATTGCTATGTTGCTGTGCCATGCCTTAAACCCTAAACCCTAAACCCTACTCCCTAGACCGTAAAACCTGGTCCCTAAGCCCTTTAGCCCTACTAGAGCTACTCGCGCGAGGAGCTGCAGCAGGCTCGGAAGCGACTCTCCCGCTTCCCGGAGTCTGAGGTGAAAGAGGCGCTAAAGGCTGGGAGTGCCCGTCAGTGCCACTGATGAGTTTAGCATGTAGAGTTTAGGGTCTCAGAGAGAGAGAGAGTAAGTGCAGCGGAAGGAAGGAAAGAAGAGAAAGTTTGAGTTGAGGTGCTAGTCTCTCGGCTTGACGGAAGGCTTGTGCAAACGATCCACAACTAGCCTGCCATCAGCTTCTCCAAGAATTGGCACCAGACCTGCGTCATCAGAGTGAGAAATGGCCCGGCGCCCAGACCCATCCGAGAAAAAGCGTCCCAGACACGTGGCTTAGGATTTAGGGTTTAGGGTTTGGGGTTTGGGTTTAGGGCCCCTGACAATGAAGTAAGCTTGCACCAGCCTTTGACAGATGGCCTCAGAAGGCATGCTGCAAGAGCCTGTGCGTTTCCCGCGAGCATTTTGGCCAGCCAGCAGGGCCCCCTTCAGCAATAGGGTTAGGGTTCAGGGTTTGGGGTTTAGGGTTTAGGGTCTTATAGGCTGTTTGGATTCAAAGCCATACCCGAAACCATCCTACTCCCCAAGCTGCCCTAAGTAGTTCTGGTCACTGTGCAATCCCAAGGGTTCTGTGGATAACCCTAAACCCTAAACCCTAAAGGTTCCTGCATTTCGACCTGGACAAAGATGGATCGCTACTCCGGGCCGCCCCGGCACAAGTTAAAGAATTTGGAGCCAGCTGCTGCTGAATCAAAAGCAAAACTCACGTGCAGGCTAGGATATTGAGCTGAGGACTGGGTTTAGGGCTTGGGGCAAAGTTTAGGGTTTAGGGTTTTAGGGTTTAGGGTTTGGGGTTTAGGGTTTAGGGTTTTGTGATCCAGGTAGCAGAGGCGGTGGAGCTCAGCTTTGATGGAACAGACACAAAGGCGATCTTGCAGGACGCCGGACGGGTAGCCCAGTTGCAAAAAAGGGTTTAGGTTTAGGGGTTGCATGTGTGTTTGCATTGTGGATAACACCACTGCACTTCTGAGTCCGAGCCCCAATTCGTTGCAACCTTCATTCCCTCTCCAGGACCTCTACTCGCTGATTCTTGGCTCAGCTCGGAACATGTTTTGGGACCTGTTGCGCTTGCTCTACGGCTAGGAACTGCAAGCGTCTCCCTTTTCAAGCAGAGTTCCCAGAACAGCCAAGGGGTCATGAAGAAACCGAAGCTGTTGACTGGCCGAGCTTCGTTGCAGAGGGCGGGCTGCGAGATGCTTTGGCTGAACCTGGCAAACTCTCTTGGCTCTCCAAAGGGGGCCTTACTTTTACGAACGAGTCACATGGAGGAATTAGGAAGAACCCACAGCAAGTCACGTAGCACGATGGACTGGTCACTGGCCAGCCCTGCACATTGGAACGTAGAATACCTCCAATCCACCCTGGAACTCCCGGGTTTCTTTGCGGCGCTAACCTCCTAAACCCTATACGGGGGGACAACCAAGGAAGGAAATCAACTCCCCTAATCGCCCTGAACTTATATTTCCCAGATCGAACCAAGAAACAACCAAGAACACGGATAAGAGCAACCCAGGGGGGAAGGAAAGGGGGAAGGAATCCACACCCTTACCAAACCCTAAGAACCCAGGCACTACTTTTTGAACTTGTGGCTTTCTGTTCAAGCCCATCTTGAGCCAAATACGATTACCGGGTTCATTAACCCTTCCAACTTCCAACACTAACTCCTTTCTACAATACCAATTGCAGCTCCGCACTCCCCCTGTCCTAGGATTTCCTAGGACACATTGGAGATGCAGATCTTTTGGCCAAAAACTGCCATTACGGCAGCAGCCAGCTGCTTGAAATGCAAATTGTGGTTTAACGTCTTCCAGGACGGAATTATAGCACATTGGCTAACCTACTACCCATAGAGAATCTTTTTTCACCTTGATCCTCTCATCACTGAAGACTCCTTGGCCTTCTTCACCACAAACCGTGGTCTTCGCTACGCGAAAAACTACTGACTCCTACTATCAGGGATTTCCATACCCTTAATAGTAACCACCACATTGTCAGCACATTGGCTGTTCCAGCGCACCGGTCTCCAGAAAGAGAAAAACCATCCCTTCATCCATACCATCCAATCACTTCTTTTTCCGATTGTTGGCAATCTTGAGGTGAAGTTGCAGCAGAATATACTCCAGGTCCGAAATCGTAAGAATAGGATCCTGTATGCCCCTTTGAATTGAGGATACCAATCCTTCTCTCTTTGCGTCCTCAATCGCCTGGCAAGATTGACCCAGCTCTTCATTCGCATTGGCAGACCCTGGTGCCTCCGCATCGGATGGACGATCCTTTTCCTCAGGATCGTGCACCATTACCACCTCTTCTTTTTTGGGACTCTGACTTTTCTCCTTCTTCTTTGTCTTTCCACCGACATTTGACTTTGTGCGCGTCTTCGAGGATTTTTCCACTGCAGAAGCCACCACATTGGATGTTGATCCACCCTTCTCAATGATCGCCGGCATCTTCTTCGGCTTTGGAACCATGAGAGTGTAAGGATCTTCGATAGCTGCAGCTTTCCTCTTCTTTTTTACCTTTTTCTTCTCCTCCTCAACGGCAACCTCCGTCTCCGAAGTCTCAACCACTTCTTTTTCGGCAGGAATATCTTTGCTGGACTCCCCTTCTAGGGACCTCTTTTTCCCTTTTTTGGGATCCTTTTCTTCTCCCAAATTGGCTCGCTCATACCATATCCTCAGGTCATTGACCCATTCTTCCACCTCCGCGAGCGAAACATCATACGACTTCACTACTTCGAGAAGTTCCAGCACTGACAACATTTCAGTGGTCCACGAAACCCATACTTGATCCATTTGGTCAGCATCTCCAGTGAACTTCAGGAGTTTGAACAATGGGTCCGCCTCTGCTCGAGCCAAATCTGGCTTGCCACCGGAGAGAAATGAAATCGCCTCCATCAACAGTTCCGTCATCTTGGTCTCTTCGTCATAAACCATAAAATCCTCCTCATCATCATCGAACTGTTCAGGAGGGATCTCCTTTTCTCCACCATTTGCACCAGACTTTCTCCTTGGACCATCCCTTGGGGGCGTCCTTGGAGACCTTGGCCTCTGTTTTTCCAACGGAACACCATGCTCGAAGACACACCTGTCACCAAATCGACACTTCCCAGACCGAGCAAACTGGACGCACCTCACACCAGTTGCATCATGCGAGAACCCACAATCCTTTCCAGCGAAACATTCTCTCCCTGCCACATAGTATTTGCACCAATATGAATGTAGCACCACATCATCTTCGGAATGGATGAATTTGCAGTCGTCACCAAATTTGCAGCGATCTTTCCCTTTGCCAAACCAATAGCAGAAACCCTTCTTCCTCTTCTCCAAGCGCTCTGCCTCATACCGGTCCATAGGGCGACTGTGCTCTACATGAACATTGCCATGTACCTGGGGACTGCTCCCTTCACCCGACGTGCTATCAGTATTTGGTGCTTGGAGTACAGCTGGAAAACCTGGCCTTGGTCCTACCACCTTCATGATCGGTTTTCCGCCAACTCCTGAGCCATGCTGAGACGATCCAAAAACATTGAACATCTTCATGAAGGCCTTCCTAGCGCCAATCTTCTGCACCCTTTTGATTGGACGTTTCATTGCTCCAACCTTGCATCCAGATGCATTCAAACGACGCAACCTTCTAAACCCAACTCTATGTCCCTTCTTCCAAAGAGCCATAAGAATTTTAGAGGCAGTGACATTCTCCACCTCTACCTTTTCCAATGATCCCTCACTTCCCGGAACAAACCCATCCATCTCTGAAGACCTTTCCATCTTTTTTGACACCACTTCGTCAAGGTAGTCTTCTGAAATCCAGGGAAAGTTCCCCTTAGAGGAAGGATTGTCATCATTGTTTGGTCCTTCACCAGGATATCCTTTGGTGCTGTCAAAGATCTTACCAGTAGTGCGGTCCTGCATAGAGAAATTCGAAGCCACGCGGGAGTACACTGACCACAAGAAAATCCTTGTGTCCGCCAGTCTGGATGACCCACTGGATTTCTCCTCTTCCGGAGAAACTTCTGGCGCTTTGCCCTTCCCTCCAGTGTCACCGCTTGTCTCACCTCCAGCATCTTCAACGGGAATAAGGGATTCATTGTTCCCTTGATCAAGCACCGCATCCTCTAGTCCAAGAACTTCCAGCATCGCTGTCGAAGGATCCACCTCCTCATCCGCATCGTCGTCCATCCTTCTCCAGAGAGCCTCCAATTGGTCCGCACAAGTCGCCGCTTGAAGAAACTCCATCAACCGAGCCCTCCCGCGCTGCCAGAGAAATTCTGAAACCATCACCGACCCTTGTGCTCCCAGATTCAGGAATGGGTGAACCATTTTGGCTACCCTCGCCATAAGTTCAATATGAACTTCCATGCCTGGACTGCGGCTCCAATCATAGGCAATTGCCTCCATAGCAGTACCAAACTTGTCCGTATTCTTGAATTCCCCTTCCAGACCAGGAGACAACAAGGTACCCATCACCGAAAGAGGGTAATTCCCCACCGCCGGCAAGCACGGGTTGTCATGGAACGAATGATGCAGGTCAGTATAATGTCCTTGATCTCTCCTTTGAAAAAGGAGTGTTCCAGTCCCTAGCTGGGCATTCATTTCATCCACTTGAACCATTTCAGCACATATCCTCTGTGCCAGGTGCGCCATTGCTGGCCAGACGGTACGATCGGTCAGACCGCGACGCATAACCCAATCAGTTGTTGGCGACTGGATCAGCGTTCCTGGATCATACACCATAACCATTGCACCGTCTCCCATTGACTGATCAGCATCGTCCTCCAGTGCCAGGTTCTCATCCTGTTCGCTTGCACCCTCGGATGACATGCTAATAACCAAATTTCGATCCATCTTATTGGACCCTTTTTGGCAATCTCTTTGCCCCATTGGCAACTTGCCAACTGCAACCTTCCAATAAATTCGAGTCAGAAGGCCTTTCACCAGCAATTGCTGAAGGTCACTCCTCACCGGACCACCATCCAACATCTTCGCATCATTACCACGGAGATCATTGCTCCCGCCTTCTCCTTCTTTTTGGTCGGTCTCCTCGCCAGAAATCTGTACTGCTCCTTCCGGCGCCGTCTCCTGTCCAGCCACTTCATGCCCAGGAAGAACTTGAGCGCTTTCAGAGACATTCACCTGTCCAGCAGCACCTTGCCCAGGTAAAACCTCATCCGTGGAGCCCACCGCCAGCGAACCAACCATAACTGAACCATCCCTTGTTCTTTTTTGAGACCGTTCAGCTCGACGAGAAGGTTGTGGTAGCGAAAAAACTTGAGAAGTCACTTCTTGGCGGGTCTCCCCCCGCGACGCTTTGTCGCGCCCTTCGCCAAGGTGAACCGATTTTTTCGGCCCAGCATTGGAGCCTGAAGAACCACTTTGTGGAACATTGCCACGACTCGCAGTTCTCCACGAATCCCTTTCTTGCAAAAAGATTTCCTTCAGGCGTTGTACCGCATTGGTCTCCTCCTCGCTTGAATCGCTTGAGGAAGCGGCATACGAGACCAAAGCCTCCGCCTGGTCATCATCATCCACCACATCTGCCCACGCTCTGCTGAATGGATACGACAAACCACCACGAGGTTTCACCGGCTCCAGTGGCTAAAAGCTCCCGATAGGAACCTCTCGGCATAGTTTTTGCACCGGAGTCTTCAGCTTCACGCACCTGAGTGAGGGTTCGCGCCGCCGCTCTTCCAGTCCCTTTGTTCCCAGAAGATTGTTGTACCCGTACAGATGCATCAGACGGAACTGCCTTTTCCGGTCCTCCCGGTCGATATCGGACCTCACCCACCAATTGCAGAATTTTGCATGCGGTCACTTTGTTGATCCCTTTGTCAACCAAATCTTCCACAAAGATGAACTCTTGCAAGTCCGACACATTGGTCACACCAAGCGTAATCATCACCTCACTTACATGAGGGGTATACACCCACAGGTGTGCGTTGCGAGCCATCCAATTTTCAATCGGCTCCTCCGGATTGTGAAGCTGAGTACTAGTGGATGCAGCCACCGAATTCTTTTGCTCATCAGCTTCTACTTCATCCAGAATACCTTTTTCACCATCTTTTTGTGACACATTGGTCATTTGCAGCGCTTTTGGTGCCGAGGATGAGGAAGATTCAGCTCCCCCACTCGCAGGTGGCTGAAAAGTGCTTCTATCCGTAAGCTCCCATCCTCTCTCTTTTTCAAACCGGACCTGATTGGCCACCTGTACCAAGTGTTTCAGGAGCGACAACCGCTCCTCTGACATCTCGTCATGGGAGTACTTGCAGAAATTTAACCCTTTCCGGCAACGTCCTCTGAGGTAATAATCGAAACAGCAATTGTGGAACCCTGCGTCCCTTAGTGACTTCCTGGAAGCATTGTCCCAAGATTTGCCGGGCTCCCAAGTCCCTTCCAATGCTACATCATCGTTGTGAAGGTACCTGCATGCAGTCCCATATTTACAACCACCTTGATTGTAATACAGACACAGCCGACCTTTTGGCTCACCTGACGTAGGCTCACCCTTTGATGCACCTTTGCCAAAATTGTACTTGGCCCGGAAGGCTAAATCCTCCCGCTCCTGCTGTGCCTCATCCACTGTACCTTCCTCTGTGGGAGGGTCACCGATGTTCCCGTCCTCATCATCAGCTTCTTGGCTATTCTTTGGATCAGTTGACCCCCCTTCTGGCCAACCTTCACCGTACCGACGATGCTCATAGGGACACCCATCGCCATTGCGACACCTTCCCTTATTGAAGAACCTGCACAGCTTGCTGTAACCAGGTGACAACACCGTCTTTGGTGTCATGTAAGCCTTTTTGTACTGGTCAGGATCCATGTAGGCTTCCATTGGCTTGTTCTCCCTTTTGCTCATGGATTGCACTGCACCATCAAGCTCCTGCAAAAATAGCTTGGTGTCCAACCAAAGCGCGTTCCAAAACTCATCTTCCCCTTGATTCAGCACCGTTGCCACCGCTTCACCCACAACTGGTCGAGAAAATCTCCTTTTTCTGCATGCCAGTTCGAAAAGCGCGTTGTGGTACTGTTTTCGGGAAAAAGTGGTTAACTTCCCCAAGCCTGTGCTTTCTGTACCATCAGGCTTCCAACCATCATTTTGCAAGATGCCATACGCGCGCCGAGCTTCCGCATTGAGGAATGCCTGATCCGCAACACACTCCTGTAAATCTTCCATCGGCCGACCTAACAGCATCCCAGTAATTTTGCCAACATAGGCTTCCTCTTCATTTCCATTCTCCAGAAGAGCTTTGTAGATCTTTTCTCCATAAAGTTGCCTTTCTTCTCGTTCTTCAGAGGATAACTCCTGTACCACAAGCTCTTCATCGGATTGCTCTTCCTCCTGTTTCCAGTCCCATTGACCGTTGGAATCTTGGTACCATTGACCAGCATACCATGAATCCGTCCACCACGTACTCCAGCCGCTGGGTTTCCACTTCCGCAGCGTCGAAGAAGAGTCCTCCACGTCCTCTTCCAAAACCAGAAAGGTGTCCAAGATTATGGTACCATCATCTTCCACTCGTTTCACTGTTCCATTGACAGTATCACCAAACTTGAACTGATATGCATTGTTCCCTTCTGCAGGAATCAATACATTCATATCCCCATGGTCCAAAAAGGCTCCATACCCATTGATGCAGCGCACCAGACCCATGATCTCATCTCCCTCTTGATAGCAATGTGGCCCAGGTGACTCCAAGGCTCCCGCTCGGGGCACTTTCTTTACACGCTCTTCAGAAACCATCTCTGTATCATCGGCTCCTGGCGCATCCTTTGTCTTCACCTTTGGGTCACACTGCTCGTCCTGCTCCACGAGTCCCACAAGCTCATCTTTTTTGTGCTCCTGGATTTCAGGACCTCCCTTTTTCTCCGCCAACGGCTTTGCCTCATCTGCTGTAGTTCGCTCGGTGTCGACTTCCGGTGAACTTCCAGACGGCAACGCTTCTCCCTTCATGGGAGTGGACCCATCATTGGAGTCCTTTGTCTCACCTTCTGCAGCAGGCAAATCTTCTTCCACTGCAGGGCAATTGAGTCGATCATCCACGGCAGGCACGCTTTCTTCCACCGCAGGCTCCTTTGGTTCCATGGCCTCCAAAGGAGAATTTCCACCATCATTGACCACAGCTGCCTCATTGGCTCCGGTGTAGCCCTTGTCATTTCGTTCCTCGCTGCTAACTTCAGGTTGCACCAGTGCGTCCACCTGTGAACCTCCATCATCAGCTGCTGCGGAGACCTGCGCCCCATTGTTGCAGTCGCCCGTGGAACGTACCACCACATGCACCTCAACCCGTGCTTCCTTCGCACTCCAGGTAATATCTGGCGCATCAACCCGCGCATCATTGGCGCTCCAGGCCTCATTTTTCAGATCATCCGTGTCTCCAGCTATTCCAGAAGCTTCTTTTTCCCCTTGAATGGCAGAATTCTTGGCACCAAACGAAGAGACCTCCTCAGTCGTAACACACAACTTTTTCTCTCCATCCTCCGAATCTCCAGGACCACCTTCCTGAACAACAGGTACCACATCCACCACTCGCTCTTCTGCAGCCGACACAGTTCCGATCACCTCATTGGGCATTTTCTCTTCTGGATCCACCAATTCCATCGCTGCCCCACCCTCAGAAAGCGCTTCTGTTTCTTCCCGATCCAGGTGTTGAGCTCCAGCGATGTTGGCTTGGTTCCCAGGAATCCCTTCCTCATCAGGAGAACCCGGGGTCGGGGCGTCACCATCAGCCCTAGGACCGCTATCCCTGATAGTAGAGGAAAAATCTTTTTCACCTAAACTATTTACACTACCCTGGAATGCCCTCGTAGACTCAGTCTTCGGAGTAGAGGATGAAGAATCCAGTGCCGCCTCCATTTCCAGCTCATTGCCCAAAGGAGACCCAACCACCTCGTCACTCTTCACCTTTTCACCTACCACCGGCAATGTCCACTTGGTTTCGTGCGTATCCAGGCAGTAATAATATTGTCTCCCATCTTCATGGAGGTGCAATTCCCACATTGTGCCATCACACGCTTGGATCAGATGCTCGTCTTTCCGAAAACCGTCCCTTTCAGAAACCTGTCGCATCTCGTCCTCTTCTTCTGACAGCTGTCGCAACCGTTCAGCCTCCATCTGTAGGATCTCCTCCTCCCCCATGGCGTATTCAGCAGCAGGTGCAGCTTCAAAGCCGTCCGCACCCTTCTGTTTGTGACCGCTTCCACCACCTTGGGAACTCGAAGATGGACCCTTTTTGATCTTGTTCAACGGCCTCCTGGTCGCTTGTAGCACTTCTCCAATCAGATCGGTCTGAGACTCTTGGTCTACCATTCGACCCGAAGTCGAAGACGACGGCTGGTACCCGTGTTTGTGTAACACTCGTAAAACAGTCACCTCCATTTCACGATCTATGCCACCAGTCGCATCCCAGTTCCTTTTTTCACCAGGCTTTGGCGGTACAGAAACAGCACGTCCTTCAGCTTCAGCATTGCTAACCATATCCCTATTGGGATTCATACCCGCATTGGGGCTTTCTGCAACCAAGGCCTCTTCCAGATGTACTTCAGCGTCGGGAATCACCTCTTCCAACACCGATCTTTCACCCAGAGACTCAGCTGCACCATTTCCAGCTCCACCATCTTGTCCACCATCCGAGGCAAGTTGGAGCCATCGCTTCGGAGAAGGCATTGCTTCTTGATCCCAAAACCTTGAAAGAACACTTAACCGCAGGGAACCTAATTTGGGCTCATAACCTACGGGGGGACAACCAAGGAAGGAAATCAACTCCCCTAATCGCCCTGAACTTATATTTCCCAGATCGAACCAAGAAACAACCAAGAACACGGATAAGAGCAACCCAGGGGGGAAGGAAAGGGGGAAGGAATCCACACCCTTACCAAACCCTAAGAACCCAGGCACTACTTTTTGAACTTGTGGCTTTCTGTTCAAGCCCATCTTGAGCCAAATACGATTACCGGGTTCATTAACCCTTCCAACTTCCAACACTAACTCCTTTCTACAATACCAATTGCAGCTCCGCACCCTAAACTGGGGATGTTCCCCCCTATACTAACACAACCCTAAGCCCTGAGCCTTAGCCTAAACCCTAAACCCTCAACCCTAAACCCTAACCCTAAACCCTAAACCCTAAACCCTAAACCCCATTCCTTGGCTTCTTCACTGAAGGATCAGATCCTACAGCGCTGGCACCCAGCAGGTGCTCCCCAGGATGCCTCGCCCTGCGAGACAGAGGAGAGAACACACGGAGATGCTTTTTTGTGCTTGGGGTTTAGGGGTTTTGGGGTTTAGGGTTTAGGGTTTAGGGGTTTAGGGTTTAGGGTTTAGGGTTTAGTGTTTAGGGTTTAGGGTTTAGAGGGTTTAGAGAGTTTAGAGGGTTTAGAGGCGTGGGAACGGGCTGGGCAGAAAGGGCAGCAGTCGAGTCCCTTGTGAAAAGAGGGTTGAGGGTTTAGGGATTTGGGTTGAAGGTCTAGGGGTTTAGACCCCCTCAACCCTCAGCCCACCCCAAACCCTAAGCCTTAAACCCCGAAAACCCTACGCGGCTCGCACCCTGGAACTCTAAGGACCTAGAAGGTAGGTCACCAGGTTCCCTATAGCAAGAACACAATGATTTGTACCTGGAATAACCGTAGTTGCCCTACTTAGAACCCTGCTTCTGACCACCCATGAACCTCCAAGTAGGCAGGGTTCAGCCTTTCCGTCCGTAACGAAGTTGATTGCGAACAAAATGCTAGGATGAGCCACTGACTTCCTTTTGTTGAAGTGCCAGCTACATATGAAGTAGGGTTTTTATTACTGTTATTGGTGAGTATATATCAGGTTCCCTTTTCATATTGGTGAGTGTATTTACTGGGTGTCTTTTGGGGATACATGAAATAGATGCCCTACTTCATATGTATCAGCATGGCCCTCGTCAATTAGTTCGGAAACCCGTTCGGAACCCTCGTTCTTCTTAGGAAATGGACACGCCTCGTGCAGATCTGCTTCGACCGTGCTAGGCATCCGATATCCTAAGCCTAAACCCTGAACCCGAAACCCTAAACCCTAAATAGTTCAGAGCTTCGGGTTAAGGTGATAAAAGTCCCGATCAGGATGATCGATTGCTGGAGCCTGCAGGGGATGTCTCCTTTACTGAAACCGAGTCGGTGGCAGAAGGCACGCGCCTCTCAGAATTGCGTTGCACTTCGTGGCTTAGGGAAGGTTAGGGTTTGGGGAAAGGGCTGATGGGGAGTTGAGTTGCAAAGATGCCGGGAGCCGAGCCCTAAATCCACCCAAGGACAGCCTTGTTCGGGGTTTATAGTTTATAGGGCTTAGGATTTAGGGTTTAAGGTTTGAGTATTTTGTGTTTTGCCAGGCTTTCTGCTTTTCGTCAGGAATGCCTTTCTCTGCAATGCTCGACTACATTTCGTTCATAGTTCATAGCTCTGCTGCGGGTTTTGCCTACTGGTGTTCTGCTCGTGTGCACTACTTCGGTGAAGTGCTTGCTTTCTTTAGAGCCATGAGCAGGTTTAAACATGGTGCAGGCGTTAACAGGCTGTGTGTGTTTCTGCCTTGGGGGGTGAGCTGGGGCTTGTAGTGTACTTTTTCATTCTGCCTAGTACCAGCCGCCCTTTTCAAGGGCTGGCAGTCAGGTTTAGATGTGGGGCTGGGTATGTGAGCATACGGGGTTTCAGACAACATCTGGTTTAGCCTCTTACTGGCTGCAGATCTTTTCCCTCTATGGAACTTGTGATGTTGCTATGTGTTTGAAGCTTCCACAAGTTATGCTCACGATTTTTGTTGGTTCAATGTCCCCCCCCCCCCCCCCCCCAAAAAAAAAAACCTAAAGCCTAAACCCTAAACCCTAAACCCTAATCCATCTCCGTGGGCTCCGAGAGTCCCGAGAGTTGCCAGCGCGCTGAATTGTCGAAGGTGACTTGTCGGAGGCGTCGGTGGATCGGGTCCTGGAGAAGGCTAAGGGCTCCCCAGGAGGCCGCGGGTTTAGGGTTTAGGGTTTAGGGCTACTTGGAGGTTCATGGGTACTTACAAGTAGGGTTTTCTAGTTCCCTAGGTAAGGTTATAAGTTTCGATGCCCTACATATAACCCTACTTCTAACTACCCAAAGTACGATATTTGGGCGTACCTTATTGGACGTCCCTATTATAAGGGGGATCCTACTATTTGGTGGTCTATTTTAGGGGTTCCCTATTATCGTAAACCCCCACATGTGTGTGTAGACAGGCAAGAGTGGGTCTCACAGTTAGATGTACATGTTGCTGCGATTGTGCAACTAGAAGTGGGGTTGGGTTGTTTAGTGGCGTCCTGTGCGTGCGCACGATGCTGTTTCAGGGGTGCTTGGCGTATTCTTCTTTGCTGGAAGCCTTCTCCCCGATGAGCATCTTGGAACAAATTCTCATGGCATCGGGATGTGCTAGAGTCCAAACATGTGGTTCGTCATGAACAGCCATGCGTCATTCCTGTCTGTCTGTAACTGGCCGTAATTAGCCTATACAATAGCGTTTCAATGCCACACAGCAACTTGTCCTTCTGATCCTACGCAAGTATCTTGAACAGACCTCCCATGTCGCCAAGTCGCACGACCTTGCTCATGTCTCGCTACGAGTCGTACCGCGAGAGGGGGCGCAACTTCAACGTGCTGCGCCTCGGTTCCGATTTGAGCAGCCACTGAGTTTAAAGCCTTCTGAAGTCGCAATGGAGATTAAGCTTCAAGTTTTTGCAGGCTCTGAATTTCACCGAATTTGAAAGGGTTGTGAACCTGCAAGGCCTGTTTCTGCAGACTTTTTCGAGGAGGACATCGGCTGCACTCGAAAGACCCTGCATCAAATCTCAGATGACTTCCTGCCTTGTTCAGGGTGATCTTCATACAGGCCCCGTCAGTGTCATGTCAACGCTTCCAATCCCTTCTGCATGGCCAATGAAGGTCCTTGGTTAGTCATCTCTTGGTTCTCTCAACCTGACTTCGTCTTTCGCTCTCTCTCGCTCTCTCTCTCTCTCTCTCTCTCTCTCTTCCTCTCTTGTCTTGCCTTTTCTCCGCAATCATCGTCTGCCTTTCAAGCTCTTCACCCTAAACCCTAAACAGGCCCTAAACCCTAAACCCCAAACCCTAAGCCACCCCCCCCCCCCCCCCCGAAAAAAAAAGATATAAGCAACTCAAAAAGTAGAACAAAAGAAAAACCAACAAAGGCAAACATAGCAATGGAGATAACAAAATACAATGCACCAAGCAACCGAGTTCGGCCTTAGGACTTCAAGGCCCAGGTGGAGCGCATGGCCCACTCCCTGAAGCCGGTGCCTTTCGAGGAGAAGTATTGTTGCCATTCTTCTTCTTCTTATTGCTATTAGTATTATTATTGTTGTTATTATTACTACTATTGTTGTTATTACTATTATTGTTACCATTACGATTATTGTTACTATTATTATTACCATTCTTGCTATTATTATTGTCACTATTATGACTATTATTGTGCCTTTCCAGGAGAAGGGCCTTCGGAGAGCACTGATGAGAAGGCGGAAGCGGTGCACTGCTGGTTAAGTACATTGCTGTATTGTTTACAGCATGTATAAAAATATGTGTATAAACATATATATATATATGCACACATATATATATATATAAGTAGGTTTATATATTCATGGACATTGTGATATTCGCATGTTATTGTGCAAGTATGATCTTGCGCGATCTTGGGGGTCGTTTGGAGTGTGAGGATTGTTGCCTGTTGTCTTGCACGCAAGATCGTTCTGCTACGATTGGGGGTGGGGCTATTCCAACAAACCTAATTATGGGTCGCAACAGGTCACAGATCATCGCCACTTCCGCATGAAGGGAACTGCATGACCGGCGTTGATTCATTTGATGGTGCTTCTTTGCGAAAGCCACCGAAAGCCTGGGAGTTTACGGATAGCATGGCTGCATCTATGCGCAGCACACAAGGGTTGCTGGAGAACATGCAGCAAGCGGCTTGACCTTGTGGATGTTGCACACCCGATTTGTTGAACTGCTTTTCGCGGTTCTTCAAACACCATTGCCTTGAGGTTGAAGGTCGAGTCCTTGCCGTGTCTGGTTCTTCTCGGGGATGACGGGCGCCTTGGCTCAAAGCCGCTTGATTAAGGACTCCACGTTCGGCAGAGTTGGGGGTGCTCTGGCAGATTGTCCTCTTGCTTCTTGGAGCACCACGGAGGGTCTCGCACGCTCAGGACCCCACACCATGATGGGTTTGAGCAGATCCAGAACGATGAAGATGGCAGCCACTTGCCTCTCTGAGCTGTCAGCAAACAATGAAAGTATCCAGTAGTATCCTTGGTATTACTCGTAACATGGGGATACGGGTAGTGATCAATCATCATGCCTTCTCTGACCAAAGAATATACTCGGAGCACAATATGCGAGTATAGCCGCTTCGGCTGAGCCATGCTGTATGTGGGAATGCTGTCATCCGCATGAACAGATTGGCCAGCACGCCTTGTGAAAGCTTCTTGTCATTGTAGTGTTGACACGAGGCAGCGGTTCAGGTCCTAAACATTTCGGCTGGTGTGCAGCTGAAGGGTGAAGGGATAGTATGAGTATGGCAAAGCCTGTCAGCTGTTTCAGCCATCTTGCTGTAGACCCTTAACCCTAAATCCTCAATTGGCATGATAGGAACTCAGTGGATTTTGTCCGGAGCCGAGAAAGTTGCAGTGCGGCCAACTCCCTCCACACAAAGCCATCGAGAATCTGCAACAAACCTAGCCGGTGCGGGAAGCACTGGAGCGTCACTCGTACACCACATGAGAAAAGCAACACTTGTCTACGGGCTTCTCTTGGCCCAATCATCCTTGCGGCCCAGTAAGTTCGTCAGTTCTTTGAACTTTCTTCTGCCGCCGACTTGGGAGCCCAGGGACAGGAGTAATTACGGCAGTTAGAGGCAGGGATAGAAGTACCCCTTTATTTGACAAGCCTATAATCAGTTGTAACTTTCGTTACTTGATAAGCCCACTTGTAACTACCCATGAACCTCCAAGCTGCCCTAAACCCTAAACCCTGAACCCTAAACCCTAAACCCTAAACCCTAAACCCTAAGCCCTAAGCCCTAAGCCCTAAGCCCTAAACCCTCCCCCCTAAACCCTAAACCCTAAACCCAGTCAGGCCGCATCGTTTCCTCTAACTCCGGCGGCGCCACGCCGGAGCCTAACCCTTCGGGCAAGGCCTGCGGGAGCCTGACTTGCCGTCCAGCCTTCAGGTTTAGGGTTGTTTAGGGTTGTCTAGGGTTGTTTACAGTTGTTTAGGGTTTTAGGGTTTAGGGCTTAGGTTTAGGGTTGCCTCACGGTCTACGAGCTTGCCCACTGAGCTTCTGACTTGCTGCGAGGTTGGCGAGTTCACTGAAGAGGCCCTCAAGGATGCCAGGCAAAATCCTTTCCGCATGGAGGAATTTCTACGCAGGCCAGGCGGCGGGTGCACATGTTTTCGTTGGCCGTCATGCAACCTTGTGAAGGATTCTTGTCGCAAAGAAATGGTCCGTCAAGGACGACAAGGCACGAGCATCCAACGTGGCAGTTGGCCGAATCGTTGATGTGCTCGAGGGTTTGATATACAAGCTGAGCGCACTACGGAGTTGCTTTCAGACGCGCATGCCCATCGAGGAATTTCGCAATCTGGCTTGGGACGTTGTCGATGATTCTCAGACCCTGAGCCTGGAGGTGTGGTTGACCTTTCACCTCTCTTCACACGTCCGCATGACGGACCTTTGATGACTTACACAGCAGACATGGACGCAGGACGTGCTCAAGGAGATGGAAAAGGCCAACTGTCTTAGCTGCTGCCTCAGCATGCAGGTAAAAGGGAGGCAGGCATGGTGGCAAGTAACTAATATAGGGGTCGGAGTAATTACTAGTAGTATTCCCTTATGGTCCCTTTATTTGTATACTATAAGAACCCCCCAAAACCCTCTTCGAATTCTTCAGGCCCCAAAATTTGTAGGTTAGTGGTTCGAATCAGGGAGGAAAAAGCACCTGCTCAGTGCTCGGTACACATGGCGGCATCGAATCCAAGATTCACATGTGGCTGAGTTTGGATCAGCTCCCTAAACCCTAAGCCCTATAAACCCTAATCAAACCCCATAAACCCCTAAACCAGTTGGAGCACCTGCAAAGAAAAAATTGGAGCCCTTCACGGCTTAGCAGTGCTAAACCCTAAACCCTAAACCCTAAACCCTAAACCCTAAACCCTAAACCCTAAACCCTAAACCCTAAACCCTAAACCCTAAACCCTAAACCCGGTGAGGCCGGGGGGGCACCAGCACTTCTGCTGAAGGCACGTCATGCTAGCTTGGAATTCTCACGTGTCGTGCTTTTTGTTCTGGTGTTAATTGCCTTCTTTCTTTCCCGCTTTGGTCTTAGGTGACTTAGTATTATAGCTCGTACTGGTATACGTATATTGCTGCTACTCGTCTACTAGTCTTAGCATTCGGATTAGCACTAGTACATGCAGTAGCTAGCATGCGAGCGGGCAGACGCAGCAGCATCAGCACAAGAGTACCAGTAGCACAGTGGCATGAAGGTTAGTGTTCATGCTGGAGTTGGTGCTGGCAACGTCTGTTTTTCTTCTTACCGCAGACCGACCCCAGACACCGGATGTCACCATGCCAGGTGAAGACTCTGCAGAGCCGGCAAAGGCAGCCAAAGGCAAAGCCAAAGGCGGCTTGGACCAGCAAGTGTAAAGTGAGATGTCGCTGGAAAGTGCAGATCTGTCAGGTTTTGGCAAAGGTGGTGCACAAGCGCAGGCTCATGCGACAAGCACTTGCTTTGAGCCTTGAGCTGCCCAAGGGCGCTTTACCGAGATAATTGCAAGTACCAGTCTTCGAATTCAGAGCAAACAACACACGTCTGGAACGCAGTTGCGCAGGGGGCGGAGCATGAGACTTTGTGATGAGTTGCGTCAGATGCCTTGCCTTCAGCTGAATCAGCATTGCGTAAGGCCATTTGTTTCAGCGTGACAGGCACCACTCCCGCCGCCGCCGCCCACGCCTGCAGCAGGCGCACCGACGTGCTTCTTCTCTTGCTGACAACTGGGCCTACGACGCCACGTGCCAGGGGCGACAGACGCAGAAGCTTCAGCCGAAACAGCCCCGCAGCCTTCTGCAGAAGCTGTGCCGACAGCGCCGCCCAGTGATCAAGGCTCGCAAACAGCTGGCCAGATGGAAGCACGGGCCAGAACACATCAGACCCGAAGCTTACCTCAAAAGCTGACATGCAGCTTGGGACGCCAGGTGCATGCGTGCATGTATCTAAGTGGCAAGTATTTGCGTTGCAACAAGGTTTGTCTTGCGCTGGTTTGCGTTGTTGCGTTGCGCGAGCGCAAGGCTAAAGGTCAAGCTTGCTGTGCATTGCTGCAAGCTTGTGGCTCTTCCTACAGGGCTTGTAGTTGCAGGAGGGTTGGCCTTGTGTGTTAGCTGAGCCCTGTGTGAGCATTTTGCTTTTCCCGCCCAACACGACCCAGGGGGTGGGGATGTTCGATTCGGCCCTGGCCTGCTTTGAGGAGGGATCTCTTCTTGAAAGGGCCGGTCAAGAGTCTCACTCGTTGCTGTTGGGACTGCTTAAGACTCGCGACTCCACCATCTCAGGGTTTGTCTACGCGCTGCTTGAGCACTTGCGTTCTCATTACTGCCAGGCTAGGAGGTCCCTTTGGCTGGGTTTTGTTGCGTAGCTAAATACTTCCCACAATTCGTGGCCTTGCAAGCCCGGGAATTTGCAAGCTGGCAAAAGCATGCACAGATGTACTGAGGACTTTGTGCCCAAGATGCCTTTGAACACGGAGGTACCCACACTGGACGTCTCTCTCCTGACGTCACCTTGCCAGGCGACGACTCTGCAGCTACTGAAACAATTGCAGATGCAGAGCCGGCAAAGGCAGCCAAAGGCAAAGCCAAAGGCGCCTGACTTTTTCGGGCCTTGGTGTCGCCGGGTTGTGCAGACTGTCTGTCAGGTCCTGGCAAAGGTGCGGGTGCACAAGCGCAGGCCCATGCAAGAAGCACTTGCGACAGAAGCGTTGAGCCTTGAGTGGCCCAAGATGCAATCACAAGTCTTCGATAACTCAGAGAAACATCATTTCTGGAGCACAGTTGAGCAGAGGGCGGAGCCTCAGTCTTTGTTAATTTTGAGTTGCGCCAGATGCCTTCATTGAGGTTGAGTCACGCTTGTCTAAGGCCATTTTGTGATGATATTCTTTCAGCGTGGCAGGCACCGCTGCCACCGCCGCAGTCCACGCCTGGAGCAGGTGCGCCAACGTGCTTCTTCTCTTGCTGACAGCTGGCCCTACGACACCACGTGCCAGGGGCGACAGACGCAGAAGCTTCAGCCGAAACAACCCCGCAGCCTTCAGAAGAAGCTGCGCCGACAGCGCCAGGCTCGCAAACAGCTGGCCAGATGGAAGCATGGGTAACAACACATGAGACCCGAAGCTTACCTCAAAGGCTGAGGTGCAGCTTGGGACCATTCGTTGCCATGCAAGCCCCAGCATTTTCAAGCTGGCAAAAGCATTCACGATGTCCTGAGGACTTTGTGCGGACATTTCTCTCCTGCTGTCACCTTGCCAGGCGACGACTCTGCAGCTACTGAAGCAGTTGCAGAGCCGGCAAAGGCAGCCAAAGGCAAAGCCAAAGGCGCCTGACATTTTCGGGCCTTGGTGTCGCTGGGTTGTGCAGACTGTCTGTCAGGTCCTGGCAAAGGTGCGGGTGCACAAGCGCAGGCCCATGCAAGAAGCACTTGCGACAGAAGCGTTGAGCCTTGAGTGGCCCAAGATGCAATCACAAGTCTTCGATAACTCAGAGAAACATCATTTCTGGAGCACAGTTGAGCAGAGGGCGGAGCCTCAGTCTTTGTTAATTTTGAGTTGCGCCAGATGCCTTCATTGAGGTTGAGTCACGCTTGTCTAAGGCCATTTTGTGATGATATTCTTTCAGCGTGTCAGGCACCGCTGCCACCGCCGCAGTCCACGCCTGGAGCAGGTGCGCCAACGTGCTTCTTCTCTTGCTGACAGCTGGCCCTACGACACCCCAGGGGCGACAGACGCAGAAGCTTCAGCCGAAACAGCCCTGCAGCCTTCAGAAGAAGCTGCGCCGACAGCGCCGCCCAGTGATCAAGGCTCGCAAACAGCTAGCCAGATACGGTGGAAGCATGGGTAGCAACACAGCAGACCCGAAGCTTACGTTAAAATCTGACATGCAGGTTGGGACACAATGGGTGGCCATGCAAGCCCCAGAATTTGCAAGTTGGCAAAAGCATTCACAGATGCTGAGATGCCTTGAACACGGAATGCCCGACAACGGGTATTTCTTCCGATGTCGCCTTGCCAGGTGCAGACTCTGCCGCTCCTACAGCATCTACGGCGCCGGCAAAGGGAGCCAAAGGCAAAGCCAAAGGCGCCCGCCATTTTCGAGTCCCAACCTAACCGTACGTCAACAACACGGGAACATTATAGAGAAGAATGATCCTTTCAAGCTGCTTTTCGGATTTGTCCCGGTCAAGCTTAGTGGAGTCCTTTCCCATCCTTTTCGCTCCGAGCAGTTGTGCAGTTACGTGGGAAGTACAACTCCTAAGACCCAGAGTAGGCCCTTATTGCTTTCTTTCAGGGTTTAGATTCCCTTAGAAGTTCCCTTTAAAACAGAACGGGCACCCTTTTATTCTTAGGTTACTCTTGGGTCTGGACTCTGGGGTTGTTGCAGAACCCCTTCCCCCGAAGTAGACCCCAAACATGATAGGAATGTTCTCTTGCCATCCTTGAGTAGAAGTAGGACAGAATCTTTAAAAAAACAAGAACCATGCAAATCTTGCCCTCCTTATCTTCGCCGTCTTGTATCTGCAGCCAGTGGCTTTGCAGGCCCTGGAAAAGGTCCTGGCAAAGCTCCGCTGACTGCAAAGGCACATTTCCAAGGGTGTAGGCTTTTAGGATTGCAAACAGCGTCGGCGCCCTAAAGCCGAACAAGGTCGATTGAGTCGTTGGTGGACTGAGGCCCTAAGTTGCTAAATCCGACACCCTGCCCAAGATGCGGACACTTCACCGAGATAACTGTAAACACAAGTCTTCGATAACTCCGAGAAAACATCATTTCTGGAGCACAGTTGGGCAGAGGGCGGAGCCTCAGTCTTTGTTAATTTTGAGTTGCGCCAGATGCCTTCATTGAGGTTGAGTCACGCTTGTCTAAGGCCATTTTGTGATGATATTCTTTCAGCGTGGCAGGCACCGCCGCCGCCGCCGCAGTCCACGCCTGGAGCAGGTGCGTCAACGTGCTTCTTCTCTTGCTGACAGCTGGCCCTACGACACCCGGGCGACAGACGCAGAAGCTTCAGCCGAAACAGCCTTGCAGCCTTCAGAAGAAGCGGCGCCGACAGCGCCGCCCAGTGATCAAGGCTCGCAAACAGCTAGCCAGATACGGTGGAAGCATGGGTAGCAACACAGCAGACCCGAAGCTTACGTTAAAATCTGACATGCAGGTTGGGACACAATGGGTGGCCATGCAAGCCCCAGAATTTGCAAGTTGGCAAAAGCATTCACAGATGCTGAGATGCCTTGAACACGGAATGCCCGACAACGGGTATTTCTTCCGATGTCGCCTTGCCAGGTGCAGACTCTGCCGCTCCTACAGCATCTACGGCGCCGGCAAAGGGAGCCAAAGGCAAAGCCAAAGGCGCCCGCCATTTTCGAGTCCCAACCTAACCGTACGTCAACAACACGGGAACATTATAGAGAAGAATGATCCTTTCAAGCTGCTTTTCGGATTTGTCCCGGTCAAGCTTAGTGGAGTCCTTTCCCATCCTTTTGGCTCCGAGCAGTTGTGCAGTTAAGTGGGAAGTACTGCTCCTAGGTTCCTTTTTTGTTCAGGGTTTAGGTTCCTTCAGAATCTTAGAAGCCCCTTTAAAACCAAAAACGTTGTTAAAACGGGCACCCTTTTTATATATTCCTAGCTTACTCTTGGGTCTAGACTCTTGGGCTGTTGCAGAACCCCTTCCCCCGAAGTAGACCCCAAACATGATAGGAATTTTCGCTTGCCATCCTTGAGTATAGAAGCAGGAGAGATAAAAGCATGCAGGAACCAGGAACCATGCAACGCCATCTGGTATCTGCCGCCAGTGGCTTTGCAGGCCCTGGAAAAGGTCCTGGCAAAGCTCCGCTGCCCAAAGTTATGGCTGCAAAGGCACATTTCCACTCGGTGTAGGCTTCAGGGTTTCTAGGGTTGCAAACAGCATCGGCGCCTTAAAGCCTAACAAGGTCCATTGAGTCGTTGGAGGACTTGAGGCCCTAAGCTGCTAAATGTTGCACCCTAAACCCCACGTGACTGAACCCGAAACTTGCCCTGAACCCTACAAAACCCTAAGGTGCTAACCCAAAACCCCTAAGACACTCACCCCTAAACCCTAAGGCCCTAAACCCTAAACCCTAAACCCTGTTTAACCGGCCTCCGTGCCTTGCGCATCCCAAACGCACTTGCCTCGAAGGGTGCGATGCCGAAGGGCGGTGCGAGGAATGACGGAGGCGCTCGGCTCAGGTTTCAGGGTTTAGGGTTAGGGTTTAGGGTTTAGGGTTTAGGGTTTAGGGTTTAGGGTTTAGGGTTTAGGGTTTAGGGTTTAGGGTTTAGGGTTTAGGGTTTAGGGTTTAGGGTTTAGGGTTCAGGGTTTAGGGTTCAGGGTTTAGGGTTTAGGGTTTGCAAAGCGGGTTTAGGGTATCAGGCCGGTGCGGCGGTTTGCAGGTGTGTGAAGCGGGGATTCCTTTCTGGCAGTCACCAAGTCCCAGTCGCAAGAAGGGCTTAGGGTTTAGGGTTTAGGGTTGACAAGAGTCGTGCTGAAAAAGGTTCAGGGTGTAGGGGTTCAGGGTTTGGGGTTTTTGTCAACCCCTGCTTGCAAGAAAGGGTCATCGTGTTTTAGGGTTCTGCGTGTTGCGTTTCAAAAAGCGCAGGGACGACGTGATCAACCCTGTGGAAGAAAAGCATGGTAAAAATCCAGACATGCAATCTTCACCTAGGCAGTATCGTTTCTTTTTTCCGGCCCTCAACCTGGATCATAATCCAAAAACCCTGAAACCCTAAACCCTAAAACAATGGCCCCTCACACCTGGCTCTTGGTCAGGCGCAGAGGCTGACGACTGGCGCAAAGGTAGGAACACAAGGTGGAACCCTTTTAGGGTTAGGGTTTAGGGTTTAGGGTTTAGGGTTTAGGGTTTAGGGTTTAGGGTTTAGGGTTTAGGGTTTAGGGTTTAGGGTTTAGGGTCTCAGGTTGTAGGGCCCTCCGGGAAAGTTGTGGTGGCTTTCATGGTGCAAAAGCCCCCCCTCGCCTTTCGAGTCAGTCAAAATCCTGAGAAAAGATTTTCAGATCTACGGGGTTTTGAAACCCCAAAACCCTAAACCCTAAACCCCAACCCTGAAACCCTAAACCCTTAACCCCTTAAACCCTTAAACCCTCAAACCCTAAACCCTTTGCATCCAAAAGGCCCTCAAAAAGCCTCCTAGTCAGCAGATTGCCCAGCACGTCCAGGTGTCGAACATGACATGTGCCGGGCTGTCAACCGAATCGGAGAGCCAGCTAAACCCTAAGCCCGAAACCCTACTGGGCCAGGCGGTTGCAGTGGCAGCGCTTGAAAGCATCTTGCTTGGTGGACAAGACGATCTTCGGCGAAGAATCGGACGCGGAGGTTCAGGAGCCCCTTATTTTTGTGGCGCGCGCAGGGCGCTGTGCTGAGCGTGAGTCGCGTGGAACATGCTGCCAGGATTCCTTCGATCAGGACATACAGCTCTTCGTGCTGGAAGACCAGGGGAGAAGGCCCAAATCAGTCACTAGGACCCAGAGTAAGCCCTTATTTAGGGTTTAGGTTCCCTAAACCCTAAACCCTAAACTCTGAACCCTGAACCCTGAACCCTAAACCCTAACCCTAAACCCTAAAACCCTCAACCCTCAACCCTAAACCCTAAACCCTAAACCCCCTGTAAAGCAAAAGGTCACTCAGATTTCGCTTTCAGGGTGTCACCACCAGTCGCAGCCATTGCCAGGAACTCCGGTGGCAGTGAGAAAGCTGCTAAGGCAGAAAGAGATGTGCATGCGTTGGCCATACTTGTCGGATTCCATATACGTATATATATATACATATATATATATATGTATTGATTTATTTATGTATATATATATATAGGTTTTAGGGTTTATAGAGTGTAGGGCAGAACCCCGAACCCCAAAGCGGTACCTTGTAAGGCCGACCAGAATCAGAAAGAGGCTATCTTCGATTCAAAAGCTCGCCAAGGCAAGCTTTGCAAGGGCTTGTGTGCGTCCATGACGCCGTATCTTCGCGGTTTACTACTATTTGCTTAGGAGCCCCCCCCCCCCCCCCCCCCAACAAAAAAAAGAGTCTATTTTTCTTATCAGGAAGAAATAATGAGGCTTATTGTCTTTCATTTGTTGGGGGTTCTTCTGCAAATAGTAGTTCAGGGTTCTTGATTCTGGATAACATTGCACACTGCACGAGGGAACCAGCATCAGGTCTGAAAATCAAGCTCTCCAAGTTCTTGGACGCCCGCGACCAAGATCACTTCTGCGACAGCCTTCGTCGACTGGACCTTGAGGCAGCTGGGGCACGAAACCATAAAGATCCGTACATGTCGTGTCTCAGGGATTTCATGGGGTACATAATCCCTATTAAGGACTGTTAGTACAAGGGGGAACATCCCAATGTCTCTGAATGAAAACTAAAGAATTTGAGGTGTTCCGGGCTTCGAGAAGCTGCAGTGACTTTTAGCAGGTCGAGAGTAGACGAGAATGTACACAATACACGTGAAAATTAGTCACCCAGCCTAGGCAGGGGGGCCACTTGTCCCTCATGGAGGTGGTAGAATGGATCCTTTTCGCCATCACTGCATGCTGTTGTGTGGCCTTTGCGATGCAGGCCCTGAAAGAGACATTCCAGAACGAAGAGGACCGAGACATATTCGGGTTGGTTGTGGACGAGGCAGGGTTCGAGAAGACCGAGGCTGCTTTGAGGTTGAGTTGACTTGGTTTAGGCAGGGTGTCCGGGGAATGTGTTATATTTCTCGCGGGGGTCGCGCTGATGTTGGAGGAGCAGCGCGGCAAGTCTGGCTGTGTGTAGTCCGTAAACGTGTATGGGCCGGTTGAGTGAAGCCTTCTTTGCCTTGCCGTTCCGCCTCACGTCGTTCCATGCTTGAGTTTCCTGACCAGAGCATGATACACCTGCTGGCACATGCGTGCGTACACACGTAAAGGCCAGCATGTGAGGAAAAAGTATGCACGCACGCGTACGTGTACGATCAGTGTCTGAGGGTTTGATAGGGAGAGGGTTCAGGGTTTAGGGCGTCTAGGGTTGGCGTTGGGTCAAAAATCCGTTAGAGATTCTACCCTGTGTTTAGACCCCAAGACTTCAGAACTTTTGAATGCAGAGAGTACGGACCGTGCTTTGTCTTCAGTTGAGCTCAAAGGCCCCGCGGTGCACACCGTTCGGTTGGCATCCAAACAAGAGGGAAGCGTCTATTATTAGGCGAGGACCTATCGGCTACGAACTTGGACTTGCGGCAGAATCTGCAGATCGAGACAGCATCGGAACATCTTGCAACTGAACTTAAGATGGGTAAGGAGCCTTCCGCCATGGCCTTCGCTACTTTCAGGGAGGAGCTGGAACAGTTGCAGCTGGAGCATGGTCTGCAAGAGGACTTTAGGAAGAAGCGCTCAGCATCCAACATCAAGAAGCTTGGCAGGAGCAGGCAAGGATGGGCGATTACACCCTGCTAATCCCTTAAAAGGTCATTTATAGGGTTTAGGGTTTAGGGTTTAGTTAAGGGTTTAGGGCTTAGGGCTTAGGGTTAAGGGTTTAGGGTTTAGGGTTTAGGGTTAAGGGTTTAGGGTTCATTATGGGGGTTTGAAGGCCTAATGGCCCATCCTCAGGAGGTCCAGCTGGCAATGCTGGACGCGGAGTTTGTTCAAGCGGCGATGGAGCGAAAAGACTTCAATGCGATGTACTATGATCCACTGACACTACTGCGAGGGAAAGCCTTCTATGGCAAGCTGCTAAAGTTGCTGGAAGGAAGGTCGCTGGCTCTCGTGATGGCCGCCGCAGACTTGGACACTTTCATGGTGAACGACCACTGGTCCCAGGAGTCCCATGCCCACGGCGACGCTGCCATCATGCAGATGGCAGACTGCATTGACGAGTACTGCAGGGCCTTCAACCAAGAACAATCGGCCGCTGTCTGCGTGCCCTTCTGTTTTCACGGCGACGAGTTCGCGATAGCCTTCATCTCGCACGAGGAATCGCGCGAAGGCGCAGACTACAATCTCAAGGACCTTTCGGCTAAACTTGCAGCCATGCAGCTCTGCTAGGTTTCAATGCTCTCCAAGCCAAAACACACGGCATCAAGCCCAACAAACCAGTATTCAGCTTTCTTTGTCAGTGCTCAGCAGACTACTCCGCATTGAGTTCGAGAGTTTGTCTTGTTGGTGGGGCATGCGTGAAGGACTTCTTAGAGGAACTGCGCAAGGCCGTCGTTGCAAGCCTGCGGAAGGTCTTCGACTTCAGTTGCCTGGACCCAAATGGCAAGGAGGTCAAGGACACAGGCCCGGGCATCAGCATCGCGGCATCGGACTCATGGAGCTGCAGCAAATCGCTTTGGGAGCTCCACCGCCTCCACATCCAAGCAGAGGAGCGTTTGAATGATGCCAAGCCGGGAGAAGACTGCCAGGGTGGTGTGCAAGTGCAAGCAGATCGCTGCTCAGGGATCTCTTCTGATTCTTTGAATTCTCTTGTCAAGGACCTTCGAAACTTTGCAGCTACAGAGGCCCAGGAAAAGGCCGCCAGCGAGCTTAAGGACCTCGCCCGAGATGACGACAACAAGATTGCCATCGCAAATGCCGGTGCCATCCCGCTGCTGGTGCAGCTCCTGCGCGACGGCACGCCTCTGGCTCGGGAAGTGGCCGCGGGAGCTCTCCATAGAATGGCGGGCAATGACGACAACAAGATTGCCATCGCAACTGCCGGTGCCATCCCGCCGCTAGTGCAGCTCCTGCGCGACGGCACGCCTCTGGCTCGGGAAGTGGCCGCGGGAGCTCTCCATAGAATGGCGGGCAATGACGACAACAAGATTGCCATCGCAAAGGCCGGCGCCATCCCGCTGCTGGTGCGGCTTGTGAGCAGCGGCACGCCTCTGGCTCGGGAAAGTGCCGTGGGAGCGCTCCAGCGCCTGGGCGTGAAAGGTTGCTGCTGTCATCAATGTCAGCATCAGCACGTTAATTAGCAATCGCATCAGCATGTTATTTAAGTTAATTAGAAATCTGGGTTTGCGGTGGCTCCTCAGAATTCCAGGAGCATCACGATCTCAGTGCGGATGCCAACATAGCAGCATATCCTATATTCAAAAACATCATATAGACAATTGCTTTTGTTTCATATATTCTTGTCAGTTATACTGTAGAATATTATTCTGGTTATAAGGGAGTTTTAAGCGATTACATCTTTTAGTTTTATGAAACGTGAATATTGTAATATTAAAATACAGTAAGACTTTAAGATAAAGCCTCTCATGGTGTTCTTGGTGTTCGGGGTTTGAACTCGTGGAGTTCTTCTCCAAACACGAGGTCTGGAGTCGTAAGAAAAAGTTGGCATGACCAGACAACTGTGGACGTGACGGAAAAGTCTCACTGCCACATGGATGATCTCCTTTGTACTTCTTTCCCACATGCACACAAACCCCCATCGCAGCTTCATTCTCAGCAGGTGGTGAAGATCGGCACGGAGCACAAGGAGAAGCTCCTTCAAACTGGCGCGCTGCACGATTGCAAAGGACGTCTTTGGTCCTCGAGGGGGAGTTTGGGGCTTTAGGGTCACTTGAGAGAGGTTGCTGGTTCCGTGTCTAAATTGTTGGCTCTGTTTTTTTTCACAGACCCAGAAACCGCAGAGCGTGCTGCGATCATGATGTGTGAGCGGAGTGGAGACCATGTACGATGTAGATTCGCAATTCACTTTGTTCAAGCCTCTACGCAACGACGGGTATGTGTGTGTGTATACCCTTGAGTCCTAAAACAGAAGACCCCAACATGTAAAGTCTCATGCCTGAATCTTGTATGCCGGGGTGGGGGCCCGTGAAGTGGCGTTTTGGGATGCATAGGGTGTCAGGAGTTGTTTTTGCCAAATAAAGCTCTGGCTCCTTCACGGTGGGCCTAGGGTTTAGGGTTTATATAGAGGTTGTTCAGCCTAGAGTTGCCGCCCTTTGCAGAAGTTATCAGCATGACTGGATAAGGAATCTTTCGGGTTCGGGCTTGCCAGCAGCTGTGTGACTTAGGAAGACGACGTTTGTCTGGGATGAAAACTGCGAGGGCTTCTGCAAGAAGTCGGAAGCTCAGGTGATTTGCTGACAAGGGACAGGCTGAGCCACGTGCATTCCTAGCATGGAGGGCTTAAGGTTTAGTGCATAGAGGAAGGGTTAGAGTTAGGGCTTTTGGTTTGATTTTGGAAGTAAACCCTAAACCCTAAACCCTAAACCCTAAACCGGCAGAATCCTCATGCCGAGGTTGATGGAAATACCATTTGCCAAAGAGCGGCTGCAAGCACTGAAGGAGCACCTGTGCATCTCGGCCGAAAGCTGTGTGCTGCTTGTTTTTGCGGTTTAGGGTTTAGTGTTCAGGCTTTCCAGTTTAGGGCGTAGGATCTTGCCTTCTAATTAGGGTTTAGGTACCGTGGCTTTGGGCCCGCCATAATAAGCACTGCCCCTTAACGCTCGTGATTCATACTGTAGGCGCATTTGAGAAAGCGGATTCTGCAGGAGTGGCATATCTCGTGAGTTTGTACTCGAGTATTGGGTCCCACCTCTTGCCAGCAGCTGCAGGACTCATGCTTCAGCGCTGCCCAAGCCCCTAAACCCTACAACCCTGCGACCCTATAACCCTAAACTCCAAACCCCGAACCGTAAACCCTAAACCCTAAACCCTAAACCCTAAACCTAAATCCTACCGTCACCAGACTTCAGGCCTGGAAGCCGGGCTGGGTCCTGAGCTGCACGCCCTTTGAGCTCTGAGGTCTTGGGCTTCGGGTTTAGCTGACCGGGTTGGGATTTATAGGGTTTGCAGGGTTTAGGGTTTGTTCTTTCTTTTTTTTCTTATTTGTTGTGTTTTTTTTTTTTTTTTTTTTGGGGGGGGGGGGGGTGTGATAGTTGAATCTCGTGCGTATATGCCCTCCATGCCCTGCATGCCACGCAGACGCACCATGCCGGGACTCTATTGAACAGTCCCCCGCCCGTAAACAAGCAGGAGCCAGCATACTTAAATGTTTGGAGCTGTTTCTCGGGTAATACGTGCTTGGCGTGGACAACCGAAATGATGGTTAAACATGATTCGGATATGAATTAGATAGTACTGAGTAGCAAATGCACTATACTAAATACACACTCGTTAAACAAAATAATGAGCCGGTGAGGAACTTCTTGCTTGATTAGGCTTCCTGTTGAGGTAAATATTAACCCCCTCCTCTTCTCCCCATGTTGCCGAAAAGGCTTCGGACCTAGATCATGGGATGGGGGGGGGGGAGTCGAGGGCGAATACACACGCGTGCACGCACGCATGCCCAGACACATGCATAGTACATGCATGTATATCAAAGATGAGTATACATGTATATATATATATATATACACACACCTATTTGTTTTTTGTTTATATATATATATATGTACATAGGCCGTATATATTATATACATATGCGTGCATACATATGAGCAACTCTTACCGTCATTGGGCCCGTTGTTAGAGTGCCATGTCGTTGGGGGGAGCGAAAACGGTCCACGCTTCCTGCAGCACCACAGATCAGGTTTCTTAAGCCCTCAACCCTAAACCCTCTAAGTCCTAAACCCTCTAAGCCCTAAACCCTAGCCCTAAACCCTAAACCCCCGAAGCCCTAAACCCGTGAGGTTTAAAGAAACCGAGCAGCACATCGAGTATGTCGCGAAGCCGGTGGAAGCAGCTCGAAGCGCCAGCGTGTTCTCTGAAATAATCCCCCTCCCTCTGAATGTTAAACCCCCCCCCCACTACCCCCTAATATTAAGTACCCCTTATTATAGATATTATAGATAATTGTATTAGGGTATCTGGCCCCCCACTACCCCCTAATATTAAATACCCCGATTATAGATATTGTAGTTAAAATTGTATTAGGGTATCTGGGGGGGAGGGGGTATTTAATGTTAGGCGGTAGGGGTGGGTTTAATCTCAGGGGGAGAGGCTTAGTTCTTCAAAGAGGACCCAGCGCTGTCGCCAACACCGTGCACTATGGCATACTACGGACATTAGCACGTTTTACTAGTTCTGTGAGCGCATGTTTCTTTGGAAGAGTTTTTGCAATACATCCCGGAAGTAAGGTTCGTGTACAACAGTTCCATTCGCCACGGCTCCGTTCATTCGCGGCGGATTTGGTTGCCGGTCTGAGGCCGTACTGTCATGCACAGCTTTCGAGAAGATCATGCGCAGGCTGCCCCACGGCCTGTCTCAGCTTCGCTTGCCAGGTCTATCATGCACGAGGAACACAGTTGTTGGACAAGCAGTTTGTTGCACACGACATGTCGGCGGCTGAAGAGGATCCTCAGAATTGGCAACATGGCCAATACCGGACACAAGCTACTCGGAAATGCAATCGGCTTCGACGTGGTGAAGCGCCCGGGCTGCAAAAGCTGCGGAGGCTCAGGTCACGCTATGTCGCATCCGATAAAGGAAGGAGTGTCTACCTGGAGGTTCATGGGTAATTAGAAGTAGGGTTGTGAGTGCCTGTGAGAGAGAGGGTTATGAGTGCCCTATGTGTGGTCATAAGTTAAGTTCTCCTAGTTTTAACTTTCCTTATAACTGCCCATGAACCTCCAAGTAGAGGTTGCAGGAAGGAGTGTCAGCGTAGTGCTCAGAACATGCAGGCTCTCTGGCGAGCATTGGCAGAGTTCCCAAATAGTGCTGTAGATATCTCGACGTAACAGGTGCCAAGCAAGAGGGTTGCGATGCCATCATGAGTACTTGCTATCCGCGTCGTGCAGGTGGGTTCGGATCATTTGCTGTGTGGCGCCCCCAAGGTTTCTAGAGGAGAAGTTGTACGAGACGTACAAGCCCAACGGCAAGACATTGCTGTCGTTCCTCAACGACCATGTCTGCAGCGCCTTGGTCTGAACCGGTCATAATTGGTGTGGCCAATGTCCGAGTCCATATGTCAGGGTTTCTAAACCCCTAAACCCCTAAACCCCTAAACCCCTAAACCCCTAAACCCCTAAACCCTAAACCCTAATGAGGTTTAGGGATCTAGGATCTAGCCGGGCGGTGACCGAAAGCCCGTTGCAAAAGGGCTTAGGGATCCGCAAGTGTGGGCTACCGCTGAGAGTTGGAGTTGAATCCGAGCTGGCAAAGCAATGGAACTGGCAAGGCTAACTTTCGGTAGATGGGGACACGGAAGCCCTAAAATTTAGGGTTTAGGGTTTAGGGCCTGTTTAGGGTTACGGTTCAGGGTTTTGGGTTTTAGGGTTTAGGGTTTTTTGCCGAGTACTCCAGGAGTTTTCTTACGTGATCTAGTGACTGATGAGTCACTGATGTCATGGGCACAATTAGCCCTGGGTCTTTGGTCTCTGCTGGGCACCTTTGGGGGCACCTTCCGGGCGGTGTCTTGATGACTATTGCAAGAAGGGCATAGGAGGAGCGACGACACTCTTACCGAGATTGGAACCAGCCACCCACTCTTCAAAATCAGAACGGAAAGCTTTTGGCAGAAAGCTTGCGTGTAGCAGGGCACGTTCGCAAGGTGCAGGAGGTTCCGAAAATGTTGACCCTGGACTCCCCATTCGGAAGAGGCAAATTAAGACAGGGCCCAGGTACTGAAGCCTTAGCCGACATAAGGGTGCAAATTTCTTGCCCTTCCCTTCACACCCCCTGCGATGTGTGAGACGACGCTCTTCCGCATACTGCCTGTAGAGGATGTAGAGCTCGAAACTAAAGTCAATTGATTAGGCGGCTAAAGAATCCACAAAGCATAGCACAATGTGTCTAAACATGCCCATCTTATGGTTCGCTTTGCTTGCGACGAGCCAGAGGTGACAGTGACAAGGAAGAGATCAAAGTCCTTGCCGAAGAGCTCTCCGATTACGAAAAGAAGGCCTCTGTATTAGGACTTTGCGCGGATGTTGCCAGCTTCTTCGGTAAACTCCCTAAACCCTAAACCCTAAACCCTAAACCCTAAACTGCTGCCCTGCTCAGGGTACTAAAGAGCCTTGCATCGTGAAGGAGCTGAAGACCCTCGCGCTGCACTTCTTGTGAAGCCCTAAAACCCTACACCCCGAAACCCCTACACCCTAAACCCTAAACCCTAAACGCGAAATAATTCGAATAGGAACTTTGGGGGGGGGGGGGTTATTGTAGTACAATTACAAAGGGACCATAAGGGAATACTATTAGTAAGTATCTCGACCCCGATATCAAACCCTAAATCCTAAACTCCTGAACCCTAAACCCTAAACCCTAAAGCCTAAAGCCGATCCAAGGACATATACGGACAACCTCTATGGACAGTACTCGAAATTGCTCTCAGCCCTGCTCCTTGCCTTGCTTCAATGAGGATTTTGGTGGTTTAGCGTTTAGGGTTTAGGGCTTAGGGCTTAGGGTTTAGGCGCGTAGGGTTTAGGGTTCAGAAAAGCTGCAGGAAAGAAGCCTGGAAGCGACGCCAAGATGCCCAGCAGGAGGGTGAGGAGGTGCAGGGGGTACCTGTATATGGGGTTTTCCGAACATAGGGGTTTAGGGTTTAGGGTTTAGGGTTTAGGGTTTAGGGGTACCTTGTTAGGGTCCTTATCAACAGGGGGTCCTACTATTTGGGGATCTAAATTGGGGGTCCCCTATTTTCGTAAGCTCCCATATGTGAATGTGAAATGAAGCAGTACAGCAGATATGAATGGTGGCAGAAGAGGGGCAAGCAAAACGAGCAAATCAGCCCATGCACGAAGAAGCAAGATAGTAAGCGAATGAGCCAACCAATGTGAGGGCGCGAAGAGAAAGACATGCCCCCTTTACCCAAAACTCAAAAGTCCCGCGGTGGGGTGCGAGGGTGCTAGGCAGGTGGCAAAAAGAAAGATGATGATGTCGGGGTCGGAATAATTACTAGTCATATCCCCCCATGGTCCCTATAAAAATACACTATAATAACCCGCCCCAAAACCCTCTTCTAATTGTTAAGGCGCCAGTAAAACCCTGGAACGGTAAGCGTAGGGCTGCCCTTTGACGCATGGGGTGGGGGTTGCCTGGCTAGTCGCACTCACATGGAGCCTGCTGTTGCAGAGAGCGCTTGCAGAAACCGCAACCGGTTAAAGGTTTGTCAAAGGAGCTCAGATGTCAGATTCGGTGTCAGGTGGTGGATCGTTCCGAGGATTCCGAAGCCTTGCCTGCCGCGAGCAAGTGCGAGAGTCGAAGCCCTGAAACCCTAACCCCACTTCATGCAAGGCGGAAAAGACGATAAAGCAAGAGATGGACACGCTCATGAGGTACGACTCCGACCTTGAGGTTTCAGGTGACAATACGAGTTGTACTTCGTCGTATTCGTCTTTTGAAAGTATGTGTGCATACATATATATATATATACACAATTGTTCCATGTTCTGATTAGTACTCATTATGCGTAATTTGCTCTCTGAGATTCTCATAGCATCAGTTATATGTTGCAAATCAGTTCTTGCATAGTAGGATTTGTTTCCAATATTAGTCTATATATATATATATATGCTACCCCCCCCCCCATGGACCTACCAATTTCCTTTGTTTTTATCCATGAATTTCGCGGTCTAAGCCACATGGTTTGAAAACCATGGGTTTTATGGATAACATTTGTTTTGCCGATGTTTTCGGGCTCCATCCTTCAAAAACATTGGTAAAACCAATTATCCGTGAATTGGGTGCTCCCAGCCACATGGTTTGAAAACCATGGATTTTATGGATAACATTGGTTTTGCCGATGTTTTCGGGCTCCATCCTTCAAAAACATGGGTAAAACCAATGTTTGCCATGATTTTCGTGATCTGAGGCTCTCTCCCAGCCACCATTTCTCGAGGTAGTACCAAGCAACAAACTCGAATCCTGCAAAATCTCGAGGGAGTACCAAAACCTCCTTATAATCAATCACGCCCCAATACGCAAGACATGACATCTGTCCTAAAAACACTACCTTAGGTACGATATCTCAAACAGTCATCCCCCGATAAGCAAGACCTAATATCTATACTAAACCTGTACCTTAGCAACATATCTTAAGACATCACGCCCTAAGGCTCCTACCAATTTAATAAGGTTCCTATCAATTTCAACAGGATTCTTATGCATGTTACTGGGATTCGCATAGGATTCGCATTAATTTTAAAGGATTCCTATTGGATTAGGCTCATACTAGTTTAGTAGGATTCCTATCAGTTCTTGTTAAAGGATTCTATTGTTTTGAAGGCCTATTGGTTCCTATTGATTTAGAAAGATTCCTTCTCGTTTTAATAGGATTCCTGTGACTTGTAACCCGGGTTGTTTCCAACTTGTTAATGTTCCTATTCATTTTAATAGGCTTCCTATTAACTGTTGTCCGGTCCCGATAATTCAATAGAGGATTCCTATTTACTTTCATAGGATCCCAATAAAGTTTCATAGGGTTCCTAATTATTAATAAGGCCCCTATTTTCTGTAATAAGAGTCCTATCAATTTTAATCAGATTCTTATTCATGTTAATGGGGTTCGTGTTAATATTAAAGGGATCTCATTCACTTTCAAGGGATTCCTGTTGGTTTAGGCTCATGTTCATTTTAATCGGTTTGTCTAAAGGTTCACGTTATTTCTTATAGGAGTCCGATTGGTTCCTATTAATTTGAGTAGGGTTCCTCTTCAGTTTAATAGGATTCCTACTAATCCTATTAATTCTACGAAAATGTTGGGAGAGTACCAAAACCTCCTTACAATCAATCACGCCCCAATACGCAAGACATGACATCTGTCCTCAAAACACTACCTTAGCTACGATATCTCAAACAGTCATCCCCCGATAAGCAAGACCTAATATCTATACTAAACCTGTACCTTAGCAACATATCTTAAGACATCACGCCCTAAGGCTCCTACCAATTTAATAAGGTTCCTATCAATTTCAACAGGATTCTTATGCATGTTACTGGGATTCGCATAGGATTCGCATTAATTTTAAAGGATTCCTATTGGATTAGGCTCATACTAGTTTAGTAGGATTCCTATCAGTTCTTGTTAAAGGATTCTATTGTTTTGAAGGCCTATTGGTTCCTATTGATTTAGAAAGATTCCTTCTCGTTTGGATAGGATTCCTGTGACTTGTAACCCGGGTTGTTTCCAACTTGTTAAGGTTCCTATTCATTTTAATAGGCTTCCTATTAACTGTTGTCCGGTCCCGATAATTCAATAGAGGATTCCTATTTACTTTCATAGGATCCCAATAAAGTTTCATAGGGTTCCTAATTACTAATAAGGCCCCTATTTTCTGTAATAAGAGTCCTATCAATTTTAATCAGACTCTTATTCATGTTAATGGGGTTCGTGTTAATATTAAAGGGATCTCATTCACTTTCAAGGGATTCCTGTTGGTTTAGGCTCATGTTCATTTTAATCGGTTTGTCTAAAGGTTCACGTTATTTCTTATAGGAGTCCGATTGGTTCCTATTAATTTGAGTAGGGTTCCTCTTCAGTTTAATAGGATTCCTACTAATCCTATTAATTCTACGAAAATGTTGGGAGAGTACCAAAACCTCCTTACAATCAATCACGCCCCAATACGCCAAGACATGACATCTGTCCTAAAAACACTACCTTAGCTACGATATCTCAAACAATCATCCCCCGATAAGCAAGTCCTAACATCTATCCTAACACTGTACCTTAGCAACATATCTTAAGACATCACGCCCTAAGGCTCCTACCAATTTAATAAGGTAGGATTCTTATGCATGTTACTGGGATTCGCGTAGGATTCTCATTGATTTGAAGGGATTCCTATTGGATTAGGCTCATACTAGTTTAGTAGGATGTTAGAGGATAAAAACCATGATTTTTCAAACTACTCGGAGACCCAAGCCCATAGTTTGGAAAATCATGGTGTTTATGGTTTTTTATTGGTTTTTGCGATGTTTCGTGAGCATGGGCTCAAAAAACATCGGTAAAACCAATGTTTTTTTAAAGGTAGGGGTTCAAAAACATCGGTAACACCAATGTTTTGGAGAGGCCACCTTCAAAAAACATCGGTAAAACCAATGTTTTTGGAGCCCCTGCTCAGGAAACATCGCAAAAACCAATAACAACCATAAAAACCATGATTTTTCAAACTACTCGGAGACCCAAGCCCATAGTTTGGAAAATCATGGTTTTTATGGTTTTTATTGGAAAATTGCGATGTTTCGTGAGCATGGGCTCAAAAAACATCGGTAAAACCAATGTTTTTTGAAGGTAGGGGTTCAAAAACATTGGTAAAGCCAATGTTTTGGAGATGCCACCTTCAAAAACCATCGGTAAAACCAATGTTTTTGGAGCCCCTGCTCAGGAAACATCGCAAAAACCAATAAAAACCATAAAAACCATGATTTTTCAAACTACTCGGAGACCCAAGCCCATAGTTTGGAAAATCATGGTTTTTATGGTTTTTATTGGTTTTTGCGATGTTTCGTGAGCATGGGCTCAAAAAAACATCGGTAAAACCAATGTTTTTTTGAAGGTAGGGGTTCAAAAACATCGGTAACACCAATGTTTTGGAGAGGCCACCTTCAAAAAACATCGGTAAAACCAATGTTTATGGAGCCCCTGCTCAGGAAACATCGCAAAAACCAATAAAAACCATAAAAACCATGATTTTTCAAACTACTCGGAGACCCAAGCCCATAGTTTGGAAAATCATGGTTTTCATGGTTTTTATTGGAAAATTGCGATGTTTCGTGAGCATGGGCTCAAAAAAACATCGGTAAAACCAATGTTTTTTTGAAGGTAGGGGTTCAAAAACATCAGTAACACCAATGTTTTGGAGAGGCCACCTTCAAAAAACATCGGTAAAACCAATGTTTATGGAGCCCCTGCTCAGGAAACATCGCAAAAACAAATAAAAACCATAAAAACCATGATTTTTCAAACTACTCGGAGACCCAAGCCCATAGTTTGGAAAATCATGGTTTTTATGGTTTTTATTGGAAAATTGCGATGTTTCGTGAGCATGGGCTCAAAAAAACATCGGTAAAACCAATGTTTTTTTGAAGGTAGGGGTTCAAAAACATTGGTAAAACCAATGTTTTGGAGAGGCCACCTTCAAAAAACATCGGTAAAACCAATGTTTATGGAGCCCCTGCTCAGGAAACATCGCAAAAACCAATAAAAACCATAAAAACCATGATTTTTCAAACTACTCGGAGACCCAAGCCCATAGTTTGGAAAATCATGGTTTTCATGGTTTTTATTGGAAAATTGCGATGTTTCGTGAGCATGGGCTCAAAAAAACATCGGTAAAACCAATGTTTTTTGAAGGTAGGGGTTCAAAAACATTGGTAAAACCAATGTTTTGGAGAGGCCACCTTCAAAAAACATCGGTAAAACCAATGTTTTTGGAGCCCCTGCTCAGGAAACATCGCAAAAACCAATAAAAACCATAAAAACCATGATTTTTCAAACTACTCGGAGACCCAAGCCCGTAGTTTGGAAAATCATGGTTTTTTATGGTTTTTATTGGTTTTTGCGATGTTTCGTGAGCATGGGCTCAAAAAACATCGGCAAAACCAATGTTTTTTGAAGGTAGGGGTTCAAAAACATTGGTAAAACCAATGTTTTGGAGAAGCCACCCTTTTTTGAAACATCGGTCAAGCCGAGGTTTCAAAAAAAAGGTAGGTCCATGGGGGGGGGGGGGTACCATATCTATATATATATATACCTCTACATATATATATATACATACAGGGTAGGACATGTGAGATTCTTGCTCTTGCCTCGGGTGTCTGGCTCGGGTGCCTCTAGTCCGCTTGTCAGCGGATGCCCCGTTTGGAGAGGGTTTAGGGTTTAGGGTTTAGGGTTTAGGGTTTAGGGTTTAGGGTTTAGGGTTTAGGGTTTAGGGTTTAGGGTTTGGGGCGTGTGCTGGCAGCCTCAAACCCTGTTGCTCGAAAGTTTTTAGTGTTTTGAGGGTAGGGTCGTTTGTCAGCGGCTGGGCGGCGCCTGACTGTTTGCTTCTACGACTCCAACCAGACTACCATGTCAGGCTCACCAGCTAACGGCCAGTGAAGAGGGGGGTACACATGCGCCAAATCTCTAAACCCTAAACCCTAAACCCTAAACCGCTAAGTCTGCTAAACGCACGAGGCTTTTGAAGCACATCCTTTTGGCATCAGGCTCCACAAGCAGAGCAGAGTCAGTAGGCATTTGTCCTCACAACCTTCGCTCGATGATGTTCTACGATGGTCTTGTACCTGGCCCACCTCGGAACTGACCGGTTTAGGGTTTAGGGTTTAGGGTTGCGACGGAGGCTCTGTCACTGACCTGTCGCATCTGCCGAAAGCCGAATCTTTACAAAGGACATATTGACAAGAGCATATCGTATGTCTGCAGAACACGCCACGCAAGCGTCTTTTGCTCGAAGGGGGAGTTGCTTTCCTGAATTGTCCCTAAACCCAAAACCCCAAACCCCAAACCCAAAACCCTAAACCCTAAACCCTAAACCCTAAACCCTAAACCCTAAACTAAACCCTAAACCCTAAACCATTCAGCTCCGAGTTGGGCGAGGTACAAGGCCATCGTAGAACATCATCGAGCGACGTGTGCCGACTTGGAGGCCAGGATCTGTTTGGACTGGCGCAAAAGGCGCAGTAGGGCTTAGGGCTTGGGGCTTAGGGCTTTAGAGTTTAGGGTAGCTTAGGGTTTAGGGTTTTGGGTAGTAATCCCTTTCCCCTTATTCTAAATCCTCCCTACCCACTAATATTACAAACTCCCATTAGATATAGTTCTACCGCAGTATATGGGGGATATTGAATATCAGGGTGTAAGGGGTTGGCTTAGTAGTAGGGGGAGGGGAGCACACTGCAAAGTGCAAGTCAGCTGTACTGCGGAGCAGGGAGGGAATGGAATCGTGCCTTCTCTCCTGCAGCTGTAGAGCGCGGGGCTAGGGTTTCGGATTTATGAAGGCCTGGTTGTCATGCGGGGCGCGGCAGACTGGGAAGATGCCGGGCATGCGGTTTAGGGTGTAGGGTTTACGGTTTAGGGTTTCGGGTTTAGGGTTTAGGGTTTAGGGTTCAGGGTTTAGGGTTTAGTGTGGATGGTGTCGCTCTGCTGGAAGAGCTGGCCCTCATGCGGAGAAATCGCAAGCATGAAAACTCATTGAGGCGGTTCTAGTTAAACTTCGAACAGCACAGGCAAACAAAAAAGTTCCCGGAGGACTGTGTTCAAAGTGATCTGGGGCACCCAGGAAGTCGTGTGCCACGACACTCAACCTTCCCCTGAATTAAAGCCCGAATCCAAGTCATTGATTGCATTAGGACGAGTTTAAAGCATTCCCATACCTCGGTGGACACAAGCTTTGAAAGTCTCTGAACCCACAGTTCAATGGCTCTTGAAGGTTCATGGGTAGTTTCAAGTAGGGTTATAAGTGCCCTACATAAGTTGAAAAACCCGTTATGGCTATAGTTTCCCTACTTAACACCCTACCTAGACCTATAAAACCCTATGAAAGCCTTCAAGTAGTGTGAGCTTAGTCTGGTGCGAAAGAAACCGTGGCGCGCCCCAGATGCAAACATACAAAGGTAGCAGTGTAAATGGCACCACAGGTTTAGGGTTTAGGGTTCAGGGATAAGGGTTTCGGGTTTAGCAAGCAGCTCTTTTAGGAAAGTTAAGACACGGACCACCTCGAGTCTCAAGCCACAAACAAGCATCGGAAGTTAGTTGCAGATGGGGAGTTGGTGTTTCGACTTTCCCTAGCCCTTCACAGAGGAGAGGCTTGACATGCATGCGTTTTAATGTGGCTCCTGTTCTTGCGGGCGTTAAAAGTAAGAGGACTGCTGGGCCTCAGAAAGGCTCACAAGTACTGCTGACAGGCAGAAAAGGTTGGCGTTTGTAGCGAAGAATGGTTCATGCAACGCCCTAAACCCCTAAACCCCTAAGCCCCTAAACCCCTAAACCCCTAAGCCCCTAAACCCCTAAACCCCTACACCCCTAAACCCCTAAACCCCTAAACCCCTAAACCCCTAAACCCCTAAACCTTAAATCGGTGCGATCACATCTGCAAGCAGGCGAAGCGAGTTGACGTAGTCAAGAATGTGGAAGAGTTGCTTCGCCCCTCGGCCTTGGTAGGATATCCGTATGCCGTATTCCAAATTTCCCAGACTTGGTAGCCCAGTGGCACCCTGATTGCACAGTGGTTACTGGGCTACCCAGCAGAAGTAGCTAGAACTTTGTTTTTGCAGTTCGCACGACCTCCAAGTAAATCAAGTTATGCGTCGAGATGATGTCAGACAACTCAGGTCGTCTCGCCCACGAGCCGGCAGAAAAGAACTGCATAGGCTCCACTCGAGCGGGAATGGCTTGTCAGGTTTTGTCGGGTCTACGGGATTTCTAGGGTTCAGGGTTTAGGACTCAGGGCTTATGGCTTCACTGGAGTCCATACTTGAAGGTTCATGGGTAGACAAGGTTATATCTATAGTTATCCTACTTACTTCTAACTACCCCTGAACCTCCAAGTATGGGGATCCGGAGTTGCAAGCCTTGGAGGCCCCTCGCTGGCCGTTATTGGGGCCTTCGCGAAGAAGCTGCAAGATCTGCAGCAGGTGTCTTCAAGACGGACAAGGCCCCCGGGCTCAGGGCATGCGGTGGGAATTCTTGCGGTTTCGCTGCGATGCACACCATGCCCGAACGAGATGAAGCCCTAAACCCTACACTCCGCGGAGTGGTTCGTCCAGCTATGCCGGGAGCCAAAAAAACCCTAAACCCGAAACCCGAAATCCTAAACCCTAAACCCTAAGTTCTGCGGCCAGGGCTAGATCCAGCAGATCAAGCGTATCGAGCTCAATCACAAGATTCTGCCGCTTGGCCCAAGCTATCCCAAAGTTGACACAGCAGGTAATATAATAGTCTTCCCCTATGGTCCATTTATATTTTTTCTACGATAACCCCCCCCATACCCTATTCTAGTGTTTCAGGCCCCTAGATTCGCTAGCGTCAAGAACAGGGGTCTGTACCTAGGACAGGTTCTGGAGACCCCATAGCGTCAAGACGCAGATGCCAGGTGGCGCTCCACCTGACACTTCCCCTGCTGAGCTGACCGAGCACTGAGAGTTTGGTCGTGCCCACTGACACGGAGGTTTCCGAAATTAGGGGTACCTTTTTGGGGCACTTTTTCTATGGGAATCCTACTATATATTTGGGGTCTATGTTAGGGGTCCCCTATTTTCGTAAACCCCCATATGTGCTGAGCGTTTGCAACACCTGCAGCAAATTGCGAATACCGCAACAAGACCACTTGGTTCGCCCTCGTGATTTCTCGTAGCCTTGTACAGAGCATGAGAAGCGTACAGATCAGTGCTGCGCTGCGAAAAGGTACCGCAGGGACCCAGCCACAAAGACAGCGTTTAGGGTTTAGGGTTTAGGGTTAGGGTTTAGGGTTTAGGGTTTGGTGTATCAGGGTTTCGAAAGCAGCGGCCTGCTCTTGCCGCCCAGGTTCTTGAGCCCTGATACGCTTAAAGCCTGTGATGGGGATGCGGCTGGACATCGGTCATGTTGCGAAAGACATCTCGTCTCCTTGCGAAGGACAATATAGTCTTTGTAGGAACCCAGCTGATTGAAGCTCGTTGTGGAACTTGCGACCGGTCCCGGGCGGGGGTGCTCTGATAGAAGTTAATCTGAGTAAACCTGTATATCTCAAGCTTACGTTGTAAATAAGCCGAAGTATCTCAAAATTGCTTCTTATCGATGGTGATATAGCTCGAAACAGATATCTTTGCATATGGCGCTGCGGTGCAAAATTCAGTCTTTCTACAGGACGGCAAAATCAAGACATTCTTGATCAACCGACTCATCTGAAAAAGCACGTTGATGATTTTAGCAGATGGATTGCGACATGATGGCTTGGAAAGCCTCTGCAAAGGACGATGAGGAATGGGGAATTTCTTCGGCAATGAGCTTTTACTACGAGTTTTACTAGTAGGATTCGTTCTACAAGTGCCGTTAGTAATAATTACTTTTCATACTAGATGATTTTAGGCTTTAGGTTCGTTAGGGCTTGAGGCTTAGGGAAATCTGGGGGCCTTCGCGGGTTTACCGCTTAGGGTTCGTCGGGGTGTGGGAGGTCAGGGTTTGGGATTTAGTGGTAGTGCCAGGGTTTAGTGAAACCGATATCTCCTCCAGACAGAGGTCCGCAGAGGGTGGTCGCTTTTGACCCAAAACGGGTTGCCAGGGTTGCCAGGGCTGCTCCAGCCCCGGTAAGATAGGCCTTGCACATGTTGCAGCACCCGTCCGAGCAAAGTGCGCACGAAGCAGAATCCAACAAGAGCTCTCCCACGCAGGCTCTTGTCTTCATGTAGCATTCGCTATTCATCGCTACTGTTTGGATGAAGAAAGAAAGGTGCCAATGCCGCCGCTCACCCAGCTCTTGGCTCAACATGCTGCAGATTGCAAATGTTGACTGCTGATGGTACAAAGTTGCAACAAAGCACGGAAGCTCTTTTTTGCAAGCCTTCTTGTAGTAAGCAGCCGCTTCAATCCCGCGCATGCCCCGTGAAAAGCTAGTGTAGACTCTAGGTTTCCCCATGCGGCCATTGCTGATGGGCCGACTTCACGCCAATGCAGACAGCGGCATGGGTCCCAAAGTCGTAACGATGGCCTGTTTCAGAATTCTTGCAGTGGAGTGCGGAGCTTAGGGTTCAGGGTTTGGGGTTTGGGGTTTGAGGTTTAGGGTTTAGGGTTTGGGGTTTAGGGTTTGGGGTTTAGGGTTGTGGTTGGGTCTAGTTGACAGCAGTCGGCGTCCAAGAGCATCTTGGTTTAAAGTGAGGCCATGGTTTTGTTGCTTGTCGTGGCTTTGGAACGCGGCAAAGCATGGCAGCAAGCGAGGTTGAGCCCGGTTAAGGGTTCAGGGTTTAGGGTTGAGGGTTTAGGGCTACTTGAAGGTTCATGGGTAGTTAAAGTGCGGGTTATAAGTACGGCGACCATAAGTATGACTGGTTGCCACCTTCTTGAGGGTACTTGTCGCTCTACTACAAGCTACCCATGAACCTTTCGGCTTAGGGTGGTTCTGCGTCTTTACCATTTTTAGGTTTTGGGGCAGTTTTCGGATGCTGGGGTGCTAGGGTGATTTTGGGAGTTTAGGGTTTAGGGTTTAGGGTTTAGGGTTTAGGGTTTAGGGTTTAGGGTTTAGGGTAGGGTTTTAGGTCGTTAGGGTTCTGACTCCTTGGTGGCTTGGTTGCCCAGGTCACCTACACCCTCCTGGCGCAGGATGAGCTTGGTTTAAGGTTTAGGGTTTAGGGTTTAGGGTTTAGGGTTTAGGGTCAACTGATGGACGTGTTCTTCAGGGTTGGCGTAGCAGGCTTGCGGCCGGCTTCAAAGATGAACTCTGTGGCGAACTCGCAGTCAGTGCGCCTTCACTGACTCCTGCACCCTAAATAAACCCTAAACTCTAAACCCTTCGCCCTGAACACACACACACAGACACACACACACACACACACACACACACACACACACACACACACACACACACACCCACGCACGCACGCACGCACGCACGCACGCACGCACGCACACACACACACACACATACACACCTACACCTACCTAGTTCGAGTGTGAGTGTCAAAAAGGGGCTTGCAGTCCGTTGGAGTAGCATTCATGGTCTCGAAAGCAGCCCATGCCCATCAAGCTTCTCCACATCTATCCCAAAGCCAACGCTGCTTTGGGGAGCAGAGTATAGAGTTGAAGGCTTCGGGTGTAGCAGGTTTTAGGGTTTAGGGTTTAGGGCTTAGGGTTTAGTGTTTAGTTTAGGGTTTAGGGTTTAGGGTTTAGGGTTTAGGGTTTAGGGTTTAGGGTTTAGGGTTTAGGGTTTAGGGTTTAGGGTTTAGGGTTTAGGGTTTAGGGAGATGGAAGTCGGTTGAGTTGGCCAGGACCGATGGTGCGACAATTTGGGTGGTGCTGTTCGCATCGGTGACGACTTCAATGGCTACAGCACCTCGCCAGAGTTTGTTTTCACTTGGGTTTAGGGTTTAGGGTTTAGGGTTTAGGGTTTAAGGTTCAGGGTTTAGAATTTCCGCCTCCTGCAGGGGTATGGCCTCTGGGTGAGCATGCTGCGAGTTTACGGCTTTCGTGCACAATGTATGAACACCATTAGTGCTTGCCATCTCCATGATAATGTGGTACGCGCGGGCGTTGCTGTCACGCCCTGGACTTCCTCCCCATCCCTCTCTCTTTTTCTATGATACTCTTTCGTGGTGTCGTACCTACATCAACCTTTTTCCCAGTTTCTGATACCTCGAGAAGGAATGTGCAAAGCTCACCTTGGGTCTAACCATGCCCTTTGTCTTCCAAGCTTTGAGGTCCTCCACCCAAAGCCGAAGTGGAGAAATGTAAGCTCGAAGCCTACAGTAGAAGCTTGAACGTCAGGATTTGCAGTGACTTTGTCCTTGCGCTTGGTCTTCAAGTAAGATGGCTCCAGAACTATATAGCGCCGCAGCCGATGAATTGCACCACCTTCCCCCATCAAGCGCCCTTTGAACGCCCTTTGGCACCTACGCTAGCCAGGCCTCGTGGGCTGCCAGGCCCAGTGCAGCAAGGACTCGCCAGAGACCAGCTTGTAAAGCAATGTTGGACATGTTTCGCACGGGTGGGATGGCGACCAAAATCAGAAAGCCCGAAAGGCACGAGCCAATTTCCTTCATCCGAAGATGCTGGCCGGTCTGGGGCGTTAAGTTTTTGGATGGAGGCTTGGGGGTGTAAGATGCAATTATTACTCGGGGAATGCGGGTCCTTGTTTCTGCTTTCGCAGCAAGAGCACGTCAGTCACCACAACAAACCAAGGGATTTGGCGTCTTGGGCTTTGTAGTTGAAGATTTTAGGGTTTTGCTTCGGTTTTGGAGGTGTTCCTAAGTCAGTGTACCTTTTTGCAATATTCCCTTTAAACGATAAGGCTGGGTAGGGTTTAGGGGTTTAGGGGCTTCTATTGATAAAGGGTACTTCTTCGGGGACCCAACCTAGAGCAACCCCAGATGATTGTCTGGGTTTTGAGCTGAGGCATGTTCCCTACTTGAAGGTTCATGGGCTGCATGGGTAGTTATAAGTAGGGTTATACGCACCCAAAACAAGGTTATAAGTATTACTTATGACCCTACACCCTAAACCCTAAACCCATGAACCTCCAAGTATTTCTGAGGAGCATGCCTTGCACTGGGCCCGTGCTCAAGAGGTTCCAGTCATGAAAACGCGTAAATACCTACCCCCCAACCCCCCAAACCCCTAAACCCTAAATCCCTAAGCTAGACCTCCTAAACCCTTAACCCTTTAAAACCCTAAACCCCCAAACCCCCAAGCCCTAAACCCTAAAACCCTAAACCCCAAGCCCTAAAAACCCCAAGCCCTAAACCCCTAAACCCTGCACATGTCTTCGGACCAGGATCGGCGGTGTGCCTTTTTGTCCTTCAACCAGCTCTTCGGCTTGAAGATGTATTGCGGTTTAGGGTTTAGGGTTTAGAGTTTAGGGTTTAGGGTTTAGGGTTCAGGGTTCAGAGCTCAGGGTTCAGGGTTCAGGGCTTAGGGTTTCGGGTTCAGAGACGTTTTATGTCTCCTTTCTTGGGCTTTCTAAGGGCCAGCCTAGGTGAGGTCCATACATTGTGGGCCGTGTTTTTTGTCTTTTGTGTTTGGCGTCCTTGTTATGATAGACTTTGGTTTTATTTTGGGGTGCTCTGGAAAGGAGCCATAGCTTAGAGAGATTCTGTCTAGATGCTTCTTGTGTTTTTCCCGATTCCTCTTCTACATACCAGAAGAAAGAAGTGCATCGCGGTCGATCCGTGTAGCGAGGGAGAGGTTAAGACAGTGGCCGGAATAATTACTACTAGCGTTCCCTTACGGCCCCTTTTATAATTATATTACAACAACCCCCATTATCCTTATGGTCCCTTTCAGAATGATACTACCCCGCCGCCCCCCCCCCCCCCCCCATACCCCCCCCCCCCCACCCCCCACCCCCCCCCCCCCCCCCACCCACCCCCCCCCGCCGCCCCCCATACCCCCCCCCCCGCCCCCCCCCACCCCCCCCCCGCCCACCCCCACCGCCCGCCCCCCCACCCCCCCCTAAACCCTAAACCCCAAACTACGTTCTCGATCGCCCTGAGTAGCAACCCGACGGACGGCTCCCGGACAGAGAAGTTTCTTCTGGATGTGCTGAAATTTGGGATGTTCCCCTTCTACTACTCAGTCCTTATAGGGATTCTAGTATCCCCCCTCCCCCCCATTCTAATTCCTATTATCAAGGACTGTTCGTGTTAGGGGGAACATCCCAAGCTTAAGTCCGCATGAGCAGTTCTTGGCTAGCTTTCCCGCCCTCGTTGAATTTGCACACGCTGGCTCATGTCGATTTCGAGTTGACTCTAATTCTAGCATGGCCACAGTTGCCAGTGTGCCCCGCCACCCCCCCCTCCCCGTGGTAATGCACTTCTGCGTGATGCCTCACATGATGCAGCCGGACACTTTTTTCGAGCTGGCAGCCCCTAAACCCTAAACCCCAGGGCCCTTTGCCCCACAAAGCCGGTCAGCACTTCGTTTTTTTTGTGGTGTCCGTGCACTCTGGTACTGTACCTATAAAGTACGCAATGTCATGATCAACCTTGAGTTAGTTGATTACTGGGACAAAAACCCTTAAGCCTTAACCCTAAGCCCCTTACAGAGACTTCCAAGACACTGCCCACTGAATCGAAAGCCTTCGTCCCATGCCCCTCAGGAATGACGGCGACTTTGATGCAGAAAGGCGTAGCTGGTGTGGAGCGTATTCAGGTTTTGATTTTTTGTGTAATGTGTAGTACATTATTATTAATATATATATATATATATTTTTTTTTTAACTCAGTATATTGTAAAAAACGTCATTCAAGGAACTGCAGGTTTCGGGTGCCGACCTGCACCAGGGTTTAAGGTTCAAGTCACAGGGTGGCCCCGACACAAGGAGGATCAGCGCCCTTCCGTCAGGCTTTGGCTTTGAGGTCTTGGAACCAAGACCAACCATGAGGCCATGAGAGCCACAAAGCCCTCATCTCCTCAACATTATGCACATCACCCCCCCAGCCTAAGCTCTCCAGTAACAAGAGCATTATGGACTTTAGGGGTTAAGGGTTTTGAATCATTGAACCTCAAGCACACCCTAAACTTCGCACCCTGGGCCCCTCTTCATCCTTCTGGTTCTTCAAGTAGGGAATGAGGTATACATGGTGGTTGTAGGCTTAATGCCTCAACCCTGAACCCTAAACCCTACAAAGTGCGTTGCAAAAGGGATTAAAGGGTAATGTGGCGCGCCCAGGTTGGTGCTCCAAGTATGCTGTGTGTGGGGAGCCCACCACCACGCCCAACGAGTTCCCGCAGGATTGGTGGTTTAGGGTTTAGGGTTTAGGGTTTCGGGTTTAGGGTTTAGGGTTTAGGGGGTTCAGGGTTTAGGGTGACTGTGCAAATGCGGGCTACCTACCTACTCATCAAGGGGCAACTTCTTCTTGTTGTTTGGGCACTGGCTGGTAGGCAGGGCCCACAACAAGTCAGGGCCCTAGGGTGTTGCACACATGGCTCACAAGCTGAAAAGAACATGCCGCAAGTAGCGTATCAACTGCGACCCGGGATTTGGGTCTGTTGGTTGCTTGTCTGTGCTTGCAAGGTTTGCTGTCCACTAGTTTGCCGAACCCCCCAAACCCCCCCAAACCCCCCCACACCCCTTAAGAGGATCCGCGCGGATGGCTGACCTTCGCGCGCGACTTTGCAGAGGTGCGGTGTCGGATGTTGGGGCTCCAGGTGCTTGGGCTTGCGCCTCAGGGTTTAAGGGTTTAAGGGTTTTTGGGTTTTTGGGTTTTTGGGGCTTAGGTTTTAGGGTATAGCTCTAATTCCAAGCCGTGCACCATACGAGTTTTTTTTGCAAGTTCGGGTCCCTTTTTGAGGTGCTTTTGTAGAGAGTCCCATCGTGAGAGGGACCCCCACAGGCTTAGAGCTCGGATGAGGCTAGTCCCAGGATCAAGGGGTGCGGAGTTCAGTGTGACACATGGGACTCTACACCCTGAACCACAACACCTAAGCGGTATCTCTACATACCCTGCTCGCCCTATACATCCTGAACTCAGGGATGGGTTGCTCCAGGGATTCAGAATTACACGCTGTTGACTGAGAGGTGTCGCTTATCGGCCAAAGGGATCTGTACCTGACATCACCGGCCCAGCTCAACGCTGAACCCCTCCACTGCTCAACCGTAGCCCGTAGGCATGCCAGTATCGCTTAGCAGAAGCCGCATGGTGCATGAATCTGCAAGGAAATGTAACGTTGCAGGAACGAGCTTTCGACCCTAAACCTGGCTTCTATGTCCACGCACGGTAAAAAAAGCCTCAGATTTGAAAAGCGTTGCGCGTTCACCCGACAAGACGACACCCCACGTTCATTGTGCAGCATTCTCGCATGCCCAGCATGCGGGGGTTGTTTCGGGTCAAAAGGGACCTTTAGTATAGCAAGTTCTATGTGGGGGTTTACGAAAATAGGGGACCTAAAGTAGACCCCCAAACAGAAGGATCCCCTTAGAATAAGGAGCCCAACAAGGTACCCCTGATTTCGGAAACCCATGCAAAGCTTTCCTCAAACCCTAAACCTTGAACCCTAAACCCTAAACCCCCAAACCCTAAACCCTAAACCCTAACGGGCTGCTCATTTTTAGAGATAATTAGAGCAACTTCGTTCATGTGCCGCACCTGGCTCTTCCTGCTGCCTGCCAGCGCATGGTCGCCTTCGCCTGCTGAAGACTTTGATGTTCTTCGGCTGTGCGGGTTACATATTATACAGATACTTGTAGATATATTTATATGTATGAAATTATACAAATATGCACATTATATATAGATACATATATTTATAGACAAATATATATATATATATATATATATATACGCCTTTTATCCTGGCTAGTTGTAATGATAGGTATTGATCCCAGGCGCTTGCTTAGCGGCTCAGCATCCTGGCGTCTTGCTTTTGGGCACTGGGGAGTCCCCATAGAGGGCCCAACCAAACCAAGGCCGCCACCACGCGGATCTTCCTCTACTTCAGACGCTGTTCATGAATGCTGTGCCGCATGCTGGGTTTAGGGTTTGGGGTTTAGGGTTTAGGGTTTAGGATTTAGGGTTTAGGGTTTAGGGTTTAGGGTCTATAGGCCTTAGGGCATAGAGTGTGATGTTGAGTCAAGGCATTGAGTAAGTGTCTGGGTGACCACAGGAAAGAAACATGACTGGACACACGGACAGACGAAGCAACACCAAGGACACGATGGCGCACTCTTCAAGACATGGCGTTCGGCGCGGCGCCCAGAAGTTGGCAATGTGACGTGAAGGACCTTGCAGTCGAGAAAGTAAGCTTTAAACTTTACCCTTGTTTGGCGTAGCATCTTACATGATCCCACATCGTAGGAAGCTGGACAGATAGGAGCCCGCAGGCCACACACCTGAGCCTTGTAGCCTGGACTTCCAGTGCGAAGTAGGACATGTTGATCAACAACGTGAGACGTCATGCAGATTCTGGTGCCTACTGTAGCCGTTTGTCGTCTGGGCGTATCTGATGCTGGTTATCATGCATCTCACACGAGGGAAAGCGGTGGCAAATTTGCAACGAACAGTTCGGCAAAAGCCGAGCGGTAGTGATCTATGGCAACCTAGGATGAGCATTTCGCCCCCCCAAGCAGCAAGGCCTTGAGAGTGGGTCTCGGCTACTCGCATAATATACTGCTGAAATCATCTCTTTGGGTTTCAGAGACTCACTGGCATGAGGCATGGCGCCTATAAACCCTACAAACCCTATAAACCCTAAAAACCCTACAAACCCCATTAACCCTCTAAACCCTATAAACCCTCTAAAGCCTACAAACCCTACAAACCCTACAAACCCTACAAACCCCATTAACCCTACCAACCCTACAAACCCAAAACCACAAGTTCTGGGGACCCCAAGAAACCAGTCGTCCCCAATTCTACAAACCCCATTAACCCCCTAAACCCAACAAACCCTAAACCACAAGTTCTGGCCAAGAAGCCAGTCGTCGTCAAGGTGCCGACAGCGGCCGCGCCGCTGCGGCGCCCGCCGAGCTGCTGGCCGAGCTGCCGCGGCAGCCTCGCAGATCTGCACCCATCCTTCGAGCGCCACTGGGGCCGGTTTAGGGTTTAGGGTTTAGGATTTATAGGGTTTAGGGTTTAGGGTTTAGGGTTTAGGATTTATAGGGTTTAGGGTTTAGGGTTTAGGGTTTAGGGTTTCGATTTAGTAAGTTCAGGGTGTAGTAAGCTCAGGGTTTAATAAGTTGAGGGATTAAGGTTTTTTAGGGATTAGGGTTTAGGGTTTAGGGTTTAGGCACCCGTCTTTCGAGCGCCACTGGGACCTGGGTCGTATGAGGACATGACCCAGAGAGCCCAATGCCCCTTAAAGAAGGAATATTTCTAGATATAGATATATATATATATACCGTAAAACATATTCAGGATCCGTTTATAACAAAAGGTATTTTTCTTAATTAAGGGGTATTGGGCTCTCTGGGGAGAGGAGCATGTGTTTGGTCTTGAGAGTGCCTGCTGGGGGTTGCAAACACGCATTGAGAGGATGAAGAACTGCCGGGCACTGACGCTGTTGCTTCTTGTTCTCAGCCGTGGGTTGTTCCACCTACTCTGCATGTGCTTGAGATTCGGATTGAGCACGGCCCACGAGTCAGCACGACATAGTGCAGCCTTGCACCCTGAGCAAGCTGCTACTTGCACCCTGCAAACTGAGGTGAACAGCGCTTATGGGAACGAGGGATGAGGCGGTCTCCTTGCCTGCAGCCTGAGATAGCCACAGCACACCACGGTGCCAAGAGCAGGACCAGCAAGATCCATTTCAAGAGACAGCCAGGCATGCAGGCAGAGAGAGAGAGAGGGGGGGGGGGGGGCAGAATCACATAAAAGCCTCCAGTAAACCCGCAGAAGCCCCCGAACCCACAAGCCTCCTATGCCTCCCAAGCCTTCACACTCCCTTCTCCCCACGCTCCATCCTTCCTTCCCTCCTTCCCCCCCCCCCCCCCCCCCAAACGACCTATAAACCTTGCAAAACCCTGAAGCAACTAAACCCTAAAGCCTAAGAACTTAAACCCTATAAACTCTGTAAACTCTATAAACCCTATGAGCCCTCTAGACCCTCATAAACCGTCAGAAACCTTCCTAAACCCTCATAAACCCTTCTAAACCCTCATAAACCCTCATAAACCCCCCTAAACCCCCATATACCCCTAAACACTCATAAACCCAATAAAGCCGCAAAAAAACCTTTAAACCCCCCAAACCCCCCAACCCTCCCAAAGCCCTATAAAACCTCAAACACCTCACCCGAAACCCTAAACCCTCATAAGCCCTATAAACCCCAAACCCCTGAACCCTCCCAAAGAACCCTAAACCCTAAACCCTCATAAGCCCTAGATAAACCCCAAACCCCTGAACCCTAAACCCTAAACCCTAACCCTAAACCTATAAACCCTAAACCCTCCTTATAGCCCTCCCAAAGAACCCGAGGTTTGTGGGCCTCGGCCGACGCTACGGCCTAGAACTCCGGGACCTCCTCGGGCCCTGGGGCACCTATGCCTTGGACTACGAGTTCGAGCGCCCCCTTGCTTACAGGTTTACTGGGTTGGGTTTAGGGTTTAGGGTTTAGGGTCTAGGGTTTAGGGTTTAGGGTTTAGGGTTTAGGGTTTAGGGTTCAGGGTTTAGGGTTTAGGGTTAGTCCGGGTTTAAAAATTTGGGTTTGCAGTTTAGGGTTTTGTAGGGACTTCGGGAATGAGGTACATATGACCCCCTTGAAGGGGTGATCCCGGTCGCCCCCCCCCCCCCCCTCCCTCCCCTGGTGTGGTCCCCCCCCCCCCCCGCAACCCCTTAAACCCTAAACCCTCAACTCTAAACCCTAAGACCAACCCACAACCACACCACACATGGGGGAAACTCTAAACCCTAAACCCTAAACCCTACACAAACCCGAAACCCTAAACCCTAAAACCACCCGGGGGGGGGGGGGGGGGGCAGCCTGCACCGGCATCATGCAAGGTGCCTTATTTTGCCGAATTCCCGATTAGCATAAGTTCTCAAGCGTCCATGAGTTTCCGGGCTGTGGAGGTCTGGGGTTAGACCCTTCTTTCGCTGTTTCCATTTTGGGAGGAGACAATGGAGAAGATTCTGATTGCGGTTGGTGCTTCTGGCTTCGGGCGTCTTCGGCCGGTTGAGAATTGGGCTAAATGTGCAGGCCAGGGGCAGGATATGCGGTCTGGGGCTAGCAGCTGCTAGCTTCCTTGTACGGAGGTTGAAGAACCCAACCCCTCAAGTAAACCTTACAATCTCTCCCCCCATTGACTGAACGCCTGGGTGTCCACTGAGGCTGGGATACGCAAGGGAGGCCGTGTCGGGAGGGGTTCTGCTGGGGTGGCGATGCAAAATTTGGTGGGGATCTGGGGCCTTCCGACGGGAGGGGGTTGGTAGGTGTTACTCGAGAGGGCCAGTTGACTTGACAAGGTTTTGTCCCTAAACCCTAAACCGTAAACTCCTGGACGCACTCCAATAGTTACTCCAAAACTCGCAGCCCCGAACCATGGAGCTCGCCAGCGCAAATCAAGAAACCCTGAAACCTTCGGCTCATACATCCAGAAGGGTGTAATTGGGGTTGTAGGCTTGGGGCCTTGGGGGCATTGTAGCTACGGTTAGCTAGGCGGAGTTTACAGTTACCCTCAACCCTAAAGCCCACACACTGAACCCTAAACTCCTAAACAAAACGCCCTACTTACAACCCTAAACCGTAAACCCTAAAACGCTCGTGAACTTGGAGCCTAAGCGGCAAAACACGCCTGAAGGGAGTCCAATGCAAGGTTTCGGGTATTAGGGTTTTAGGGTTTAGGGTTTTAGAGTTTTAGGGTGAAGGGGGTTGGGACACCTTAAGCACCTTAAACTGCAAGAAGCCCAAAACTTGGTTTAAAGCTAAGTCCCCTGGATGGTTTGAGGAATCGTTCCCCTGAAATTCAGGGGGTATCTTCGCCAAGCTTTCTGGCCAAAGATTTGCCCTCCCATGCATCTTTTCCGCGGATGGAAATCGGCTGCAGCTGCACCCTCAGCGGGCGCAGATGCAGCCTCAGTGGGTGCAGATGCAGCAGCTGCAGCTGGTGCCGAAGCGCAGACAGCTGAAGTTGAAGTCACGGTGCTGACTTTGGCTGGCGAGCCGCTGGTTGTTGTGAACCTCCCCAGCAGCAGCACGGTTCTGGATCTGAAGCAGGCGATAGCCACTCGATGTGGCCACCTGGTGGAAGTGCAGCAGCTGACATACAAGGAGAGCGCCTTGAATGACAGCAAGCAGACGCTGACCGAATGTGGCCTTGAAGGAAACGTTGCACTAACGCTGCTTGTGAAGGGGATTGACGTTGACCTGCACATTGAAAGACTGCGTGCCAAAGGGCGCATGACGGAAGCGGAGGATGTCAAGCTTCTGTGCGCGATGGCCGAGAACATCTTCCTCAAGGAGCCTTCCTTGTTGCTCGGCAGGTTCAGGGTTCAGGGTTTAGGGTTTAGGGTTTGGGGTTTAGGGTTCAGGGTTTAGGGTTCCAGTGCCGGCACGTCGGAGAGCCCGGGTTTAAAAAGGGCTTAGAGTTCAGGGTTCAGGGTTCAGGCAGAGGAGGCAGTGCTGGCAGTCATCAGGTCCGGTTTTATAAAAGATCCTAAACCCTAAACCCTAAACCCTAAACCCTAAACCCTAAAGGGTGCAGGGCTTAGGGTTTAGGGCTCAGGGATGTTTATTGTTTAGGGTTTAGGGTAGTTAGTCAAAGAGTTTCAAGGGCCATCCGAGGTTTAGGGTTTAGGGTTTAGGGTTTAGGGTTTAGGGTTTAGGGTTTAGGGTTTAGGGTTACTTGTCTGAGGGATTTTCAAAGGGCAATCTGAGGTTGCAACTCGAACCTCCCTTGGTGATCAGCGGCAATCTCGTGGGCTGCGCAGACCAACTGCACCACATTTTCGATACTTGGGGAAGCCCATTTGGTACCCTCGTTTTTGGTTGTTGTCTTTTGTTGGGGTTCCAGTAAGGATACCCTTTTGAGGGTTTAGGGTTTAGGGTTCAGGGTTTAGGGTTTTGGGTGGCCCCGTGGTACCCTTTTTGCACTTTTGGTTCAAGGCTCCCTGAAAGAGTAGCCTAAATATAATATGGCTGCTGGGCTACCAAGGATACCTTCGGTGATCCTGCTGCATCACAGCATCTTTTCCTGGGAAACTATGTCAACAGGGGGCATCGAGCGGTGGAGACCTTGACGCTCCTGCTCCTGTACAAGCAGAAGTATCCAGAGAGGATACACTTGCTGCGCGGAAAGTTTGAGACAATCAGCCTGTCAAGGATCTATGGCTTCTATGATGAGTGCAAGAAGAAGGAGCTGAGCGTGCGAATCTGGAAGGAGTTTGTGCGGGTCTTCAACAGCATGCCCATCTGTGCTTTGGTTCAGGAGCGCATCTTGTGTGTTCCTTCTGGCTTGTCCCCTTTCCTGCAGAGCCTTGATGACCTGCGAAAGATACACCGGCCTACAGATATACCAGATCACGGCCTGCTCTGTGATCTGCTCTTTGCCTATTATGATGACCACGTCCGAGGCTGGGAAGATGGTGATAAGTCCATTGAGATGTGCTTCGGTCTAGATGTGGTGGAAGAGTTTCTGACAAAGAGTGGCTTGGAAAAGATGTGTTGTTCACCACGAGTCCTGGAAGAAGGCAAGGAAGCGCGGCTTGGTGATCGGCTGCTTCAAGTGTTTACGGCGTCCAACTACTGTGGAGAGTTTGACAACAGAGGGGCGGTGCTTCTTCTGGATGAGCACTTGGAACACAAATTTGTGACGCACGACCTTCCTTGGCAAGAACGTGGTCGATGAGTGCGGGGGTCTGATCGCGTCAGTTGTTGGGAGGCGTTGGACGCTTATTCCTGCTGCCGTGAGAATGTCAGACGAAGCAAGCCTTGACAAAAGTCTACATCCGATGCTCACTAAGCCAGAACTTCATCACATCTATCGGCGTTTCATACGGGTTCTAGGCTTGGGGCCTTCATCACATTTTTTTGGTTTTAATTGGGGTCTTAGGCTTGGGGCCTTCATCCTAAAAACTCACACCTGCAGGGAGCAGCAAGCCGTGTTGGACACGGAGGGTGCAACCACCGTTGCTCGGTGAAGGGGTTGGGTGAAGGAGGGGGGGAGGGGTGGGGAGAGGGGCTGTTCCTGAGCACCCTAAACCCGAAACCTGTGGTTGGTTAAAGAGTACGAGCCGACGGACTTCTGGAATCCCCTAGGCCCTGGTTGTGAGTGTCATAGCCAATATTCCATATACCCTGCAAAGTGGACTGCCCCTATACCCTGAACCCTGAACCCCAAACCCTTTTTGTTTTGCTGGCTACAAGTAGGGTTCAGAGTTTACGGTTCGGAGCCACCAATATCGGGTTACAAGTCGGCCAGCTGTGTTTGTGAGCTTATTAAAGTACAGAGGCTCCTAAATTTGTTTACGACCTTGTTTACTTCTTTCTACTACCAATGCATAATATCGCTTTTGAACCCTCAAGCAAATTCTCCAGTCTCGTTCATCTCTAAACCGGCTTGCGCTTCATCGCAGTAGGATCTCCAGAAGAAAACAACAAGGTCCCTGCAACCCGCGCAAAATCCCACCTGCTCCCTCCCCCCCAAAACTTCCCCGAAAATAGGGGTACCCTTATTGGGGGTCCTTTAAGGGGATTCTATTCGATTTGGGGATATTTGGGGGTATAAAAGGGGTACCCACTATTTTGGGAAATACCCAAATCCCAGGTTGATGTCGGCGCCAATCTTGGCTTTCGGTCGATCTACGTGGCGGCGCACCTCCCGCAACCTGCCCTAGATTTGAAGTGCCCAGAGAGCCCACTACTCTTCTAAGCGGGACTATGCCTCAACTACATGGAGGTTCATGGATAGCTATAAGTAGGGTTGTGGTTACCCTAAATAGGCTTGTTTATAATAACTAGAGTTATCCTGCGGTGACCCCTAAACCCTTAACCCTTAACCCTAAACCCTAGCGGTGACCCTGTACTAGACCCAAAGCCGTGAGCTCCATCGGGACATCTAAGCCCAGTCTGAACTTGTGGGTTTCATTAGCTAAGAATTGCTTGAAGGTTCATGGGTATTAACAAGTAGGGTTCTATGGTGCCTGAAATGAGGTAATAACTCGAACCCCTGCTTGAAACCACACATGAAACCGCCCAGTAGCCCTAAACCCTAAACCCTGAACCCATGGCAAGGCACAGCTCGGTGCTAGCGGTCGAAGCCAACCCAGTTCTCTACCGGATGCTGCTTTGGAACCTCCGCGCCAATAACGTGACGGACCCCTGACCATGGAAAGACGACTTTGGGATGCTTAGGCGTAAGGTCAATTAGGGTTTAGGGTTTAGGAGTCAAAGGTTTAGGGTCTGTAGGGTGTAAGGCCCAGTAAAGACTGCTGGGTCGCTGTAGGGCAATAAGTAGGGTGTCCATGTTTATAATTGATTAGTCCCCTTTTTCAGGGTACGTATAACCCTGCTGATATCAACCCACAAACCCCCAAGTAAGGTTAGGGGTTTGCCTGTGGTGTGTTCTAGTCGTGCCCTTGGACCTCTTAAGCGCAGCTTTGGAGAGCAAAGTTGAAAAAGAGGTGTATATTTGTTTCGTCTTTTCTACCCTTGAAAGCTGACAATGCAAAGGACTCATACTCGGCTTAGAGTCTCAAATAAGTTTACTGTTTAGGAATCAGGGTGATTGTGCTAAAGCTGCTTTGCGGGGTTGGCATGCGTGCGGTTTGGAGCGCGGAGTTTGGGGCGTGAAGCTTTGTGCGCGGTTCTGTCTGTGAGAGTCTTGCAGCATCGGAAAGCAATCACCGAAACAAACATCGCGCGAACGTACTCGCCAAGATTGGCGCGAAAGATGGCGCAACGGTGCAACCCTGACTCTCTTAAACCCCCTTGTCATGTGGGCAGTTCTCTCAATAGGGTCCCTTTTTGGGTTCTTTTTTATAAGGGTGGCGGGCCGTATGCCCAGCCTGTGAAGTCATAGTCACGAAGGTCAACCATCCGTGAGCCGCCGAACTCTCAGCTGAGGACCGAGTGTGGCCGGTCAACGCGGCTCTGGCCGGGGTGGGAGCTGGACGCTGCGACCCGGTTGCGGGGCTGCTGGCAGATTGTGCCACCTTAAAGGTGCGCGTTGCTAGGCTGGTCACAGCAAAACTGTCTAAGGTTCAAATCAAGCCCAAGTTTTTTTGAGCTCCAGAAGCCAGCATTACTGTTGAGTGTTGTGAGAGAGGAAGAGAGAGCACAACAGGACTTCGTGCGGTAGGTGAGGTGTGTGTTTGTGCCACCCTGCGGTGCTTTGCCGGTGTAGAAAGACTGAACCCGATGATGATAATCCCAACCTTATGAGTCCAGAAAGAGTGGCAGAAAAAATTGAGCTTTAAACATGCATCAGGCAGACCATGGACGTCACCACCGCTCCGGCTTCGCTGGGGGCAGCTGCCAGGGTGACGAGGGTGCGGCGGCGTGCTTCCGAGTGCCCGCCTGGTCGCTGGGAAACTTGCTGGAGCACAGGGGGACGGTGTGATAACCTGAAGGGTGTAAGGCCTCTTGCTTTGGAGAGTTTGTGCCCAACGACCATACCATGCTGAGATGAAGGGCCGAGTTTTTTTTTGACGGTTTAGGTAAAGTCGGGCGTTCCTAGTCCTTGTCCTCTGTGTCAAGAGTTCGTAAAGTCGAAAAAGCTGCACCCACCTTACCGACTGGAGGGCAACTCATGACGCCTCCGCCCCACAAGAGGAGCTCGTGAGGATCAAGACGGTGGATCACTTGAAGCTGAACTGCGAAGGTTGCGAGTACCATGTTCTCACTGATCCGGCGCTGCAGCGCATGAGGCGCGCCCGGGCATGAAGCCTTCAGCATGCTTAGGGTTTAGGGCTTTAGGGCTTTAGGGGTCTAGGAGTTCAGGGTTTAGGGTTTAGGGTGACGATGCTGAGTATCGCAAATCAGGTTGAACCAACCCATATCGCTAGCTACCCTGCTTGTAACCCAAAGTGACGTTCTCGCAAGGAAACTACTTGTAAGCCTACATCCCCAGCCCGCAACATCCCTCAAGGACCCAGACTAACAAAAGCACGGGGGCTCCCAGAAGAAAGGGGGTCGGAAGAACTACTAGTAGTATTCCCGTACGGTCCCCATATAAGTATACTACACAATCTCCCAAAACCGTTTTCTACTTATGAAAAGGCCCTTAAGATCAACCCTTGATGATGGTCCGAATCCAGAAAGCAGTCTTCCTCAGGAGCGTTCCTAAATGAAGATCGAAGTTGTGTTTGGGCCCATATCTGGGGGGAAGGTCCCGTGGCCACTTGGCCATCAGCGGCGAGATCCACCACCCAGACAGATTTCCCGGCATTTCGCGTGCCCAGGCTTGCCAAGTAATTAATAATAATAATAATAATGATGATGATAATAGTAATAATAATTGTAATAGCAATAATAATAGTAATAGTAATAGTAATAGTAATAGTAATAGTAATAGTAATAGTAATAGTAATAGTAATAGTAATAGTAATAATAATAGTAATAGTAATAGTAATAGCTTCCGAGTTATTTCCCTCTGTGCTCTACAAGCCGAGTTGGGTCGAGGACAGGATGCTCCCACCGTTGTGGGCTTTTGGTGTGTAACCCTAAACCCTAAACCCTAAACCCTAAACCCTAAACCCTAAACCCTAAACCCTAAACCCTAAACCCTAAACCCTAAACCCTAAACCATGGCTGCCGATTGCGCGAACTGTTAGCAGCGCAAGATCTTCAACCCTAGGCTTGGGGTTTCGAATGTCGCTTTGCCTCTGCAAACTTAAACCACAAAAGCCCGCAATGTGGAGGGTTTAATAAGGTTCATCTAGGGAGCCTTGGGATATTTGTTTCATCTTCCGATTGCGAGCCAGGGGCGGCTCAGAGAAGCTCCGTTTTTGAAGCGCGAAGCTCGCGAAACTCCCGAGCTTGAGACGTCAAGCTTCAGGCGAAGCGCGAAGCTCGCGAAGCTTCAGACTTCAGGCTTCAGGCGAAGCGCGAAGCCCACGAAGCTCGCGAAGCTCCCGAGCTTCAGACTTCAAGCTTCAGGCGAAGCTCGCGAAGCTCGCGAAGCTTCAGACGTCAGGCTTCAGGCGAAGCGCGAAGCTCGCGAAGCTAAAGACTTCAGGCTTCAGGCGAAGCGCGAAGCCCACGAAGCTCGCGAAGCTCCCGAGCTTCAGACTTCAAGCTTCAGGCGAAGCTCGCGAAGCTCGCGAAGCTTCAGACGTCAGGCTTCAGGCGAAGCGCGAATCTCGCGAAGCTAAAGACTTCAGGCTTCAGGCGAAGCGCGAAGCCCACGAAGCTCGCGAAGCTCCCGAGCTTCAGACTTCAAGCTTCAGGCGAAGCTCGCGAAGCTTCAGACGTCAGGCTTCAGTCGAAGCGCGAAGCTCGCGAAGCTTCAGACTTCAGGCTTCAGGCGAAGCGCGAAGCCCACGAAGCTCGCGAAGCTCCCGAGCTTCAGACTTCAAGCTTCAGGCGAAGCTCGCGAAGCTCGCGAAGCTTCAGACGTCAGGCATCAGGCGAAGCGCGAAGCTCGCGAAGCTTCAGACTTCAGGCTTCAGGCGAAGCGCGAAGCCCACGAAGCTCGCGAAGCTCCCGAGCTTCAGACGTCAAGCTTCAGGCGAAGCTCGCGAAGCTTCAGACGTCAGGCTTCAGGCGAAGCGCGAAGCTCGCGAAGCTTCAGACTTCAGGCTTCAGGCGAAGCGCGAAGCCCACGAAGCTCGCGAAGCTCCCGAGCTTCAGACTTCAAGCTTCAGGCGAAGCTCGCGAAGCTCGCGAAGCTTCAGACGTCAGGCATCAGGCGAAGCGCGAAGCTCGCGAAGCTTCAGACTTCAGGCTTCAGGCGAAGCGCGAAGCCCACGAAGCTCGCGAAGCTCCCGAGCTTCAGACTTCAAGCTTCAGGCGAAGCTCGCGAAGCTCGCGAAGCTTCTGACGTCAGGCTTCAGGTGAAGCGCGAAGCTCGCGAAGCTTCAGACTTCAGACTTCAAGCGAAGCTCGCGAAGCTCCCGAGCTTCAGACTTCAAGCTTCAGGCGAAGCGCGAAGCTCGCGAAGCTTCAGACGTCAGGCTTCAGGTGAAGCGCGAAGCTCGCGAAGCTTCAGACTTCAACCTTCAGGCGAAGCGCGAAGCTCGCGAAGCTTCAGACTTCAGGCTTCACACGAAGCGCGAAGCTCGAGAAGCTTCAGAGCTTCAGGCTCCAAGGAAGCTTCAAAAGCTTCAAAAGCTTCACAAGCTTCACAAGCTTCAAAAGCTTCAGGCGAAGCTCGTGAAGACAACAAGCTTCAGAGCTTCAAAAGTTTCACATTGAAACGCGAACCAAACAGAGCGCTCCCTCCATCTTCCCTTTGTGGAGTTATAAGAGAATCAAACCCTAAGTCCTCAACCCTGTTTTATTATCCTATTTGCTTCAAAGAAGCCCAAAAAGTTTTAAGAAAGGAGTTGTCCTTGGAAGGGCAAAAATGTAGGCATCAGAATTCTGTTGAAGTCTTGTGGCTTCTGAAGCAAATAGTCGTGTAGTTGCACCAATGACATGTCAGCAAGCCTCAGGGTTGCTCTTGTCTCTGTGCAACCCGTCCCTTCATGTATATCCACTGCTAGGTTTGGGTTGGGGTTTAGGGTTTCGGGTTTCGGGTTTAGGGTCAGGCTCAATCCTTTCTTCTGCCATGTACGCAAACCGAAAGTTGAGTGCCATGAATGCTGAGCAAAGCGAAGGGTTCTTGCGAATGCAACCCTGGGCGGTGGGATGTGCGAGCAGAACCTACCAATCGCCTGCAACTTTGCAGAGAGCGAGGTGAGATGGCGGCAGCCACCATGGACATCATGTGCAAGGACGCTGTAAGCCTTAAGAATGTTGCTTGCTTTGGCGCAGGGTTCATGCTTTTGAAAGTTTCGTTTCCGAAAAAAGCGGGCAGAGCCATCGACCATCGAGGCCAGCCCTTGCAAATACTAGAAAAAACTGTTGCATTCACTTGGTGCATGCCGGGCCCCATGTTTTGCATGTCGTTCGCGCCAGCAGAAGAGTGGCCAATGATTCTCAAAGGTCCTTACCTACAGGCCCTATGGGGATATGTTGTCTGACAATGTTGGGGATGAGATCCCATGCAAGAGAGGCAAAGAGGCACCATAATATACATACATATATGTGTATATATATATATTGTCTATATTGTATAGTATAAAAGTCGTAGTAATACCAATAGTATATAGCTCAGCACACGAAGCGGCGCAGGAGAGGTTCGTGGACAGCAAGGGCGACATCTGCGAATCTGACAAAAAGACGCAGCGAGAGTGGGGAATGTGGTTGTCGCCTCTCTTGGCCACGGCAGAAATGCCAGATAAATCCTCAATCCTAAAACCCTAAGCTCTCAACCCTCTAAAACGCGTGTATTCCCTGCAGTGCGTCTTACCGTCAGCTAGGCGGGTGGCAAAAAAGACTCCTAATGTTCTCCCTAGCTGAGGGGGACCCTCAAAAGGAACCCTTCTTAACCTTCTTCTGGCTCTCTTAAACAGGGACCTTAGTCAGAGGTCTATGTCCCCAAGGGTCCCCCGAATCCTATCCCTTAACCTTGGGGGCGACCCTTCGATCAACGAGGGATCGAGCTTAACAGGTGGGGTTTAGGGTTTAGGGTTTAGGGTCTAGGGTCTAGGGTTTAGGGTTTTGGGTTTTGGGTTTTGGGCTAGGGGTTTAGGGTTCAGGGTGCAAAGGCCCAAGTGCCTAGGGATCGAGCTTGACAGGTAGGGTTTAGGTTTAGGGTCTAGGGTCTAGGGTCTAGGGTTTAGGGTTTAGGGTTTAGGGGTTAGGGGTTTAGGGTTTAGGGTGCAAAGGCCCAAGTGCCTTGTCTCGCATGTCCGCTCATCGGGGTTCTAAGCCTCACATGCAATGAGGCACAGCCTGAAGTTGAAAATCTAGAACGGAGGACCTAAACTCCTCTGAGTGTTCGCTGACGAGGTTGCCCCACAGTTCTACGGGGACTGCTCACAGGAAGACTTTCAGGCATCCGCGGTTTATTCCTCGGGGCAAAGGCTTCTATATAAACACACACAATAAAGCAATCATATAGTAAAAGAAATATCGGAACAAGAACACACGTATGTCATAGTATAATAAGTCGAACTGTAATAACCGAATGTTGCAGGACATCAGAGTGATATATCGACGGCAACCCTTCACGTTGTAGCTTCCCGATTTGCCAGAGCACCCTGCATCATGGTGACAAAACGCAATGAGGAAGCTTTGGCATCTTCGAACGCGGGCCGGTCAACATAAATATTAATATTACTTTTTCTTAATCTCATATGTTAAAGATTTAGGCCGCCCCAAGAACCTCAAAGAAACCCACAAACCAGATTTCCGTGCAGGTCTTCAAAAACCGGGCGGCGGCCTGGTACGAAAAACGCCTCGCCAGCCTTCAGCTTTTCCATGACTGTGCGGGGAGGGAGCTCTCGTTGTTTAGGTTGAGGATGCTTTTTGAAGGGATCATCAAGCTGATTTTTGCTGAAGGCTTCTGAGGTGAAGGGAAAGGGATAACGGTGGAGGATTTTGAGATTGTAAGCTTTTGGCCAGCAAGAGTAGGATATATCAGCACACCACCCTCAGATAGCTTTCGCGGTGTCTTTTTCATGCAGTAGCCCTAAACCCTAAACCCCAAACCCTAGGCGGGTGGCAAAACAACAAAAAGAAACCTAAACCCTAAACCCCAAACCCCAAACCCTACCAAGCGGCAGGACATGACGCTCTTGATCAACAACTTTGAGACCGCGTACATGAACTGCCCAGCCGCTGCTTTGCTGGCGGTGGCCCAGCTGCCAAAAACGGTTCAGAAACTCGCGGAACTCAATGTAAGAATACAGAAGACTGGAATAATGTAGTGGCAACAACTGTGTGGAACTATAATAACTAGAATACATACCATACTACAATAATGCTATAATGCTTTTGTACTACAATGCTAGATAGTACTAGAACACTATAAGATCCATAAGAAGATCATGCTAACCCCACGAGGCCTGCGCCTTGAGGCCCGAGCTCCCAACAAGGGTCGAAGGCTCAACCCAAACCTTACCCTAAACCCTAAACCCTAAACCCTAAACCCTAAACCCTAAACCCTAAACCCTAAACCCTAAACCCTAAACCCTAAACCCTAAACCCTAAACCCTAGCCCACTGGGGCAGCCAAGGTTCTGCTCAAGCTCGAAAGCGCCTACTTCGAGGAGGCCGAGAAGTGGGACACGCTGCTGGAGAGCCTAAGCTGGCACATAGTAGAATACTCGGGTTTGGGATTTAGGGTTTAGGGTTTAGGGTTTAGGGTTTAGGGCTATAGACACTATAGGACTACAATAGTAGAATACTATCTTGTTACGATAACAAGCAGCAGCCCTAAGTGAAGTCACACGGTATCCCATTGCGGTTCGTGCGAATGCGAATTAACGCCGAGGATTTACATCAGCACGCTGAACCGGGCCATGGCAGAAGGACGTGTGACTGCAAGCCCTGTAGGGTTTAGGGTTAAGGGCTACTTGGAGGTTCATGGGTAGTTATAAGTGGGGTTATAAGTACCCTAAATGAGGTTGTAAGTATAGTTTCCCGACTTATCACCCTACTTCTAACTACCCATGAACCTTCGAGTAGGATCAAGGCAATCGATTGGGTCGATCAAGCACAGAGTTTGAGCACCGAGCCGGAGACCACTTTAATGGACCCACGCAGACTTTGGCCCACTTTTGTTCAGTATGTGCAGAAACTGTCTTCTCTCATCTGCCTGCGAACACGTGCAAGCTCAGGCTTGGAGGTTTGGAAGCCTTCCGAAGCCTGCTGCCCATAGGTGAGGGAAACTCCCATGGCAGCCCCAAACCCTACAACCACCCTGAACCCCAAACTCCAAGCCCTAAACCCTAAGCCCTAAACCCCAAACCATTCCTTGATCCCGGGATGCCCCGTAGTTCCCTTAGTAATAAATGTTGCTGGGGAGCCCAGGGTAGAGGAATGGCCCTGAGGCCGGATTTTATTTAAGCTCGGAAAATGTCTAGGGCGGGGGGGGGGGGGGGGGGGTGTTGAGGGTTATGGTGTAGGGGTTTTGTATATACACGTGATTTTATAGTATAAGATAGTAGACGGTACTATAACAGCATGAAACACCAGTACATGCTCTTTTTTGTTCTCTCTCTCTCTCTCTTTCTCTTTCTCTCTCTTTGTACAGTCATGATCTTTTATAGCGGGGTTTAGGGATTTTAGGGTTTAGGGTTTGTAGGGTTTACCGCCGCCCGTGAACTTGGCTCACCAGCTTGCTCGGATCTGCTATCTGACCGGAAGTTTCGCCGCTGACGCCATCGAGAGGCGCTTTGGTTCGAAGGCTCTTGGGGAGGGGGGGATGTAACCCAAGATTCCCTGATGCTCCCGAAGGCTCCCTAAGCCAAAGGTTTCCTAAGTACCGAGCCCCCATGAACCCCCCTGCCTTCAAGACCCTAGAATTTGAGCCCAGAGAAGCCGTGGGGAAATTGAGGAAGAAAGGGCGGCAGGCGTGGAGCTCTGTGTTGGGTCAAGGAGGCCTTAAACTTGCAAGTGCCATCAGTCCCTAGGGGTCCATGTACCTCGTAATTATATGCTTGTGCCCAAAAGTCCCGATATAGGCGGTACTTAAAGGCCCAAGTATTCCCTATTTAGGTACATGGACCCTTAGGGAGTTTGCTTCAGTCCAGTCGTAATCCAAGGGAGGCGTAGGTAGCTGCAGTTTGGTCGAAATTGTTAAGTCAATTTTTTCCGCTACTAAGCCTCTCTCTGTCCGGGCTGCTTGATGGGCGGCGTTCATTTGGGGAAGCATGGTGCCATAAAAAGTTGATGTGACTTCGACGTTTCTGTGTAAGGGGGACCTAGGGGGGGTGGTATAGAGGGGGGTAGCAGGGAAACCACGATTAAGGCAAGGCAATGGCCCGCTCGCTTGTGGTCCTGGCAGTGGCATTGGCTACCAGCCGCCTTGCTTCCACGTTTAGGTTTTAGGGTTTAGGGTTTAGGGTTTAGGGTTTAGGGTTGAACTGTTTTTGGGTTTGCCAAAGGAATAAGTTTCTGAGTTGATGATAGCGGGGTGCACGCCCCCACGAATGTGATGGGATTCTCGACGAAGATCAGCGCAGTTTTGGGCGTTGGGTGAGGGCATCCGGTTTGAGGGCACGGAGGAGGAGGCAAAGACACGCCGAAAAACCCGAAAATCACAAAACCTTACCCTCAAATTGCCACGGCCCGAAAACCTCCCCTAAGCCCCAAAAACCCCAAAAACCAAGATCCTTAAAACTCCTAAGCCCTCTAGAAAGCCATGAACCCTAAAGATGCTACGCCGAGGCTTCCTCCTGCCTCATTAAGGGATTATATAGGATTATATAGGATTATAATATTATATAGGATTATATAGGATTATGTAGGATTATATAGGATTCAGGATTATATAGGATTATATAGGATTATATAGGGCACCTCATTCCCCCCCATTTCCCTACAAACCAACAGAAAGAAGATGCGAAGCCGAGGCTTCCTCTTGCATCCCCCCTCTATGCTGCCCCGCCCCCCGGAAAAAGAAAAACGCCCCCCCCCCAGGTTCCCCCCTTAAAGAACCTTTTAGGGTTTAGGGTTTAGGGTTTAGGGTTTAGGGTTTATGGGGGGTAGTAGGAGAAGCCATGAGAAGCCGAGGCTTCCTCCTGCCTCTGAACTTCGTGTTTCCCGTGACGCCCCGCTTCGCGCCGTCGATCTCGCACGTGGCCTTACAGGAGAAGGCTGGGCCCCAGTGACTTGAAGGTTCATGGGTAGGCATAAGTAGGGTTTAGGGTTTTTAAGTGCCCTGAAAATATTGGAATTAACCAATTATAATTGTCGTTTCCCCACTTATAACCCCACATATGACCACCCATACTGCGCCCGTGACTCCCAAGCCCTACAAATTGGTAGGATTTAAGCCCTGAAAGATAAGGCACACGCCGAAATAATGAGTACCCTACTATAAGGTTGTAACTAGAGTTATCCTGCTTATAACCCTACTTACCCGTGAACCTCCAAGCATGATTATGAACTCCCTCCAAGCTTTCTTTCGACATCCTACAATAACGGCAGGTTTTGGGTTCAAGAGGTCGGCTTTAGATGCAAAGCGCTACCCTAAACCCTAAACCCTAAACCCTAAACCCTAAACCCTAAACCCTATAGTCACCTGCGCCGGCGGCTTCTTCAGGCCAACGAGAAGCAAGGGCCCCAGGACTGTGGCAGCTACACGTATTCGGCTTGGAGTTTGGCGCACCCTAAAACCCCTATACCCTGAACCCTAAACCCTAAACCCTAAACCCTAAACCCTAAACCCTAAACCCTAAACTCTAAACCCGACCCCTGGCACAAAAAACCCTACTCCTCTGTGCTTTGCAGCGTGTGCAGGGCAGAGTTCAGGAAGGGCCTCTGTCCATCGAAGCACAGTCCGCTGGCAAAGCTGCACTTGGAGGTTCATGGTACTTCTTCACCAATTGCAACTGTACTTATTACCATATTAGGGCACTCAAGGGGCTTATAAGTGGGTTCTAAGTACAGTTATCATTGGTTAACAGGTACGATGAACCTCCAAGCATGTGTCTTCATTCTAGATCAGTGCTGAACTCAAGACCTCTGCTTCAGAACTTTCCCCAAATCATGCGGGCTTAGGGTTTAGGGTTTAGGGTATAGGGTTCAGTGTTTAGGGTTTGGGGTTTAGGGTTTAGGGTTTAGGGCAAGATGGCAGGACTTCTCCGTCGCTCCCGTTCCGGCCGCGTTCATCGCCATGCTGGCCGGGCTCATTCTTGGACTCTTCGCCATGCCGCAGGAGCCGCCTAAAAGCGGCTGGAAGCCCAAGAGACGTGCAGAGCGGGTTTAGGGTTTAGGGTTTAGGGTTTAGGGTCAGATCATTAGAATGTTATTGTTAAATTGCTTCCACGAATTATAGGGTTGTATAGGTTATATTCGTACTTTATTTAGAATTATAGCTTGTAACAAATGTTTTGCACTTTGTCCCTTACTAGCTGCCCCTGATCATCCGAATCCATCATGGGGCGAGCCGGGACAGAGACAAAGAGAGAGATGCCCAGCAGAAGAAGAGGAGATAACAAGAGATAGAGCGCAGGCCCTTTGGAAGACGAGGCAAGGAAAGAGCAACATACATTCTCGTCATGACCTCTTTGCTTCCGAGATAGCAAAGAGAGAGCCTGAAAGGGGAAGCCCCAATCGCCCCGCTTGTGCAGGACGTTGAGGCAGGAACTGGCAAGCTGCGACCCTACTTCCAGGTGGCACCTCCTTCCAGCTGCAACAGTTGAAGGTTACTTGAATAGTTAGAGAGAAGTAGGGTTATAAGCAACCCTGAAGAAGGTTATGACTAAGGTTAATTATCCTAGTTAGAAGTAGGGTTATAAGAAACCCTTAAGAAGGTTATGACTAGGGTTCTCCTACTTATGACCCTGCGCGTAGCTAGCCATGAACCTCCAAGTAAGCAATCCGGGGTGCCCACTGCCCGTAAACAGGGAGTTTCACCATCAACTAACGATGAGGGCATTTTCTGTTCCTTCATTGCTCGGAATTCCGGTAATTTCAAAAACCCTGTGGACAGTTGGAGCGGCCAGCCTACATGCAGGGCATCGATGCCGCAAACGCCGCCTGGAGGCCTTCTGAGTCCGACACCAGAGTTCACACCGCCGCGTAGCAGCCTCAAAAACCCTCAACACTTAAAGACATGGAGCCCTAAACGTCTTCAAGCCGGGAGGCCTCATCACCCAAGCCCCTAGCACTGGCAGTTCCTCTGCATTGAGGGAGCCTATCATCTTCCCATCAGGGTGGATGTCGAAATGCCCCAGCATTCCTCATCGTCAGCACGAAGAACCGCGAACAGAAAGACATTGCGAATGACATGTCGGTGAAAAGCTTATGCAACCTTGGGTGTTTGCGCCGTGTGGCGTTGGATTCGCAAGCATGCTGAGTGGGTTTAGGGTTTAGGGTTTAGGGTTTAGGGTTTAGGGTTTAGGGTTTAGGGTTTAGGGTTTAGGGTTTAGGGTTTAGGGTTTAGGGTTTAGTAGGGTAATTATAGTCATTATCGGTTAGAACCTTACTTAGGGTACTTAGCTCCCTACTTCCAGCTACCCATGAACCTTCAAGTATAGCGACTCCGGGTGCCGGTCTCCAAGTGCGACTTTCGGGTCTTGTCAAGAAAAGTTACCTTCTTGGGTTTAGGGTTTAGGGTTGAGGGTTTCGGGTTTAGGGTTTAGGGTTTCGGGTTTAGGGTTTAGGGTTTAGGGATTTCAAGACAGATAAAAAGGGCAGCGCCCTGTGTCCAGGAGCTTATTACGTGGACACATGACACGTCCGCCATGCGACTCTGAAGGGCCGCCTTTGGAGCCTGCAATTGTTTTCACAGCTCACCTAGTCATAAAAAATGCAGGAGTAGAATGATAGAAGCATATATAATATAGCAATAGATAACAATATGAATAGTGAGGATCGTTGTTAGCACTTTGTCTGTCTGCAGGAGGTAGTTATGAGTTTCTGTCGCGTTTGCCAACGCTTGTCTCGCCATCCCGGCATATGGCCCCCCGCAGCTTGCGCTCTCCAGTGAATCTAAGAAAAATCGTACAGTTAATACAACAGAAACCCATTAATCATTAATACAAGAAGATGCATACGTATATATATGTATATATATATATATATATATATAATTGGTGCAATACATATAGTAAATAAAGGATAAGAATGACCTGGCATGATCCGTTTGCTCCGAGCGTGCTCAGAAGCCAAGAAGTTGCTGGTCCAGGGCATTCCAGGGCCTGGGTGACTCGTTCCACGTTCAAGGGAAGCCCTCAGCGAACCGCCCGCCCCTCCCCCCCCCCCCCCCCCCCCCCCCCCCCCCCCACCCAAACAGAAAAAGAAGCAAAAAACCCTAACCCCAAACCCTGGACCCTATAACCCCATAACCCTAAACCCTATAACCCTAAACCCTAAATCCCCCCCTACCGGGAAGGCCTGGTGAGATCGACTTTGTCACGCGCTCCCGCTTGGAAGCCGCGCAGTTCCCGAAGGCCCTCCAGGACGACCTTGCCGGGATAGGGGGATTTACAACAGCAAGGGGCCCAACAAACAGACCCCAAAGAATAGAATCCCCTTAGAAAAAGGACCCCAGTAAGGTACCCCGAATATCGTAATCCCCATATGGGGCATGCGTGTGGGTTTCCATGGGAGTCGGCCGATGCAAGGCTAAGTTGGCATGTTGGAGGCCTCCGCGTGTAGGTGGCTGCCTATGATTCTGAGAGATCTCGGGAAGACTTTGATGCACATGGCGGCGAAGCTCGCGCACCTGTCTATAAGCATTGGTCCCACGATGGCCCTTCTGGGAGGTTCATGGGTAGTTACAAGTGGGCTTGTAAGTAGGGTAACTATGCCTATAACATTTTTGTAGGGTACTTATATATCCCAACTTCTAACTACCCATATGAACCTCCCAGTTTGGAGGAGCTCGAACGTGAGAAGGCGATCATGGCCAAGGCACCCACCAAGGAAGAGCGGCTGGCAAAAGCCTCTTCGGCCGAATTAAAGCCCTAAACCCTAACCCTAAACCCTAAACCAAGTTCCTATTTGTGAGGGGTAAGGGTTCCCAAAAAATGTCTCTGTAAAACAGATCGGGCACCTTTTTTTGGAGTTCTTAGCTTACTAGGCGTTTTAACTGGAGGGTCCACTTCGAGTACATTTCTGGAATTAGACGCCTTAATAGTACCATAAGTGGCCTCTCGGGCTTGGATATTTCATGCAGAAGACTTTGTAGTAATATAGAGAGAGTGACTTGGCAAGCCAATGAGCGGTTGAAAGAATGAAATGTAACAGAAATCCAAGTAATTCTTTATTGCTCATCCTTCTTTTCTTTGCTCGTATGATCTTTTCCCGTTTGGTTTATGTGACGAGCCTTTTAGTGGGCACGTGGCAATTCGCTTCACTCACAAGATTACAAAATCAATGCTTAACAACAGAATTCTCTGCGCTCTCTTTGTTCGCCCATTTCAATGCATCAAGTCTGCTGTTCTGTTCGCGTATACGGTTTGGATTGCTTGTCATTCTACCAACCCTGCGACCTGAACTCAACACCATACAATTTCGCAGCTCAAGTAGTACAAGTTATGCGCAACCTCTGACCCAGTCTTTCTTCTGAACCCGTCCGACCTATCCCCGAATCCCTATAGAGCAGTTGGGAGGGTGTTCAGGGCTTCGAGATTCGGGCTGAAACCCTAAACCCTAAGCCATACAGGACTCCTTCGAGTTGTGAGAGCCGAACAAGCCCACCTTGCACCATGTGAGGGGACAAAAACCTCAGCAGCCCACGCCCTGAAATCGGTAAAGTAGCTAGGAGTTGCCCTTTCTTCGTGCTCGGAAATGACATAGATCAATGGTAGTTCTCCAACGACGGGACCCGAAGTTCTTGAAGTCTAGCCAGCGACGAGTGTTAAGATTTCAGGGCCCAGGGCTTGCAGTGTGGGATGTCTCGGGAAGTGGCACAAGGTCTCCAGCACTTTGCGAGTACAATGGCGGTTACATCAGCCACAACCTATCCGGCTGTTAACAGTCGCCAAGCGGTGACAACGGTGTTTGGGAATCCTTGGGGTTCCCGACACTTGGGGCTCCCGTTCCGTGATCATGAGGTTGTGATCCAAGCCGTTCCCACACGCCAACCCCTCCCCATGCACGTGTGCCTGGGATAGGCCACAAGCAAACCCAAAATATTAATTAGAGATCGTTAGGCCACACATATATCCCATATATGTATATATATATATATATATATGTGTGTGTGTATGTATGTATATATATATATATATATATATGCATACATTTATTATGTTAAATCGTTGTTTGTATATATATAGGGTTTATATTTATGTTTTTATATTTGTTTTATATTTATGTTTATATTTGTTTTTATTTATTTGTTTACACACACACATATATATATATACATATATATATATATACACCTGTAAGTTCATGCATACATGTACGCCCTACTGGCTGCGAAGTGTCGGGGGGAAGAGCATGGAACTCTTTAGAGCCTCAACATTCTGGAGGTCCAGCAGCAGGAGACCGAGTACAGAGCCATGGCAGCACGTGCGTCCTGCTTCGGGCCTTATAGGGTTTAACCCGGGTTCAACCAGGGTGTAATTAGGGTTTAACTAGGGTGTAATTAGGGCTTGATTGGACTTCAATTAGGGTTTAGTTGGTTTAATTAGGGTGCAGCGAGGGTTTGATTAGGCTTTAGGTGGGTTTTTTTTTCGGGTTCAGGCGGCATCGCCTTCGCCTTCAGCTCCGGTTTCAAGTGGGTTGAGGTTTTCATGCTGTGTGATGCGGGAGCCTGCCATGCCTCAGGAAAGACTGTCGGTGTGGGACGTGTGGCCAAAGGCATGTGAAAGGGCTTCTGCTCGGGCTCCCCAGCGGGCAAGATATTGTGCGACATGGGGCTCTTGCGCACGGTCCCCTAAACCCTAAACCCAAAACCCTGGCTTGTCCGAGTGTGAGCGAATAAACCCTAAACCTCTGTGAAGCGCTGCTAGCTGCTAGCATGACATCATGACATGGCAAGTCGGTGGAGCGAAGACCAGCTGTCAGATCGGGCTTGCGGTCTAGGACTACGCTCCCTGGCCCAACCGTCATGCGGAGGTTTCCGAGAATATGGGACCCCGAATTCAGACCCCAAATAGTAGGATTCCCTTATGACAAGGACCCCAATTAGGTATAGCCCCATGTCAGTTCCCCGTCGACCCGGCTTGACACTGTCATTTCGCAAAACCCCCCAAGATTTGTATATCAAAACCAGGCACTGGGTTGAAGTTTGTGGTTTGGGTTTTGGGTTTCCAGGTCCTCGAGCAAGAGTTGTAGGTCTAGTGCCCATGCAGACAGTAGCCTGACCGCAATGTGCCCTTACTTCGTCAGGGGAGCCCGATGCTAACTTACAGCCGCCGGCCGACCGGCAAGCCGTTTCAGTGTTTCAGTGTGTAATATAGGAGCCTGAATCATAAGAATAGGGTTTTGGGGGTCATTATAGTATACTTATAAAGGGACCACAAGGGACGACCCCTGTTTTTCAGCCATGAGCCTGTTGGCATGCAGCCTGGCGAGGGATGATAGTGTTCTAGCTCGGGGTTTCGAGGCTTCTGTGGAAGATTAGGCCAAGGCTGCGACCGCCTCAGCTCGTTTAAAGAGAGTTTAGGCCCGTCCGGGCATGTGCCACCGAGGTCTAAAGGAGATGCATCTGGGGGGTTTACTTCTTTTATAGGTACCTTCTTGGGAGTCCTTATGATAAGGGGATCCTACTATTTGGGGGGTTCTATATGAGGGATCCCTTATGATCGTAAACGCCCATATCTGTTGAATCTATTGTAGATCCTCAGAAGATGCCCCCACACGACGCATGGTTCAGCTTGTCTGACGGAACATGAGCAGCCCCCGCCCACCCCCCGAAACAGGAACAGTGCACAGAGCACCTTACCGGTAGTGACTGCGCACTCCAGTGCTCGCAGCACAGTGCCGGCAACACGGCATAATCTGGGTTTTATTTTGACCTTGCCGGCGCAGTTGCCCAGACTGACTGGCGCCATCAGATTGTTCGAGGTGAATGTTCCGTTCAAGCGCTGTCAGATTACCCCAGTTGCATTGCAGTGCCGCATGATAAATTTTGTCGAGCAACACCCATGTACTTTGGCCGAGGGCTTGGTATACTTTCTGGATGACAGCGCATTATGAGCCAGATTCCGACCTCAGTTCCAACACAGTCTGTACAGCCGTACGTTGGGAAGAATTGAAGCATCGGCTTTTTTTGGCAAAGAAGAACACTGCAATATCTGCAGAGCAGTCGCGTCGATGTTTGCCATCGCAGGTGGCTTAGGGTTACAGGTTTCAAGGGCCTGCAGGGTTGACCTATGTTTTGGACACTATGTTTGGCATCCGAATCTATTCAAGGAGTTTACGATCCAAGAGATGCTAGAAGCACGCATCATGCAGATAACACCCCCCCCCCCCCCCCAGTGAGCTAAAGGACTGAAGTGCTAAAGGAGCTTTCTTCCCAACGAGAGCCTTTGCAAGAGGCCGCCTTGTCAAAAGTTTCAATTCTCGCCGAGCAGCATTCAGGGGCTAACAGGTTGGATGAAGCCCTACTTGGAGGTTCATGTTCACCAAGTATACCTGTACTTAAAACTGCATGTGTAACCATAGTAGGGCACTTAAGGGGCTTAAGTAAGTGCACAGTGAGTTGGAGCGGAGCAGCGTCTAGTCAAGTCTAGTCTTACTTTGCTGTGTATATATGGGACATCCTGCATTGTTTCTAAAGAGTCGTTCCAAGAAGAGCTATGTGAAACGAATTGTAGGTCTCGAATGATGACTCGCAGCCGCATGTACAAGGATCAAAGGGTTGACAGGGAGCGACAGACTGAGACGGACACAATGCAGATCACTGATTTGACATTTCTGCACTATGCCATGTTCCATCTCGGCATTGTAAGGCATACTGACCCACAGAGCCCCATGCCCTTTATAGTTCAGGAACATACCCTCATGAATAGTGAGCACGTCTGTACCATTCAAGGTGCATTCCCGAATTAAGCTCTGGGGCAGACTTCTGCACCTAAAATTATCGTTCCTGCAGGGGTCTTGAGGAGCTTGAACATCTCAAGTGCAGCGTTTCCATGATGCAAAGCACAAGATGCCACGTGTTGTGGTCCCCATCCACCACGAAACCTCGCGCTGCTCTGTTGCCCTGTTTTGGTTGCTGCGTCATAGCTGGGTAACATTTTGCATTTTTAAGGGTAGTTAACCCCAATAAGGAGTAGAAGTTTAAACGTTTAACAGTATCCCAAACCGTGAACAGGGTGGGAAAGGGTCAGTCCTGACTGAGCTCGGCTGGAGTCTTTGCAATCGGAGAGGCGGAGGTGCTGGCCAAGCCGTCAAGTGCGTGTGGAAGAAGGGAGGAGCCCTAGGAAGAGTAAAGCTTTGCATGTCAGCTCCGGAGATGGCTCACTTAACGTTGAAGTGGGCGGTGCGTGTGGCTACTTCCGGATAACACGTGCCTTGCGCCCTAGAACCGCGGCACTGAAGTTCCCAAACCCTCCCCACTCTGCCGCGGGATTCTAGGCTCACGGACCCTAATAGCCCTGAGCAGTCCCTGAGCCCTATAGACCCCTCAACTGCAACCCCCCCCCCCCCCCCCCCCCCCCCCAACCCTAAACCCTAAACCATCAACCCTAAACCCTAAACCCTAAACCCTAAACCCTGTGTCATTTTTTAGAGCAACCTACTGGTCCCGACCATGCTGGGGGGCTGCCTTCCTTCGGGGCATCACAGGCTCCTGTGTCGTGCAGGAAGCACCTGAATTTGTTCGAGAGCAGGCACCTCGACAAAAATGAGCCGGCAGAATGGGTAGAGGGTTTCGGGTTTCGGGTTTAGGGTTTAGGGTTTAGGGTTTAGGGTTTAGGGTTTAGGGTGGGAGGTGAAGCGTACTTCCAGGGTCTGGGCTTGAAGAGCCCAAGTACAAACTGCAGAATGTGTAGGCATCTAGGCCCCCAGGTAGCTATCGCTGGTCGACTTTTGCCGCGCCACCAAAGCTTCAGCTGATGTGCTAGGATGTGGTCCAAAACGGCAGGTATTGTGCTTCGAGGCCCTGCAAACTATTTGATAAATGCAAATACTAGCGCAGTTTGTCATGCTCATGCGAGTATGACTACGAATACTGAACTAAGACACAGATCATCACGATAACACTAGCAATGACACTCACGAATCACAATGGCCATGACCATCCCCATGAAACTATAACTACCAACCCTGCAACTACCACCATGAGCCAACCACTATAACCATTCAACAGATAAGTGTCACTCATAGCCATACTTATAGCTGTAGCTGCGACCAGCAACACTACTGAGAGTAGACGCGCCTTCTAATGTTGCAAACTTGTATTTCTTGGGGTCTGCAACTTCGCTGGATTGCGGGCGACAGTTTTGCTGTGCGACCTGCTCGAGGGTTGCTGCAGATGTTGCGGCCATGTTCCGCGTTCTGCTGCTGATTCTGCATACTACTGGATGTGTCCGCCCCAGAGCCCTTCTATCCTGCAAATTCCAGCAGCATCAGTTGTCAACTGTTGTCAAGGTTTGTTGGATCTTTGGTTTCATCGCCTCATCCTAGTCAGCATGAACTTCGGGGTGGGCTTGGGGTTTCTAAAGGGTTTCGGCTTGAGGGTTCACCCCCGGCCGCCGCCCCAAGCCCGGATTAAAAAAGCGGGTTTACGATGCACATCTGTGCCAGGCTCAGCAGGCCAGGCACAGAGCATTTTTTTCGATGGCAGGAGATGTGACGCAGAGACATTTCGCTGATGGCTGGCCTCTGAGACAAGGCGGCTAGTCGGAGATCTGGTCTCGGGTGTGTAGATCTGTGTAGGTGCAAATGTGAGGGAGTGAGGGACTCAAGGTTTCAATCTCTCTGGCATGGGCGTTGCGAACATCTGTTTGGGAGACGAACAAAGGTGAAGTTTCGTTGGTTTCGCCGGGTGTGCTTTCTCGCCACTTTCATAGGCTCGGTTCAAGCCACTCGGCAACCTGTCAGCGCCCCTTGCCTCTACATAGGGGGCTTGGCGCATCTTAGCGCCAACGCCCCATGCGTCTGTGGGAGGCTTGGGCTGGCCGGAACCGCTTCTGCTGCGGTGGCTGGATCATGTTGCCAGGGGCGATGTTCCCCTGCGTTGCGGCACTTCCCATCATAGTTGGGATCTGTGGGGCTTTCTACGTCCTTGAGCTTCAGAGAATTCCCAGCTCGATCGCATGGTGCCTGGCCATAGCAGGCACCGCACTTCTCATCCTTTCGGTCGGGTCGTTCCTATGCACTGCGACATCGGAGCCCGGGATGATGCCAAGGGCCTCGGCCCTGACGGCGCTGACGCTGTCCTCGGCGGGCCGGAGCAGCGTGGAGGATCTCTGCAGGGAGTATGCAGCCATCGGCTACACGGCGCAAGAGGTGGCGGCCATGGAGGAGAAGCTTCTGCGGCATGTGCAAAGTTTTCCCATCCTTGCTGAGGATGCAGAACCCACGCCGGCCGCCATTGAACAGGTCAACCAGTTTTGGGGCCGCCTCTTCAAGGACAAGCGCTTCATGCACCTGAAATGGTGCTCGACCTGCGAGATACGGCGGCCTCCTGGTTGCTCTCATTGCAGCCACTGTGACAGTTGTGTCCGCGGCTTTGATCACCACTGTCACTGGGTCGGCAACTGCATTGGCTCTCGCAGCCACAGATGCTTTTTGACTTTCCTCCTTGCAACATCGTGGTTGGCAGCCCTTGTCATAGCTACATGCATTGGTGACATCGCGGTCGAGATTGTTGGCCATTGCAGGCAGCATCCGGATTTGCTGAGCAGCAACAGGCGCAAGATTTTGGCCGGTCTCCTTGCGACAAACAGCATCATTCTTGGGGGAACCCTGCTGTGCAGGCTTGTGCAGACCTACTGCAAAACCTGGTCCCACAAGAGCCGGCAGCAACCTTCACGTGTCCTTGCGCAAGCTCAAGCGATAGGACTGGCGAGTTTGGCAGGTTTGACGGCAGTCTGGATCTTTCTTGCTGCCTGTTTCGGAGTTATTCCACTTGTGCCCCTCATGTTTCTTGTTGTGACTTCGGCTTTTTCCTTCGGCCTATGTCAGATGTTGCTCGAGCAAGTTTCCAACTTGGGCCACGGGCTTACTCTGAAGCAACGTGTCGTACTGGAGACTTGGTAGCCCAGTGGTACCCTTTTCCCTTTTTTTTGGCTTAAGGTTCCCTTAGAAATCTACCAACCCAAAAAAGGGTGCCCCTATCATAAGATGGCTACTGGGCTACCAAGGAGAGCAGTCCAGCCACCGCGGCCCCCCGCAGTGAGTTCAAGCTGGGCACATTCTGCGCATTCCTTTCGAAGCCTTCGCCCCCAAGCCTGGTGCCTTTCCATGCTGTTGCTTAGCTGCTGGGTAGTTAACCTTTTTTTACCTTTTTGGTTTTTATTTATATATATATATATAGTGTCCTGTTATTTTTTGGTTTCTATATGTGTATATATATATATATTCCTGATACATCTAAAAGGTTGAAACTATTTTGGGGCTAGGGTATTCAGCCCCCCCTAAGGTGGTCTCCACCAGGATCCTCCGGGATGCCAGCAAGGCATCGCGCGCACGCCAGGAGGAAGACGCGGAGCTTGGAGGTCACAGCTGCTCGAACCCGGCTCTGCCCTTTTTGAAAGCCGAGCCCAGTGAGGAGTATGATCCATCACTACTTTTTGCTTAAGAACCATCCAAAACATAGGAATATAATTCCTATATGACACTTATCAGGAAGGTTTTTATACAATATGTACATATATATATATATATATATATATGTTTTCTTTTGTTTTGGCGGGGGGGGGGGGGGTCTCCCAAACCCTAACCCTAGTCCCTACCTTTTCGGGGCAATACAGGGAATATTCTCACCGATTCTTGAGCAAATCGTCGAGAGTTAAGCGGCCGTCGCCCAAGCCATGCCTCGATGGCAACAGCGGCACACCATGGCACACCATGGTTCGGAGAACCGTGACGAGCCATTCACCACATGCAGGGTTTCAGGGTTTTGGTTGTTTTTTTGGGTTTTCGGATTTTGGGGTTTTAGGGTTTTAGGGGTTTTAGGCGTTTAGATTATGGGTTTAGGGTCTATTATGGGCTTTTAGGATTTAAAGAGTTCGTATCTGCAACTGCACGGAGAGACGGCTTTTGCGGAAAGGCTTTGCCCTACTGAAGTTTGCGGAGTGGTCTTGAAGGCTTCGATGATAAGAGGCTTCTACTACAGATGTCGATCTTGAGTTGGAGGTCTGCCTTACCACTGCGGATCCTTCTTCTTGTTGGCAAGGTTATCCTAAACCCTAAACCTAAACCCTAAACCGCGGATCGTACTAGTGTGCCTCAGGGATGGGGCGACTGTAGGTGAGGTTGCGGGCGTTAGCTGGAGCCAGGGTTTAGGGTTTTGGGTTTAGGGTTTAGGGTTTCGGGTTTAGGGTTTAGGGTTCAGAGTTTTTAGGGTTTAGGTCTGCTCCTCTGCTGCAAACCTTCAATCACAAAGAGCTATGGGCTCTCACAGGGCGTAGGTGTGGGTAGCCCTCATAAACCTCGTACAAACAGAAAACAAATCCTGAACCCTCAACCCAAAACCACGTCCAGCACCCCTACAGCCTCTGCACCCTGTAAATGCTGTAAACCCCAAACCCTAAACCTATGCACAGTAAAACCTCAACCCTCTGCCCTCTACCCGTGTGAACCCTGTAAAGCATGTGGATCCTAAAATCCCGCCAGACCCTATCAACCCTACAAACCCCATAAACCCTACAAACCCGGTTAAACCCCAAAAACCCTAAACCCTAAACCCCCCTGAACTGGGTGAGGCGCGGCTCATGCGCTGGCCCTGCGCTCGCTCGGTCGCCGCGAGGTGCCATCGGGGAGGCCTGGAGACATGTGCATACGTGTTCCTTAGGGTTGAGGGGGTTTACGGTGTAGGGTTTAGGGCTTAGGGTTTAGGGTCCTCGAGCAGCTACAGCCATTGTTGTGTCTCGTCGGGAATCCATGGGGCTATGTATTACTTGAGAAGGTTCAGGGGTAGTTATGGGCCATAAGGTCGGGGGTGGGCTAGCAGCATGGGAGTCGAGCTCCTGAAGCCCGGCATGTGCTTTTCACTCGTGTGCTTGTTGCGGGGTGCGCTACGTCGCAGAGATTGTGGAGAAAGCAGTATGGGCCGGCCAGCGCCCTTTGCTTCACTCACAGTACCCACTCACTTCCGCTTCTGTTTAAGGATGGTGCCGTGCTGAGTTGCTCCGTCTCAAAACGGCACATCAAGTGTACACAGCCACAGTGGCTTAGTGATCTCGGTTCTTAAGGAGCACTCGCCAGCACTGAGAAGGCAATTGATGTGCTTGGCTTCTTGCCAGAGGATTGCATCATGCAGAACAATCCTTCTGCCCAGTCAGGGCTTTGCGAAGGATGTAGGCTTAAGCGAGCAGTCGGCGCAGGACAACCTTTTGATTCGGGGGAGTCTTGAGCGTCCGGTAAGCACGAAAACAGCACACCATGTTTCAGTACACATTCCGCGCCTGGAACACGCGGAAAACTCGCCAAACAAGTTGAAAGCGCCTTGGGCAGAATCTCTTCCGAACCTGCCCGCTTTTTTGTCGAAGCTGGATTGCTTGGTCGACACCCACGCAGTGTTACTTAGGTGCCTTCTTTAGTCTCTAAATATTACCCTAAACATCCCTAAACCCCAAACCCTGAACCCTGAACCCTAAACCCTAAACCCCAACCCTAAGCCCTACACCGCTTGATTTCCTCTACCGGTTCCCTACTCGGGCCATCGCTTCCGAGAACCTAGAGTCATCCTCATTATTGTAAGTATTTCGGATGTTACGCCTTATCAGTCCTTAGTAGGGATGATAGCAGGGGGGTACGATATCATCCCTATTAAGGACTGTTAATATAAGGGGAACATCCCAATTGTAATTTCTTACTACTTGTTTCAAGTTAGCTAGGGTATCATGACTACTGCAAAACCCAACGAAATAGACTTAAAAGTTTTAAGTCTATTTCGTTAGGTTTTGCAGTAGTCATGATACCCTAGCTATGGCGACCTGCTGCAATTGTCCTGCCTAGAAATTGATGCCCTCGGCCTGACAGCGCCATTAAACAGTAGGAGTTGCGTGGAGAGAGGTCGGAATTCGGGTTAGGTTTTGGGGTTTGGGCTTAGGGTTTGGGATTTCGAGCTTCTTTTGCGTGAGGCTATTGGACGTGGTCGTTTGCTACTGCCGCCCGGCCTTGATCAAATCCGAGCTCGGCGTCCTCAGCGTTGTAGGGGGGTTTAGGGTTTAGGGTCTGGGTTCAGGGTTCAGGGTTTAGGGTTTAGGGGGGTTTGATGTTTAAAGTTTAGGGTGGAGGGCTCAGCTGCACGCGAGACTCAAGAAAGTGCCATGCTGCATCTCTCATCAAAGCAAGCGACCAGCACAATGACGCTAAACCCTAAACCCTAAACCCTAAACCCTAAACCCTAAACCCTAAACCCTAAACCCTAAACCCTAAACCCTAAACCCTAAACCCTAAACCGAAGATGGCGTGGACAGTTTTGCATTTGAGGCTCCGAGCGTCTGTCCTGGCTGCGCGCGTTCCACAAATTGCCCTGGCGGGACGCAGCCCATCCCAACGCTTAGGGTTTGGGGTCTAGGGTTTAGGCTTTAGGGTTTAGATGGGTTTAGGGTTTAGGGTTTAGGGTTTAGGGTTAACATGATTGGGGTAGGTTTCCCCAATTTCCATGGTCCCCCCAAAACCCCGAAGGTCATTGGGGCTAAGGGTCGAGGCTGCAGCCAGGGATGAGGAGTTCTTTTGAGGTTTGGGCTGCAGAGCTTTTCGATATTAGAAGTTAAGTTGAACTATATGCCGCAGGTGCACTGCCATGTGCGTGGTATTCATATTCTGGCGTTTCTTGTTCTTTGTCTTTATTTGATTGGTATTCATGTACATGGCTCCTTGCAAGCCGAATGCAGCACATGGTGAGGAAAACCGTTCTGCCGCAATTCGTGAACTGGTGACGTTGAGAATCTATCACAAGCCGCCTGGCGGCCGCAGGTGTAAGGAGTTTGGTGTTTGGACCCTCGGTTCTCGGCTCCGAAGGATTTCTGATGTAAGGTTCGGAGAGTAGTGGATTCTTATCAGCATCCAAAGTGTCAAAACACAATCATTGACTGCATATGCCGACCTCAAACGTGTCCAAGAACTCCCGTCTAACCGCAAGGGGTCTGGAAAGCTGGGGGTACAACATCAGATGCAACCCGTGACCAGATCAGACCCTACCCATGTAAAAAGAGCTGGATAGTTTGACCAGGAATGCCCCCCGAGGGAGATGTCGCGAAGAGCTGCCCACCCCTAGCTAGAGAATTCCGTGTGGGGAAGGTATGGGACAGGCCACCTCAGCACAACAGCTCCCCCAACCAAAGCAGACCCTGTTGTGATCTGATTTCGTTGGGGATCTTCGGTTCTGACAGTAAAGTATTGTTCTGTGCGAAGGCAATGTTGCTTGCGTGGATGAATTGGTTCTCGTGTCACAAGGTGCGGTGGGTATGGCAAGGGCGTGCGCGAGGCATCGGGAAAGAAGCTGTCTTTTTTCAGTTTGATTGGGAAGCGATTTGGGGAGGCTAGCTGACTTTGCAGGACGCGAGGTGTGGGGTTCGAGCTGAAAGTGGTGAGATTCTTAGCTCACTGCAGGACTGTTCGGCGCCTTGCCACCCCATGTGCCTGTTGGTCCAGCGTTCCACTCTCATGCGAGTCCGTATCCGTATGAGAAGTTCGTAAATTGAACCACACTGGTGTGGCTCTCTGTGGCTCGAGGCAGAAACCGATCGCCTTCGCACTGAATGGGGGCCATATTTTCGCGACGTCGATGTGCCTTATCTGCTACCGCGAACAGAGTTTTTTTTCCAATCAAGAGCTTGTTGAGAGGAGTGTCTTCTTTGTAAGGTTTGAAGTTTGAAGGCGAGCAACTGTGACTGCTGGACCCTAGGGTCTAGCGGCGCCCTACGCCAAACCTCCATACTTCTGGTCCAAGAGGATAGAAGAAAGTCGCTTTGTACGGACGGGGCCAGACATTGAATTCAAATTTCAGAACTTTTGGTTTTCTCTTTGACCTTTAAGCTTCAGTCTCAGCGGCCGGGCGGCTGTTCCTCAAGAGTGATACACACAAAACGACGCGCAGGCTCCTTAACTCTCATGGCAACCCCAAAAGCCAGCAAACTGCTCAGGTGCGCTACGTGGACGACGTCCTCCGTGCCGATGACGACTCGGCGTATCTGGCATTTATCATCGACTGGCGACCAGGTTGCAGCCATGGTCGACCCTAAACCCTAAACCCTAAACCCTAAACATCCTCTCTCACTCTGGCAAGTTGGGTTTGGCGATCCTAGGGCCTCTAGACCAAACTGGGGGCTCAATGTGCTCGTTCTTTACGTTATGTGTTTGGATGTTGTCGTTTTCATGCTATGTGTTTAGATGCTGCATTATTCATGTTATGTGTTTAGATGTTGCATGTTGTACATTGCCTGTGGTATCTTGTATACGGTATGATAGATTACTATACTAGTCAGACCAGACTGCTTTATTCTATGCTTTCGCACACTGGGTGACTGGGTTACACTAGGGCCTTTGAAAACCTTAGTTGACAGCGCCCAGGATGCGAGGTTCGTGTGACTTGTGCTCGGCATAGTGGCATGCCATCCACCCAGGACCTGATGACCTAGCTTGAGCTAGCGCATGGTGCGCGCGCGCAGTGCGACTCTGCAGGCCTTGCAGGCCTTTAAAACTTCCCAAGCCAGGTACGAAGACTTGCCGGAGTATACCGTGTTCCTTCATGCCGATGCGCCAGAGACCCTCGCTCAAAATGATGGTTGCTGTGTCTACAATCGGGGAAGTGCGTGCGGCGAAGTTGGAGCGCTGCTACAGGCCAATTGGCATCAACAGGTGGTACCTGGAAACCATATCCGGAGTCCTTTCTCTTGCCCCCTCAGCCCTAGACCCTGAACCCTTATCCGGGATCCTTTCTCTTGCTCCAGGCACATCCCGTCCCTGGAGCTTCTAACAGATTCCGTTTACGCTGCCATCCGTGGGTTCCTGCCGGGTGGTATTGGCAGCTTGGCTGCATTCTCGCAAGAAGTTATGGCAGGAGTGATCGCCTGATACATGGGCACTTGCGCCCTGGTAGTTTAGGGTTTAGGGTTCAGAAGGGCCTGCCATGGAGCCTGCGTTTTACATACCACATTTCTATGTCTGCTTGGTTGTTTTTCCTTGATTCTTAGGTTTCTTGGTCCTCATGGCAGGCCTTTCTACATCGCCAATCTGTGTGTGTGTGTGACGGATTAGGAAGCCAAGCCAAGATGAAAACACGATGTTGTAAACACGTCTTGTGTTTATAAACAGGCTGGGTGTTTGTAAGCAGGCTGGGTGTTTATAAACATGTCAATCTTTGGGCGGGGTTGGGTGGGGGTGGGTGGGTTGGGGGTGAGGGGGGGGGAGTCTCACCTCAACATCCCAGACCTCACATCCCCCCCCCCCCCCGGCCCCCCCCCCCCTTCCCCTCCCAGTCTTTAGTCGTCGCGCGCGCCGCAGATTCAGGCATCGAGTATCGCTAGCTCACTAATGTTGGGCTGGCTTTAGTGGATGGGACCACTATTATGCGATTTTCCGATCCGCTTATACAGAACCCCCCATTGTTTAGGGGGGTTCACAATTATGCGATGTTGTCCCGGCCGGGGTTGAAGGGCGGGGGGCCGGGGAGCCAAAAACTAAAAATGTTTTGAATAAGAAACTCCGGAAATTTTTGGTGTCCAGCCTTATTGAAATTCCTGTAAAAATCTCATTACGAAACAGGCCCCGAAACAATTTTCCAAGGGAGCAGCCCACGAGCTGCCCTGATTCGCTTTAGCAAGTTGTTTCGGTGGTCCGCATTTATGCGGAGCCCCGGCGGCCGTGGAGCTACAAAGTCTGGAAAGCTTAGACCCTCAAGCTTCAAGGCTTCCCCTTAACCCTCGACCCCTAGCCGCGCTACCCCCAGCCCCGTCCCAGCCCCAGCCCACATTATTGAGGATCCCCGAAAACCCCAAAATTGTTTGGGGGAGGGGGGGGGGGGAGGGGCCTGCGCACTAAAGCGAGTCTAACCTGCCTACTCAAATCGATGCGGCCATGAAGCGCATGCACCGCCCAAGTTGCCGGCATCATTGAGATCGCAAACGCAGTTTGCCGCTTGCTCACCAACATCAATGTCGTTGAAACCCCTGCGCGTGGTTGCCAAACATCAGCAGGCTCATCGTCGACAGCACCTCCTTCGCGCACTACATCACCTCCTCGTATCAATGAGCTCCTCACTCAGATCGCCAATGATGCCATCCCCACGCACTACTCCAAGAAAGACCTGACTTCCAGACAAATCCAGGTGCACATGTGTCACATTCAGCGGAAGTGTGGCTTGCACACCGGCGTCCAAGGTGGCTGGAACACAACGGCGGACGAAGCCCTGCGAGGATGGTTGCAAACAGCATGGAAGGGCGTCAAATTTCAGCTCTTGGAAATTGGCGATGGCAACCCCAGCAATGAGGATGAGAACGCAAACGGCGCCAAGCCCAATCCCCTCAATGTCATCCCCGACAGTGAGGATGAGGACAAGAACCGCGCCAAGCCCAACAACCCCAAGGCCGAGAGCCAGGAGTCTGACTCAGACGAAAACCGTGCCAAGCCCAACAACTCCGAGGCCAACAGCGAGGAGTCTGACTCTGACTCGTCTTCATCTTCCAGTAGTGCGTCGTCTTGCACAACTCAGCGGGCAATCAGCACCTGAACAAGTACCCGCGGAAGAAGCGTCGGCATTCCAAGCCATATGCGTGTTCACCAAAGGCGAAGTCAAAGGCTAAGCCTCAAAAAAGAGGCCAGCGGCAGCCTCTTCGAAGACCAAGTCGTCTTGTTTCATGAAGAAGCAGCTGCGTCTAAGTGATCTATCAAATGCTCAGCTCCACACTCCTATTCATGAAATACTTCGGTTCGAAACATTTCCAATCAGCATGTGTGGCTGGCTTCAGCCGAAAGCATATCGTCGACGAGGGGGCCATCGACAAAAGAATCGCAACTGATATATGCTCGTGCAGAAAATCATGTGCTACGGAAAACGCAGGCCCCATGACAGGCCTCTCTCTTAGGGTTTGGGGTTAAAGGTTTAGGGTTAACCGGGACACGTTCATTGGAGATTCGTGTTTGCTCCATTGCCCTTGGACACGTTTCTCAGGAGCTCCAGAGACAGCGCGCCAATCTAGGAAGCCCCCTATCCAGTCGTCAAACATTGCGTGGAGATTCCGAGATTTTGAAAAAGTCCAAGGACCAATTGAATGTGTGCTTTTGCTTGGCATATCAATTAAATCGGGGCACTTGCTCATGTCTGTCGCCGATGCAGACAAATCCTGAACTCACACCGTGACGCACAAATCTCTTCGGCCAGCCTCGACCCCAAACTCTAAAGTCTAAGACACCTTAAGCCCTAAACTCTAAGCTCTAAGCTCTAAACCTTAAACCCTAAACCTTCTTGGTATAAAACTTGAGGGAATCAGGGCCCTCTATATACCCTTTAAGGGATTGCATAGGGTACCTCATTCCCCATTCCCTACTAAGAACCAGCCAGTTGATTTCTCAGGCTTCGTGCATTTCGCGCACAACTACGTGCTGTTGGACTGGGGCTGCCCCTTGGCAGGATCATCTCTACTGTGGAGCCATGAACTTCGGGTTGAATTAATTAGGGTGGTGTTGGGTTTAGCGTTGAGGGTTTAGGGTACCGAAATCAGTTTTTGGGACCACTTCCAGAGGATGGTCGAAGACCAGCTATCCTGAAGCCCAGTCTCAACCCCTAAACCCCGAACCCGCAACCCTGAACCCTAAACCCCAAGAAGTGTTGTCAGGCTGAACCGACAGGGTTTACGAAACCCGAGGCCCTAAAGCCCATAAACCCTGCAAACCCTATAAACACTTTCAACCCTAAAACCCTATCGACCCTATAAGCCCTAAAAAGCCTATGAGCCCAGAAAACCCACAAACCCCTTAAACCCTATAAACCCTATAGACCCTCAAAACCCTATGAATCCCATAAACCCGAAAAACCATAAATAAATACGCAAACCATGCAAACCCCAAAATCCTTATAAGCCCCATAAAACCTACAAACCCTATAAACCCATAAGCCCTATAAAACCCTAAACCCTGTAAACCCTTCAAACTCTATAAACTCTATAAACCCCACAAGCCCTAAAAATCCGATAATCCCTATAACCCCCATAAGCCCTAAGACCCTACAAACCCAAAAAACCCTCCTAACCCCACAAACCCTGTTCACTCTAAATCCGCCTGGGTTTAGGGTTTGGGGTTTAGGGTGTTTTCGTCCCTGGCGGGCAGTGCAGCAGTCCTAGCCGTAAGAAAGGGTTTAGGGTTCGGGTTTCGGGTTTAGGGTTTAGGGTTAGGGTTTCGGGTTTAGGGTTTAGGGTTTAGGATTTAGGGTTTAGGATTTAGGATTTAGGATGCCAGCTCAGAAGCCCAAGGTGACCAGAGCAGATCTTGTGAAGGTCGTCAGCTTGAGCCGGAGCGTCTCCATCGGGCGTGCGGGTGTTTAGGGTTTAGGGTTTAGGGTTTAGGGTTTAGGGTTAGGGTTTAGGGTTTAGGGTTTGGGGTTTAGGGTTTAGCTATGTATGGGGGCTCTGTTGGGGTCTTAGGGCTTGAGGGGTTGAGGATTTGGGGCTGAGAGCTTGAAGCTATGTTGCGTACGCATCCATTTGGTTTGAGGGGCCGTTTCTTAATTAAGGTGGCCTGGGAGGGGGCGGGGGGGGAAAGGGGTTGAGGGTTTTGGAGCCTTGGAGCTTCGAGGTTTAGGGTTTTAGAGTTTTTGGGGTTAGGGTTTAGGGTTGAGGGAGGTTGAGGGATCTTCGACAAAGCAAACTTCGCATAGAGTAGGTTTGGGTTGGATTGCGCCACATGGATGCTCTTTAGCGTGGACAAAGGGTTCTAGCATCTCGTGTGCGGATGTGTAGGACCCCAAATGTAGGTTCTCATCCCTAAGTCGTAGCACCATAGACCCTGTTTATTCCGAAACTCTGCACCGTACAGTTTCTCTCTAAGCCCCACTGAAGTTGAGCTTATCGAGATGCCGGAGTGTGTCATTCGAACTCGGACATAACCCTCCAAAGCTGAGACCTTGCATCCGAAAACCGTATACCAGGGGCACGTCGCGCTCGTAGGGTTTAGGGGCGGGCTTCGGAAACCTCTTGAAGAAGTGGCCCTAAACCCCAAACTTACACGCTTATGAGACCCAACCACCTGAAGAGCAACACTTTCAGGCTCGTTCGTAGGGCTCAGGGTTCAGGGGTCCAGGGGCTGTTGAGAAGGTTCAAGATCCTGCCCTCAACAAGCAAAAACGCCAAGCATTTTCCCAAAAGTATGGATTAAGGGTTAAGGGTTAAGGGTTTAGGGTTTAGGATTATTGGTACATGCGGGTGTAGTTCACGTAGGCTGCCATGTTTCAGAGCCAGCTGACATGCAGAGTCTGGGTTCAAAAGGTTATTGGTATATAGGACCAACTTGGACAAACCAATCTCCCTGAACCCTAACCCTAAACCCTAAGCCCTATAAACCCTAAACCCTAAACCCTAAACCCTAAACCCTAAACCCTAAACCCTAAACCCAAATACTTGTCGCACCAATTGGCAGGAGTTCTCCACCCTCTGGAAGCGTGTCTTTGGTGCCTCCATCGCGCCAAGCCTGGCCGCTGGGCATGTGACGCTGGGCTGCCAGGGTTTAGGGTTTAGGGTTTAGGGTTTAGGGTTGAGGGTTGAGGGTTGAGGTGTGCTTGGAGGTTCATGGGTAGTTATAGGTAGGGATGGAAGTAGGACAACTTTTTTTAGTTAGAACTGACCTTTTACCCGTATTTAGGGCACCGAAAAACCCCATTTCTAATTGCCCATGAACCTTCAAGTCAAGTCGTCCGAGGAGACTTGGGAGTCTGGAGTTTAGTCTCGAGTTTTGCGAGCATGGACTGTATTGAGGGTTCTCCAGCTGTTGCTTGCACTGGTGCGAGCACCATCGACGAGAAGTTTAGGTACGCAGCCCCGGCACCTTTGATCATTTCATGCTTTGTCATGCAACACACGAAGCTGACTTCGGGCTCCTTTTGGGGGATCTGCTTGGGTTGCATGTGTACCCACCGAAGCAGCTCGGTCAAGGATTTCCGATGTGCGCAAGGGTGCAGCACACGACAGCTTTGAAGACTGCCTGATGCAAGCTTCTTGTGTTTTGTTCACCTCCCAAGCCGGCAGCAAACCTACCTTGTGGTCCTCCAAGCATAGCAAATGGCCAAAGAACCGAAGATAGTTGGGGCCACATATACACACACACACACACAGTTACAGACACACATACACCTTGAAGCCGAAGTCTCGCGGAGGAATGCCTACTGCTGTGTGCAGTTCATGGTTAACCGTGGCCGTATCCACTTGAGGCCCGGATGACAGCTAGCTCAAGCTGTGCGCTTTCAACCGCTCTCGCTTAGCTCCGCCAAGCCCCACCACCCAGATAAATGGTGACTTGCGTTCACTTGGTCAACGGCGAAAGAAGACGACTTTGGACATCACTGTGAGACTGATCCGTAAGATGATTCTTGAGCGCTTTTGTTCAACCCATGATTCTCCTGTCAAGAGGAATCACAAAAGGTGTGGTCTTTGCCGTAAGCTGGCCTTGCTAGGCCCAAGTCTTTCTATGAGCGCGGGCTTGCATACTTTGGGCATCTGGGCAGCACTTTGTGAGCTTTCTTGCTATATTGGGATAGGGCTCATTCTCAACGAACAGTGAGCCCTGAAACCCTCAAGCTTAACAGCCCAAGCCCGAAACCCCAAAGCCAAACGAACAAGCAATATTTGCAAGGACAACAAGGAACGCCTCCTATACTTGAAGGTTCATGGGCAGTTATAAGTAGGGTAATACGTAACCTAAATGCGGCTCAAACCAGTTACAATAGTAGTTGCTCTACCTCTAACCCCACGTATCACTACCCATGAACCTCCAAGTAGCCCTAAACCCTAAAACCCTAAAACCCTAAAACCCTAAAACCCTAAAACCCTAAACCCTAAACCCTAACCCGAAGACCCTAAAACCCTAACACCCTAAACCCTAAAACCCTAAACCCTAAAACCCTAAAACCCTAAACCCTAAACCCCAAACCCCAAACCCTAAACCTCCAAGTAGCTTCCCAGGACCACGGCCGAGTCCTACCACCGGCTTTTTCCTGTGGGGCGTGGCCTGGACGTTGATGGTTTGTTGGACTCTTTAGGGTTTAGGGTTTAGGGTTTAGGGTTTAGGGTCAAGGGTGTGAGTTTTTGTAGCAAACAAAGAGGGCCCTGGACCCCAAACCCTTTTGTGGCAACTGGGACCCTTTGCGTGCTAAACCCCTTACCCTAAACCCACATGTCCTGTGCTCTCGGTGCACTTGCGTGCTTCCCGTGGGAACCCTAAACCCTAACCCTAAACCCTAAACCCTGTTTGGGTCTATAGAACATTCGTTGTGATGGCGCTTGGGTTCGGATTAGGTCGGGCCCTCGATGGCTTCGGGGGAGGCGTGGGGATTTGAGGATGAGGTCCGGGGTTCAGGGTTGAGGGTTTGTGAGTGCAACCTAGATGTTAAGAGCAGGAGCCTGTCATCGGAAAGGAAAGGGACCATCAGTTCGAAAAGTGTACATGTATTCGACTTTAGAGTAAGCTGCGAAGCTTTTCAACGGCCTCCAACGCCTGCCAGCTGAAGGAGTGGTTCGGAAGGCTGATGTGTGATTGGCCTGCAAGCAGCGAAAGGCATATTCGTGCGGATGGGGTGGGGGGGGGTGGGGGGGTAAGTGGCTGCTACATGAAGGTTGCTGTTCCATTAAGCTCAGAGTCCAGTTCTCTTGACCTCATGTCTATACATGTCTATACTGTCTAAGCCCGAAACCCCCTAAACCCTAAACCTTAAACCCTAAACCCCATTAATTACAAGGGTGTTCCGTGCTCGTTATCTTGGTTGAGTTGGGCGTGTGATAGTGACCTGAGTCGGACACAGTGGATCCAGCTTCTATAGCTGTTCTAAACTAAAGTCCCACCTGCCCGCTTCCTTGCAACAGGGACCCTAATTCAGAACAACCCCCTTCTCAACCGTTGGAGGTCCCCGTTTGGCACTTGTTACAACGCGGGCCCTCACACCCCGGATATTCAGGGCTGCTTATGGGCAGTTCGAGAAGTGGCGTTAAAAGTAGGGTAACTATAGTTTTGTCTGCGTATAACCTCACTTAGTGTACCTATAACCCTACTCATAGCTACCATGAAATTGAAGTGGGTCATGGCTTGAAACAGCCCAAGCCCTAACCCCTAAACCTTATCCTGAAAATCCAAAACCCTAGACCCTAAACCCTAAACCCCTAAACCCATAAACCCTAACCCCTGAACCCTAAACTCAGACATAAGGTTCGGCCGCACTCCGGGTCAGCTCCCTTGCGGCACTGAAAAATGCTTTGCGGCTTGCAGTTCACTACAGGGGCCGGAATAACTACTCATCGCATTCCCTTATGGTCCCTTCATAAAAAAGCTAGAGTACCCCCCCCCCCCCCAAAAAAAAAAAAAAAAAAACCTATTCTAATTATCCTAAACCCTAAGCCCTAAACCCTATATTAGGAAGCCCCCTATATTAGTGGGCTTCGGGTGCCTTTTGGACAGGCTTCAGGATGGAAGGTAGCACTGGAGACAGCAACATGTAATGGGAACATCCCAAGTTGGTGCACTAGACTGATCAAGACCAATCAGCACAAGATTGTCTGCAGACAGTTGTTGCCAGAGGCTCGCGATGTACATTTGGCATGCCATGTTTGGCGAAGCACTGAAGCTACCCCGACGGCAGCAGGTAGGCTCGATGTTGTTGTGAGGGGTTGAGGTTTGAGGAACGCAGGCCCTCCGGTAATCGAGGGTTTAGGGTTTAGGGTTTAGGGTTGAGGGGGCATAGCCAAGCTCGTTGCAAAAGGGTTTAGGGAGCTGGGGGGCCTGTTCCGGCTCCGGGGTCGAGAGTTCAGAGCTCTTCTGCATGTCGGACGTCTTTTGTGATAACCAGTGGGCGTTTAGCAATGGTTGGTTCATGGTTGGGGCGTCGGAATCCTTTTTGATCATGGCCCTAGGCCATAAACCTAGCTATAGGACAGTGGTCGTTCATGTACACTTAGAGAAGTAGATCGGCTTCTGAGACACCTGGGGAGGTTGAGGGCTGTTAAGGCAACGACGGCGACAACCCCCCCATGTCCTACGCCGGATCATGAAGATGGCACGCACCGGGGGGCACATGTCACTGCTACAACCCGAAACCCTGAACCCTAGACGGGCCTCTAGACTAGGGCTCAGGTGCCCGATTTCTGTATTGCTGCATCTCCTGCAATGGAGGTTTGTCGGTTTGTCCGACAGATATCTCTTTCTGCTTGCAGTAGCTGGGAACGGGAAGGACCAGCGGCTCCCATTGTTCATGAAGATCCAGAATGTGGAGGCATGAAGTCAAGAGTTGGGCATTTGGTGATGTATGCAATCGGGTTTAGGGTTCAGGGTTTGGACGAGGTGGGGGTGGGGTACGGTTCAGGGTTCAGGGTTCAGGGTTTGGGGTTTAGGGTTTAGGGTTTAGGGTGTAGGCTCCGAGTCGGAAAAAGTCAGGGGTCAACCCATACCGGGACCATCGCCCCGTTCCCACGACTTACGTGCCAGAGCGTGCCTTGTGGGTTTTCTGGAAGCGACAGAGGTCTTCCGACAATAGGGAACCCCAGAATAGCCCCCCAAATGGTAGGATTCCCTTATATTCATAGCCCCCCAAATAGTAGGTTCCGTCATATTCAGGACTTCCATCTTTCAATTCCAAGACACTTCTTCACTTCGGATCTTGTGAGGGTAGGTGCATGCATGGTCACTTGCTATGGTCCCTTACCTTGCTGTAAGCTGCCCTAAACCTGAACCCTAAACCCTGCAGTGCGTCTGACAGGCAGTTGCAAAAAGCACCCTAGTTTAGGATTTAGGGTTTAGGGTTTGGGGTTTAGGGATTAGGGTTCAAGAGCCGCGGTTCTGTTTCAGCAACAATGAGATTTCAGAACGCCAGAGTGACCTTTTTCGCGGGTTTAGGGTTGGGGTTTAGGGTTTAGGGTCACAGGCAAGCTACCACAGGAGCCCTGAAGCAAAAAGGGTTTAGGGTTTAGGGTTGAAAGCTAATGCTTGGAGATGAATCTGGCTGGTCCTCAAGCCCAATTCCAAAAGGGTTGAAAGCTAAAGGTGGAGGCACTGGAGGAGGACGGCACCACCTCAGATGCCGGGTGCCCAGTCTAACCCTTTGAACTTCCAGTTGGATACCTTGATTGCCCTCTATTGTTGAACTGTTGTTAGTATTTTCTTATTCTTATTATTCTTAGTATTATTATTAGTATTGGTACTAATCTTTTGCTCTTATTGTCATTTTTACTATAGCTCCTATTGTTATTCTTATTAATATTGTTTTATATGTTGGTTGCTTTTCGAGTCTCCTTTACAGGCGATGGCTCTTCGTCGTGAGCTGCACCCAGTAAAGCCTGCCATAAACCCTACCCAAGGGAATCGAATGTCCCAAAAAACCGCGGACCAAAAAGACAATGCTGACCCGTTTAGGTTGTGGGTATTGCTTGTCAGGCTCTTTGGCCAGCCAGATTTCTGGATGTTTGAAGTTTGAAGGTTTTGTTAAAAACCTGCTCGAATATTGGCTTGCCCAGCGCGTCATGAGTGCAAGTCGGGTCGCCTGAGCAAAGGCGAGAGAAGTGCCAGTTGCCGCCTGTGCACGGCTTTATGCCGCAGACGTGTTGACAGGCAGTTTCAGGTGCTAGAGCTTACATGTTTCTAAGGGCTCAATCGACAGCTCAAGAAGCGAAAGCCCCTCGTTTTTGCCATAGAGTTTGCCTCAGCTTGAAATTGCGAAGGCAAGAAGGATAGGCAGGCCAGGGGAGCATGTCATAATTTTCTAGGGCATGTATGTCCTTTTCCCTCAAAGTCACAGGCCACAGGGTTGTGACTTTACAAGAACTGGCATGCCTGTCTCTGTCGTTCCACATGGATGGCTAGACTTCGCAAGCAGCAAGTGTCCACTTGGACCGAAAAGGGCCCCTCCACAACAGGGTGTTGGCACTCGACCTGTGATGCTTCTTTCACAAGGATGGTTCTTCGGTAGAACGCCGCAAGCCTATGGAACAAAATTTGCCTGAGTCGTTGAGAAGGATCCACATCCAGAAACATTGACATTCTCGGCAACACAGGCTTTTTTGCCGCGAGGGTGACGGTTTTCACTGCGATTAAACTGCTTTGCACGAAAGAAAGAGTTGAAAACGAATGCATACATATGTATATATGTATGAAGGGATGTATATGTATATGAATATATATATATATATATATGTATATTTAAGCGACATGTTCCCAGCACCCAGGGAATAGCATCTGCATCACGAGGCCGAGATAGAGCAGCTGGCTCACGCAAGTCGCGCCCTCTGTTTGTTAGGTTAAGGGTTTAGGGTTTCGGGTCTAGTCTCTGTTTGTTGAGAGAAACCGCTTGCCGCTGGTTAGCAGGGAATGAGGGAATTAGGGTCCTATATATTACCCTTTAAGGGATTAACCCCTTCCCCCGAGTACTAAAACCCTCCCCCCCCCCCCCCCTAATTCTAAATCACCTCGGCCGGAACATATTTAAACATTAGGGGGGGACCCGGCAAAAAAAGTACTTAAACTTAGGGTGGGCTTTAGTATTACGGGGAAGGGGATTAGATGTGCAGCCATTCATGCCTCCTCCAGCACTTGCCTTGAGGGTTTGGGGTTTGAGAACTTCGCATTGCCCGGCAGTACCATAGGCCAGGATGCAAAGGGTTTGGATTTGGGGGTTTGGAGTTCGGGAGGTTTGGGGCTTGACTGGCTGGACCAGGCGTAGCCTTCGAGGTTCACAGGTAGTTATATGAGGGGTCGTAAGTAGGGTCATGAGCATAATTGCAACCTGCCTTTCGTACCCATGAACCTTCAAGTAGTGCCCATAACATAAAACTCTTGGACCCTACTTTTGATGCACCGCGCCCCGCCATCTTAGGCAACCTGATCGAGGCTGGTCGCAACTCGATCTCCGCCCGTCTAGGTGCACTCTTCGACGAGTGAGCGGGCGATGTCGTATTTCTAGGATTCGCTGTTCAGGATTTAGGGGTTTGGTTTGAGGCTTTAGCAGCCAGACAAAGTGTATAGAATGAGTTGAACTGTGTTTAAGAACTTCAGGTTTAGGATTTAGCCCCTACTTATAACTATCCAATAACCTCCAAGTCGGCGCTATCAAGTTTGGGGCTCCGGGATCTGCGCATCTGGTCGAAAAGAGCTCATGGCGGAGTACGTCCCCTAAGCCCTAAACCCTAAACCCTAAACCCTAAACCCTAAACCCTAAACCCTAAACCCTAAACCCTGAACCCTAAACCCTAAACCCTAAACACAAGTGAAAAGTAGCCAGGATAACAGTGGAGAATCCACCGGATGTTGAGACCATGTCTCTCATCTGGGATGTTCCCCCTTATACTAGGGGGCACGATATTCCCAATTGAGGACTCTATTAGTATAAGGGGGGACATCCCGATATCTCATGGTTGCATAGTCTCTGATGTTGATTCGCATTTGCCAACGCAGACTTGTCCGTCCTGTAAGGATATTATCTGCCTGCGAGGCCGCATCGCCTAGCTCATGTTCCGGCACTTGGAAAGTTTTCGAGCATTCCCCCCTAAATCCCAAACCCTAAATCCTAAACCCTAAATCCTAACCCCTAAACCCTTGTGAAAAAAGGGTCCCCGGCTTGTCAGGACATGTTCTTGTCGCTACTGAGATATGAGACCATGCAGGAGAGGGTGTCTACTGCTTTAGCTTCCATGCCGTCCGCTCACTCTTCATTTTGCTTCTTGTTATGTACAGTATCATCGGGAAGCTGTGCAGAGCTACGTACTTGAGCGAAAAGAAGCCACATATAATATAATATATGAATGCAAGGCTGGCGATGCTATCCTGAGCCATGCATGCTTCACACCCAACAATCATCTCAATTCTGCTACGCAGCCATTTGCAAGCGTCAGCACGATCTCCCTCCGCGCGAGCAGAACAAAGGTTGGCCATTTCGTTGTAAGAGCCGGGCACCTGGATTCAGCTTGCTGGCCGTGTCGTGTGCAGTTTAGGGTTGAGGTTGTAGACGGTGAAAGGCGAGGCAGGCAGTGGTGAGGTAAGCTCCCACACTACTTGGTACTTGTGCTGCCCTCTTGCTACTTGTACTGCCTTCCCTAAACCCTAAACCCTAAACCCTAAACCCTAAACCCTAAACCCCAAACCCTAAACCCTAAACCCTAAACCCTAGATAAGCTCCGAGGCAAGATGGCGCAGCCCTTCGGCGCTCCTTTCCAGGAGGGTGGACCCGCCAGCGCCCCCAACACCCCGCAGCCGATCCCCCTCCAGCACCCGAGCCCGGGCCCGCTTGGCTCCACTCCCTGTTCCAGCTACTTAGCAGCTGAATGGTTTAGGATTTAGGGTTTAGGGTTTAGGGTTTAGGGTTTAGGGTTTAGGGTTTAGGTTTACACTTTTTGGGCACTATAATCCCCCAATAGAACTGAAAGTGTACACTTTTGTGGGGGGCTTATGAGCTCAGCAGCTAAGGCTACCATGCAAGTCCATCACTGATGCAGCCTGCTTCCGAGCGCCCTGTGCCCAACGCTGGCAACTTCTGGCAGCCGCGCCAGGAGCAGCAGCTCTGGGCTCAGAATCTCCAGAGCCTAAACCCTAAACCCCAAACCCTAAGCCCTAAACCCTAAACCCCAAACCCTAAGCCCTAAACCCCAAACCCTAAACCCTAAACCCCAAACCCTAAACCCTAAACCCTAAACTCGTGTCAGACACTGAGTTGGGCCGCCATGTTGGGAGCCCTTCGCTGAGCTCAGGTTCCCCTGGGCTGGAAATCTGGCTGGAAATTTTGCTTTACCTGCTGACATGGCCGCTTCAGAGGTTCGGACCTTAGGGTTTAGGGCTTAGGGTTTAGGGTTTAGGGTTTAGGGTTTAGGGTTTAGGGTTTAGGGACGACTTAACCACAAACCCTCTAACTCCCAGACGGCTTCAACTTCTACTGTTAAGCTTCGGAAGCCTTGACTTTGTCTGCACCAATAGTACCAGCCCGCACACTCATACTCCCTGGTACCCTTGCCCTGAACCCTAAACCCTAAACCCTAAACCCTAAACCCTAAACCCTAAACACCACGCACCCTCAACTCCTTGGCCTAAGTTCGCCCGCAAGACTCTGCCTTCAGGCCTGAATGCCCAAATTCATCCACAGCCTCGGAGCAAGTGACCCCCAGAAATCCCCAAAGAGTCGCCTATAGGAGGGACACATAGAGGTACCCTCAACCCTCAACCCTCAAACCCTCAAGCCTAAACCCTACACCCTACACCCTCGACCCTAAGCCCTCAACCCTGAACCCTCAACCCTGAACCCTCAACCCTCAACCCTGAACCCTGAACCCTATACCCTAAACCCTAACCCGAAACCCTAAACCCTAAGCTCGATTCGAGAAGCATCGGCCTTGGAGCCCATGCATCCCCTAAGACCCCTGAGCCGGCGCTTTCACTTTGAGGCCATGCTGCGACGGTTCTTTGAAAATGACGCCAGCCCCCAAGGAGTTGCTCAGGGTTTAGGGTTTAGGGTTTAGGGTTTAGGGTTTTGGGTTTAGGGTTTAGGGTTGTACGGTGATGAACTCATTTAGAGCATTGGTATAAGCTCATGTTGATGAGTACAACTTGGGGAGGGGGAGGTGCTGCTTGAAGGCTTTCTTTTTTTAGGGTTGAGGGTTTAGGGTTGAGGGTTGAGGGTTTAGGGTTTAGGGTTTAAGTAGGGTTGCCGATACGCTACCTAAAGAAAAGCCCACGTCTACGTGCCCATGATCCCTCGAAGGTTGGAGGACAAGAGCGCTCGGAGGTCCTGTCTAAAACTTCTTAAGGCCTTAGGGGGTTTGGGGTTTTGGGTTCAGGGTTTAGGGTTGAGGGTTTAGGGTTTTGGGTTTTGGGTTGAAGGTGAACCCTAAACCCGGCTGTCTGCAGGAGACCCTGGATGCAACAAACAAGATCAAAGCACGTTTTCCAAAACGGGCCACATGCGCCCTGAGCGATAGAGGTGTGGTGGCACAAGCGAGTTGCAGCAACATCAGCATCTTCAAGCCAAGTTCTATGCGCTGAACCCTAAACCCGAAACCCTAAAATCTAAACCTGAACCCTAAGCCCCTCAGGCCGGCAGACCTTCCGGCATGGCTGGCGGGGCCTGGCCGGGTCAGAATATCGGCCCGGGGCCTAAATACTTGGGTTTAGGGTTTAGGGGCTGGATTTCCACAGTCTGGGTTCTGTAACCGTACCAATACAGACTTCCCATGAACCTTCAAGCAGGCGAACGGGGCTGAGGTTAGATTGTTCGCCCATTTGGCAACAATCACCACGACATGATCTGGGAATTGGGACCCTAAACCCTAAACCCTCAGACTCTCCAAGTGTTTTCCCAGTGTTCTCTTCAAGCCGGACCTGGGCATTAAAACCTGAAGGCCCCAGGCATTCTGCAACCCTCGCAAGTCGCAAGCGCCCCGTAGCCCCTTTTTTTAGGGTTAATAAGTATAAGGTTCCCTGTAAAAGCCCCTGCAAACCACCCTTTTTATTAGGGGGTTCCAAGGGGCCAAGGGGTTTCGAGGGGTGTCTGAGGGCTTACAAGGGTTCATAAGGGTTTCAAGGGGCTTATAAGGCTTGAATGGGCGACATGTAGAAGCGCTGAGCTTAAAGCCCTACACCCTGTGTTCCCAAGTTTGCTGGCCCGTTTGGGTTTACCACCCTAAACCCTAAACCCTAAACCGTAAACCCTAAACCACCCGAAGCCCAGTTGTCCTATAAACCCGGAACCCTAAACCCTGGCACTAAACCCTAGACCCGAAACGCTTGCAGAAACCCTAAACCCTAAGCCCAGAACAGAAATAAAAGGCATGCCTGAGATGGCCGGCGCAGCCCACACCGCAATGGAGGTGCCACCACGCGTCGGTGACCCCTGACTCGGACCCATACAAGCCCCTTGCAGGCCTTTAAACCAGAAAGATTCCCAGGTGAGTCTTAGGTCTAGCTGATTCAGCACATGAAGACAGGTTTGGATTCTTTACCTGGGCTCGAAACAAGTACCCAACATTCACGCGCCTAGAAGCCCTTTAGCAGGAGTCGAAATCGAAGCTTCTGAAACCACCCATTTCCTTACACCACTGTTTCGCTTACTCACGCTAAAGCCGACCAACTCTGATCCTCTCAACGTGGTGTGTCAAGGGCGGAGAGCTTCGTTGCTTTAGGTACCAAGTGTGCAATAAGGAAGAGATAGAGCCCCGATGGTCGGTTTTGTTGGGTTTTTTTTCGGGTGTAAGTTGAAGCCTTTAACAGAGATTTGAGGAGTTGGGCTTGTTGGGGGTCTGAGGGTGGCCTCAGTACGGGTTCAAAGGGTGTTGTTGGCTTTGGGCTGTTTGGTTTTAGATGGCTTCAGGGCGTCTCGGGCTTCTCTGAAGTTCATAGGGCGTTCGGGCTTTCAGGGTGTGCTTTTGCTTTTTGTTTATTTGATTGTTGAATTGGTTTGGTTTGTTTGTTTGTTTTGATCCGTTTGTTTGTTTTGTTTGTTCGTTTGTTTGTTTGTTTCTTTGTTGTTTTGGTTAGTTTCTTTCTTTGCATTGTTATTTTGCTTGTTTCTTTTGTTTGTTTGTTTGCAGGTTCGTTTGTTTGCTCGCTTGATTGAAACTTACCCAAAAGCCCCGCTGCAGGCAATGCCCGGCATGGCCGCGGAAGGCCCGAGAGGCAACTCATCGTCGGGAGGCGTTATCTATATACCCCTTGGGAATTTTATCTTTGTATGTCTAGAAAACCCAAAGAACCATTTTTATTTTGATTTCTATACAACCCAAGGGAATATGAAAATGCACCGTGTTTTTCCTATGAAGGTTCTAAGGGGGTACAGTAATGATTAGAAAACTGGCCAAATAGATGCGCGCATGAACAACCTGTGAATTCTCTAATCGCGACAGGTTTTTTTTTTTAACCATGAAGGCAGCAAATGCTTGCGCACGGCTTAACTAATACATGATTGGTGCACGAAGAATCCGTACTTTTTTCTGCTGCCTGAATATGCAACAGGATCTCGAACATGAATAATGGGTTTTTTGTTCCCCAAACGACTTAAATAAGCAAATGAAAGAAACACAACATTTAACCTGTCAACTTAGTCATAGCAAGATCATCAGTGCTTACACATTCTTTTCCCATGTGCATGTTGCACCTCTCTTTCTCTCATTCCGGTAGAACACCCCATCTATTTCCATACCCCGCCTTGCACGAGTGTGAGACCCTAAGCCCTAAATTGTGTAAGTTGGGATGTTCCCCCTGAAACGACCAGTCCTTAATAGGATTTATATAGGGGATGATACTCTCATCCCTGACTGTACTGTTAGTCTCAGGGGGAACATCCCAAGAGAGTGCTCTTGTGCTGAGGGTTTAGGGCTTAGGGCTTTAGGGTGGTGGTTTTCTGTTGGATACGGCTTGAGAAACGTGAAGACCCAGACAGGAATTAGGGTCCAAGCTCTCGTCAAAGCCAAAGCGCCTGTGCATCCAAGGCCCCCCCCCTCTCCCCCGGAAATCCGAACATGTCTTTAAATGTAGGGTTTAAGGTTTAGGGTTAGGGTTTGGGGTTTAGGGTTAGGGATTTGGGTTGAGGGTTTAGGGTTTAGGTTTAGGGTTCCTGCATGTTGCTTGCTTCTTTGCATCTCAGGCCGGAGCCTCAGCAGTCCTGGGTTAAAAAAGCGGGGGTTTAGGGTTTAGGGTTTAGGGTTTAGGGTTTAGGGTTTAGGGTTTAGGGTTTAGGGTTTAGGGTTTAGGGTTTAGGGTTTAGGGTTTAGGGCCCTTAGCCCCGAACCCTGCAGTGACTAGTCCGTGTGCCGCAGGACTCGAAGCCCAGGCACGCGCCTCAGGGGCAGAGGGAGGGCAGGGCCGGCTGTGAAAACGAGAGCTCTGCAGCTGTCGAACGCGAACACCTCAAGGGTTGAGGGTTTAGGGTTTAGGGTTTTGCAGCTTTAGGCTTCGAGGGACACCTTGGTTTCATCAGCTTGCAGCTCGGGGGTTTAGCTTCAGCGGGCTTTTAGGTTTTGGGGCTTGGGGTTTAGGGTTTAGGGTTTAGGGTTTAGGGTTTAGAAAAAAGGGTGGGTTTAGGGTCTCCTGAATTTTGCTCGGTGTGCGAATCTGCCTTTGTTGGTACGGACTCCCGGCATGCTGGGGTTTTAAGGTTTATAGGATTTATAGGGTTTATAGGGTTTATAGGGTTTATAGGGTTCATAGGGTTCATAGGGTTTATAGGGTTTATAGGGTTCATAGGGTTTATAGGGTTTATAGGGTTCATAGGGTTTATAGGGTTCATGGGGTTTATAGGGTTTACAGTTTACAGGCAGGGTTTGCAGGGTTTGTTTGGTTTTGTTAGGGTTTGTGGTGTTTATAGTGTTTTGCTGCCTCCACCGACACCCCTCAGCTGACCCACTCAGAGGCTACAAAGATTATGGTGAACCCGGGGGGACGTGTTTGGGTTTGGCACATTCACGCGTCAATAAAGGAGAGCAGAAACACCCAGAATCACCACGTTTTTTGGAGAGATCTAGCCGATTGCGGGCATGCGCCCGCATGCTGGCAAGACCAGACTATGTATGGGCTTCGACTGGCAGAGAAACTCATGGTCATACTCTGTGCGCGAGTTTCAAGGTGCTACTGCGTGCGCGAGTTTCAAAGGGCCTTGCATGCGTATGCACAAGCAGTCAGGCGGCTCAGGCCACGTGATCCCAGCCAACAGCCCTTAATTGGCAGTTCATTCCCTAAACCCCTAAACCCCTAAACCCCGAAACCCCTAAACCCCTAAACCCCTAAACCCCTAAACCCCTAAACGCCTAAACCCCTAAACCCCTAAACCCCTAAACCCCTAAACCCCTAAACCCCTAAACCCTAAACCCAGATGTGCCATAGATTCAGCACAGGCGGCTGCAGTGACAACTGGACCACCGCCTGGCCTCTTTCTCAAAGCACCGGAAGACGAGGACGAGGAATCTCGCCAGCTGTCTTTTTTCTCCGTTTTTGGTAGCCAGGTGCCTTTTTTTCCGTTTTTGGTATTCTCCTTCTGGCAGATTTCTTCACAGGGGGCTTGAGGGTTCGGAATTTGGGGCCTCAGGGGGTTACAGTAGGGAAGAGGGTTCAGAATTTGGGGGCTTTGGGGGTTAGGGAAGGGGCAGCTTCAGGGGGAGCTTGTTCAAGACCCCTTTTGCAGCCCTTGGAAGCTGTATACTAGGCATGTGGCACCATGCGCAACACGACGAAGCCCTAACATCCCTACATCCCTAAGCCCTAAGCCCTAAACCCTAAACCCTAAACCCTACATCAAAACATCCAATGATGAGGATCCTGACAGGGGTCTTGCGGAACACATGTCGCGTGGCACTCAGCGAGTTTATCAGGGTTTAGGGTTTAGGGTTTAGGGTTTAGAGTTGTTGAGTTGTTGCATGGCTTCTAATGTGTGAGGTTCAGGCCTGCAAGGGGCTTCACAGTGGGGCCAGGGTCTGTTGTACCCTAAACCCTAAAGCCTAAACCCTAAACCCTAAACCCTAAACCGAACCCTAAACCCTAAACCCCAAACCCTAAACCCTAAACCGCAGCCTGGAGGGATGGTCGCTGTGTGTTCACACCGATGGCCACGCGAGGCTTGCTGTCGCGCAGTTCCTTGCGGGTGGAGATTTCGATGACGAGGAGGAGTGGTTTAGGGTTTAGGGTTTAGGGTTTAGGGCTTTTAGGGTTTAGGGTTTAGGGCTTAGGGCTTTTAGGGTTTAGGGTTCAGGGTGTAGGGTAAAGGGTTTAGGGCCCCAGCAGACAGTCCAAATGCCAGACTAAAGCACTAGCTCGCTTGCAACTCGAATTCCAAATTCAGCACTTCACTCCTCCCCCGATCCTTAAACCTCACCTAGGACCTTAAAAAACTCAAATGCAAAAACCATATGCTACCACTTTTGTCGTTTTTTGGGCATCTCCCGAGCCCAACCCCTCCCACTAATCTTCTACCGGCTAGACTTTCGTGGGCCCTAAAAGTGTAAGAGCACTAGGGTGCGCAAGGCGATCAAGAATAATCCAAGTGCACCCTCAGCACTCCAGCAATGCGATTGCAGATACGGCCCGCAAATAAACCCTAAGCCCAAAACCCTCTCAAGGAAGCCTTTACCTGAAAAGGAGTCGTTCCCGCTTCCAAGGAACTTCGTCCTCTTATACTCTTATACCGTGACACACATTACGGTACCACCCCGCCACGTGGTGCGCGGCGTCTTTTGGCGCTCCAAGACACGAAAAAAAAAACACACACACACACACATCACCCAACGTGCGCTTGTATTGCAGCTCGCACGACACGAAAACCTTGTGTTTCGTGGGGAGGGGAGAGAAGAGCCCACAATAAGAATGTAGAGGTTGATAATTATTCCAGAAGTTTTACTTGTATGGATTAGGTAGAGCGATTAAGCCTTGCACAATAGTGTCCGTAAAGTTGTATGGCTTTCGCTAGGGCTAGTACGATTCTTTGTGTATGTTCGGGATTTTTTAGTTCAGTTTTGTTTAGACAGAGATAATATACTTCTTCTTCTCACTGTTCGCAGCTTGCCAAGCAGAGATGAAGTCCTCCACTAGACAACACCCATCTCCCTAAACCCTAATTAAACCCTAAACCCTAAACCCTAATTAAACCCTAAACCCTAAACCCTAATTAAACCCTAAACCCTAAACCCTAAACCCTAAACCCTAAACCCTAAACCCTAAACCCTAAACCCTAAACCCTAAACCCTAAACCCTAAACCCTAAACCCTAAACCCTAAACCCTAAACCCTAAACCCTAAACCCTAATAAACCCTAAACCCTAAACCCTAAACCCTAAACCCTAAACCCTAAACCCTAAACCCTAAACCCTAAACCCTAAACCCTAAACCCTAAACCCTAAACCTTACCTGGGACTCTGCTTACCCACAGCTACTTGCCGCCAGCTCTCGTCCTTTTAAGCTGCCGGTGGATCGAGTCCGCCGTCGATACCCTACACCTTACTTCAAAGTTCATGGGTAGTTATAAGTAGGAATTACAAGGACCCTACAGAAGGTTACCTATCACCCTACTTGCAACTCCCCAAGAACCTCCAAGTACACCCCCAAACCTTAAACCCAAATCCCTAGACTGCAGGAGAGCGACACAGAACCTTCACGAGATCCACTGCTCAGTGGGGTCACCGACCCCAGAGGGGCTTTTGCAGGGTTTAGGGTTTAGGGTTGAGGGTTGAGGGTTGAGGGTTTAGGACCCTAAACCCTAAGCCCTAAGCCCTACAGACCCTAAACCCTTTTGTGGATTCGGGATTTGGGGTTGAGGTGTCAGGGTCACATGCCTCGGCCTGGGTTCAGAAAAGGTGTCAGGGCTGAGGGGTGCTTGAGATGTAATGAGGGCACCCGGTTGCAAAAGAGAGAGAGAGAGCGAGAGATAAAAACAAATGTTTCAAGTCGAGTCCTATACACCCCAAAAATTGAAGGCGCCGGTACTCCGAACATTAACCATCAACCCCCAATCCATGCTACCCCAAGAACTCCCATAACGTACAAAGCGTGGCTCAAAAGGCCAGTAGTTGCATGCAAGCCCCACCCCCCGGATATCTCTCTCTCTCTCTCTCTCTCTCTGCTGAGAGCGCACTGCCTCATCGCATCTTCAAGTCTTCAAGCCTTCAAGCCCCATCTCCTAAACCTTCCTAAACTCCAAACCCTGGCACCTCTTCTCCAGGCCCCCAGCAACTTGCTCCCGCAAGCGATGCCGGAGGTTGGGCGTTGTTCTGTTCGGAGCTTTGCAAAATTCACTCGAATGTTTGTTAAAAATTCAAAATGCATCCGGGCTGCAGCCGACATTGGCCCGCGCACGTCACCCGCATAGCCATCTCTCTAAGCTGCTGTGCCGCACCTCAGAGTGCCGCTCCTTGTCGCACCTTCAAGCCTTCAAGTCTCCAAGACCCATGTCTTCAAACTTTGGGATTTAGGTTTTAGGGTTTAGGGTTTAGGATTTAGGGTTTAGGGTTTGGGGTTTAAAGCTCTCCAGGCTGCCAGCAGCTTGCTCCCGCAAACGATGCCGGAGGTCGGGTGCTTTTTCCTTGCAGCAGCCCGGGCTCCTAAGGGTTTTGCTCGCATGTCTATACAGTAAACCCCCCAAAAGTTGGAACCCTTTTTAAGGACAAATATAGTACTGGGATTCCATATGCTTTATACTCTTAGGGATTGAGGCTCTCGAGTTTCCAACTTTTTGGCTTCGACTATAGAGCAGTTCTTGCTGGCCTTCTCCAGGCCACCAGCATGATGTTCCCGCAGTTGGCCCCGGAGGTTGGTGATGCTCTTGAGGGCATTTGCAGGCTTTGCAGGGCTTTGCACAGATTCCTTGAACGTCTTTTTCCAGCGGTGAAGTTGAGGCCTAAGTTAAGGATAGTGACTCCGGGACAGAACCCCAACCGCATTTCCATCTCTGAGCTGCTGTGCCACGCCTCAAAGTTTCGCGCCCTATCGCAATATCAAGTCTTCAAGTCTTCAAAGCCCATCTTCTAACCTGCCCTAAGCCCTAAGCTCCAAACTCTGACCCAGTCGGCCCTTCTCCAGGCCGCCAGCACCTTGCTTTCGCAAACGATGCCGGAGGTTGGGTGTTTTTCCCTTGCAGCAGCACGGGCTCCTGAGGGCTTTGCGGAGTTTGCTCAAATGTCTATATAGCAGTGGAGTGCTGGCCTTCCTCCAGGCCACCAGCGCGCTGTTCCCGCAACTGACGCCGGAGGTTGGGCGATGCTCTGGAGGGCGACTGCAGGATTTTCATGGCTTTGCAGAGATTCCGAATGCTTAAAGCGGTTCAGTTTAGGCCTAGGATGTAGAGATGGGTCTCGGCATGTCTGGGCGGCTGCAGGCCCACGTACGCCGAGTCCCAGCCATCAAGCTCTCGTGATAGCATGTGATAGTGACTCCGGGACAGAACCCCACCCGCGTATCCATCTCTCTGCCCTAGCGCATTATCAAGTCTTCAAGTCTTCAAAGCCCATCTTCTAAACTGCCCTAAGCCCTAAGCTCCAAACCCTGACACTGTCGGCCCTTCTCCAGGCCGCCAGAACCTTGCTTTCGCAAACGATGCCGGAGGTTGGGTGTTTCCCCTTGCAGCAGCGCGGGCTCTTGAGGGCTCTGCGGAGTTTGCTCAAATGTCTATATAGCAATGGAGTGCTGGCCTTCCTCCAGGCCACCAGCGCGCTGTTCTCACAACTGACGCCGGAGGTTGGGCGATGCTCTGGAGGGCGGTTGCAGGATTTTCATGGCTTTGCAGAGATTCCGAATGCTTAAAGCGGTTCAGTTTAGGCCCAGGATGTAGACGTGGGCGGCTTCAGGCCCACATACGCCGAGTCCCAGCCATCAAGCTCTCGTGATAGCATGTGATAGTGACTCCGGGACAGAACCCCAACCGCATATCCATCTCTCTGAGCTGCTGTGCCACGCCTCAAAGTTTCGCGCCCTATCGCATTATTAAGTCTTCAAGTCTTCAAAGCCCATCTTCTAAACTGCCCTAAGCCCTAAGCTCCAAACCCTGACCCTGTTGGCCCTTCTCCAGGCCGCCAGCACCTTACTTTCGCAAACGATGCCGGAGGTTGGGTGTTTTTCCCTTGCAGCAGCACGGGCTCCTGAGGGCTTGCGGAGTTTGCTCAAATGTCTATATAGCAGTGGAGTGCTGGCCCTCTCGTGATATTGTGGATGGACAACATCTTGCGCCACTTTTCAGAAACATCTTTTTGTGTTCCACGTGCCACCTTTTCAACACTGGCTGTGAAAAGCCACCGGCCGGATTTACTCCAATGGCCGAAATCTTGCACCGCTCAAGTAGTCCTAGCCGCCAATGTTAAGGAGGGGGTGCGGGGCTTGATGCCTCAGTCGTTTGAAGTACGCATGTACAGGCGGTGCAAGATTTCGCCCATCCACCGTAGCATGTGATAGCAGAACAGAACCCCCGCCCGCATATCCATCTCTCTGAGCTGCCCTGCCACGCCTTCAAATGTCGCGCCTTATCGCATCTTCAAGTCTTGAAGTCTTCATGGCCCATCTCCTAAACCGCCCTAGGCCTAAACTCCAAACCCTGGCACTGGCCGCCCTTCTCCAGGCCACCAGCAACTTGCTGCCGCAAACGACGCCGGAGGTTGGATGTTGTTCGCTTGAGTGCTCTGCAGAATTCACTCGAAAATTTATAATCTAAGGGCTAGCGCCACGTCTACTGACCCCGTAAGAGCTGCCAGGGTCCAGGCGCACAGCAGCGGGGCAAGCAGACAGGCAGCAGGCACAGCACAAAGGAAGGTCGGCCATGCCAGGTGGGGGGGGGGCGGGGGAGGGCCAAAAAAGCTGCGCGGCTTGCGGGGTGGGATCAATGCGCGAGGAGGTTTGGGCGGAGGCGAGAAGGGCTGGTCGGGTTTGTGGGGCGAAGTTGGGCTCACGTGGTTCTACATCCGGGGAGGGCAGGTGGGCCGCTTGTGCGGGAGTAGGCGAGAGGGTGACAAGGGTTGTGTGAAGGGCTTGAGGGAGGGCTCGCACAAATTTGCGTCAGGAAAAAGAAAACTCTGGCGTGGCGATTTTTTGTGGGTCGGTTGTTTTGGGGGGGTAGTGACGGTCTGGTTTCACCGACCGAGCAGCGGACCCAGCAACTTGGACAAAACAGGAAAGATGAATCAGAAAAGCGTCGATACTTGGTCGGTCATCCAGCTCGAGAAAAATTCTCCCTGTGTGCAGCGGAGCCATCAGCTCGCCTGCCTCTGCTCACCGGACGGTCTATCCCTGCCCGGTGGCTCCTCCCCGCCCTGAGCCGACATCTGCCTACTATTTGCTTAAGAACTCGCGAAAAACACAAAATAGTAATCCTTATATTGCCCTTATAAGGAAGAATATGTTTTTACTTTTTTGGGGTTCTTAAGCAATTACTAGCTGCGAAAGCGGCACAAGCCCTTCACTGGCGCTCGCCCCCAGCTTGCCGGGGTCGGCGGATATAGCGGTGAAGTTGACGCCTATATGCTACGGATTTAGAGATGGGTCCTGGCCGCGGCTGACATCTGGCCCGCGCACGTCACCCGCATAGAGCTGCTGTGCCACACCTCAGAGCGCCACACCTTATCGATCCTTCGAGTCTTCAAGGCCCATCCCCTAAACTGCCCTAAGCCCGAAGCTCCAAACCCTGACACTGGCCGCCCTTTTCCAGGCCCCCAGCAACTTGCTCCCGCAAACGATGCCGGAGGTTGGGCGTTGTTCTCCTGAGGGCTTTGCAGGGTCACGCGGATGTGTATATACATACAGTTTCTATATATATATATATGTATATATATACATATTTTTTGCAGTGAAGTTGAGGCCTAAATTAAGGATGTAAAGATGCGTCCTGGCAGCAGCTGCCACTTGGGCCGCGCAAGTCACCCACATATTCATCTCTCTAAGCTGCTGTGCCAGGCCGCCAGCACCGTGCCGCCAACGAAGGCGGAGGTCAGGCATTGTTCAAGGTTTAGGGTTGAGGGTTTAGGGTTTAGGGGTTTGCTGAGTTCGCTCAAGTGTCTATTCAGTGGTTCAGTGCCGGCCTTCTCCAGGTCGCCAGCGCCGCCAAGAGAATGTTCCCGCAAGTGACGCCGCAGGTTGGGTGATTTTCTTGAGGGCAGTGCAGGCTTTGCAGATCTCTGCAGGGCTATGCAGAGATTCCCGAAATGTCTTTGTAGTGGTTAAGTTGAGGCCACGTCAAGGGTTTAGAGATGAGTCCTGGCTGCAGCTTACATTTGGCCCCATATCCGTCTCATTCCATCTCTCTAAGCAAATTGCCGCGCCTTATCTCATCTTCCAGTCCTCAAGTCTTCATGCAAACACTGGCTGCCCTTCTCCAGGTCGCCGTCTTGCTCTCCCGAATGACGCCGGAGGTTGGGCACTGCTTTTAAAACTTTTGAGGGCTTTGCAGAGTTTGCTTAAAGGTCTGTATAGCGGCGAAGTTTAGGGCTAAGTTAAACCATTTTTCTTGCATGTCAAATCCAAGACATGAAGCAGAGGCGACAGTGACTTTGGCACAAACCTACATAAGCCGAGCATGCAGGAGCCCCCACCCCCCTCCACCCCCTCCACCCCTCCACCCCGAAACCCCGGCTCTCCATGTCTCCAGGGTGCTGTGCCACACTCCAGTATGGGTTTAGGGTTTAGGTTTTAGGGTTTAGGGGTTTAGGGTTTACGGTTCAGGGTTTAGGTTTTAGGGTTTAGGGTTGGTTGCACAACGCCTTGTGGCATCTTCAAGTCGTCTTCTAAACTGCCCTAAACACCAAACCGGCCTTCTCCAGGCCGTCAGCACCCTGCTCCCGCATATGTCGCCGGAGGCTGGCTGTTGTTCTTGAATGTGGGATTTTGCGGTTTAGGTTTGGGGGTTTAGGGTTTAGGGTTTTCTGGAGGGCTTTGCAGAGATTCCTCGAATGTCTATGCAGCGGTGCAGTTTGTGGGCCCGTATGTCCTTTTTTTAGGGTTTTTATTCCTAGGTTACTCCTGGGTCTAGTAGTTCAAGGATGTTAAGATGGGTCCAGGCAACGCAACTGACCTTGGACCCACACACGTCAAGTCCAAGGCATGAAGCAGCGGTGATAAGCGACTTGGGACTAGCCACTGCCTGAAGCACCTCAAAACCCAGTAAACCCTAAACCCCTAAACCCTAAACCCTGAACCCTAAACCCTAAACCCTAAACCCTAAACCCTAAACCCCAACACTGGCCGGCGCCTTCTCCAGGCGGTCCGTGCCTTGCAGTCGCGAGTGATGCCGGAGGTGGGGTATTTGCTTTTGACGCCTTTCAAGGCATCTGAGTTTGCTCGGGTGCTCACACCACCACTGCTGGTATGGGGGTTTACGAAAACAGGGGCACCCCCTTTTTATACCCCAAATATAATAGAGGCCCCCAACAGGGCACCCCCATTGTCTACTAAGGGATTTACTACTTGCAGATTCATGGGTAGTTATAGGTTATAAGTACCCTAAGTAAGGTTATAAGTATAGTTACCCTACTTGTAACCCCACTTTTTAAGTACCCAGGAACCTCCAAGTAAGTGAGGGGTTTGGATGTTGGTGGCCTCGGCTGCAGCTGACAGTTGGCCCTGGCACATCTTGTCCAAACCATGACTGGCTATAGCGGCTGCGAGACGATGGCCTGGGCTTCAAAAAACCCAGCCTGAAGCTTTGACAAAAACGCCCCTTGAGCCCACAATTTCCCCATGAACCCTAAACCCTAAACCCTAAACCCTAAACCCTAAACCCTAAACCCTAAACCTCCATAGTGTCGGACATGGCCAGGACCCTTCGAGACTCGAGGCTGCCGCAGCGGCTGCTGCGATGCGCAGAGGCTACTGATGCAGCACTGTGGACGTTGTCGTGGTTTGGCCTCTCGCTTTTTGGTTCCTACAGGGTGTTCAGCTCTTGGGATACCTTGGTTTTCAGGCGTGACCGTTTTGCTAGGGTAGGCTCTGACAAGTGCTCAGGCTTGCCAATAACTGCTGTACGGCCGTGCAGCCTCAAGACAGCAAATCACCGACAAAAGGTAGAAAGCCAGACGGCAAGTTTGCCCTACATTCTAGTCCAACCTCGTTGCCGAGAATAACTGTAAACCCTAAACCCCTCAACTCCCCTGTCCTAGCATGCTCAGCTTAAATGGAGTACGATACGATGCAGCGTCAGCATTGAGCACCCACCGAAATTCATGTGATTTGGGCCCAATGAGGGGTATATATCTCCTGAGGCGGTTGTAAAACCCTAAACCCTAAACCCTAAACCCTAAACCCTAAGGCAGCCTATAGAGCCGGCTGCACCCAAGTCCCTGCGCTTGCGCAGACGGATGCAGACCTAGCGAGACCCCGATGCCCAAGATTAGCCCCCAGAGAGCCCAGTACTCCTTAATTAAGGAATACAATTAAAGAATATAATTAAGGAATATAATTAAGGAATATACCTTAAATTTTAAAGGGATCCTGATTATGATTTAAGGAATATTGCTTAATTAAGGGGTATTGGGCTCTTTGCCCCCCCCACCCCCCCCACCACCATTTTTCCACAATTCACAGGTCCCTACATGCCAGGACCCGGCATTGAGATGGCTGTTTGTGTCTGAGAGTGCAGCCTGCGGCTGTTGTGTGAACAGGGTCAAACCTGTACTTGGAGGTTCAAGGGTAGTTCTAAGCAGGGTAAGAAGCCCTAAGTAAGGCCATAAAGTATAGTCACCCTACTCATTGCCCCACTTAGAACTGCCCATGAACCTCCAAATGGTTGTGAGCAGCACTCTGTATTTCGGAGGCCCCCAATACGTGTCAACAAAGCCACACTGAGCTAGCGATAGCGGCTAGAATCGGATCTGACTGGTGAACCCTAAACCTTAAACCCTAAACCCTAAACCCTAAACCCTTTTCCATGGCCTGCAGGACTCGTGTCAGCTTCTACGCCGGACGGTCAGCAGGCACATGTGAACTGGAGATTTCCAATCTGCATCCTGGGTACCCAAAGAGCCCTGTCCCCCTTGAATGGTCCGTCTGACCCCGAAAATTATGGCGTTCATGCGGTGCGGGTTCCACGGTCCTCCATGGAAAGTTGCCCGGCACCCTCCGCCCAAACCTCCAGCTTTCGGAGGTGCACGAATTTTTCAGAACCGCCAACACGCCGCCGCAGGGTTGACGGATGTGCACGAGGGCTTGATACCCCGAAATCCTTTGTCGGCAGGCGGCGATGGCCCTGGTCGGCGGCCCAAGTTCTCCTGGGGTGTAGAGGCTTTTTTGCCCGCAACCCGGAGCTTACAGAAAGTGCAGGTAATGCCTACCTTGACGGGTGCTGTAGGCTCTTGAATATGGGGTATCACCGGAACAGGAGTACTGTGGGGGTAATGGCGCGCTGACGTGATGGAACGGAAGCGCACCACATGTGTGGCAAAGGCTATATGTGCCGCCTTGAAAGACGGTTTCGAGTCAACTGTGCATCTTCTGTGGACTAGCCAAACAACCTTTTCACAGTAACCCGAGTTTTTGGGCAGCTAGGTTAGTCGTACCTTTTTGCTTCTTGTAGCTTTCGGGTTTTGGGAGGCTTGAATCGTGGCCCCGGCCAAGGTACATGCGTTTTTGGAGCTTTGAAACCGTAGGTTTGTTTGGGTTTGCGGAGGCGTGAACAAATCTCTTGCCAAAGAACTGACAGGCAGGAAAATGGTTCGATATGTTGCGCAGCAGGACAGCGAAGAGAGACATGATTTCATCATTGGTTGGTGACTGGCCCACCCATTAGGCCATCCAAAATCAAACATTAAAAACGGCATGAAGGGTTCGAGTGTTCGGATTGTATGAGTTGGGATGTTCCTCCTTATACACACAGTCCTTAATAGGGATTCTAGTACCCCCTATAAATAATCCCCATGAAGGAGCTGTTAGTATAAGGGGGAACAAACCCTAAACGCTAAACCCTAAGCCCTAAACCCTAAACCCACATTGTCTGAGTCATTCCTGGCCATTGGGGCCGATGTCCAGAACTTCGTCGGACCAACAGCGCGCCGGCCCTTAAACCGCCAGAGACTCCCACTTGCGGCTTCCCGCGAACACTCAAAAAACCCTCAACCCTAAACTCTAAACCCTAAACCCTAAACCCTAAACTCAAAGAGAAGCGAAGAGGTTGGGGATGCCTCGGCTCCATCCTCGCTACCACAGTCTCCAGCGCCTTGGGAGAGGACATGACTCACCTTAGGGTTTAGGGTTTGGGGTTTAGGGTTTAGGGTTTAGGGTTTAGTTTTTGGGGTCCCTTTTTAAGGATCCCTAAGGGAATATAAGGGCCATATTAGGAGTATATTCAGGGGAACCTTTAGGGGTACAACCTTAGGGGTACGAGTCTTCATCCCTTGATTTAGGGTTTGCGTGATGTTTTGCGTGATGTGACTTCTAAGAAGTTGCATGTTTGCCGGCAGCCTCCAAAGTCCGTTGCTCAAAAGGGTTTAGGGTTTAGGGCTACCTTGTTTGTAGCCCTTGGTAGCCCAGTGGTACCTTTTACTCCTTTTTTGGTTGTGGGTTCCCTTATAAAGCAACCAACCCCAAAAAGCGTGCCCTTGTTATCCGATGGTTGCTGGGCTGGCAAGAGTCTCTTGCTATAAAACCCCTCATAGGGTTCTGAGGCAGCCTACCAAAGGAGGCCTTTGGGTTCTTAAAGTACTTCCAAAAGAAATCCTGGACCCCGACAGCAGCTTTGGAATGTTGGATGGCAGTGTATTCTGTTGCTTGCAACTCCTGAAAGCTCCGCGGGGCAGACTCTTTTCTGCTACGTAACTTTGACCAAGACACCCATCAACCTTGAAGCCCTACTCCGAAACTTCTAAACCCCCCAGACATGCCCTGTTCGACTTTGGACGAAGGTTTTTTTTTTTTTTTTCCGGTTTTAGGGTGCTGAACCTTCTACATTCCGGGTTTAGGGGGTTTAGGGAATTAGGGGATTTAGGGGGTTTAGGGTTTAGGGCTAGGGGGGTTGGGCCACCTCAAGGTGCCATGCGCGCTGGGCCAGACGTCTCCAGTACCGATGATGGGTGTCCCACAGCCTGTGCCTGTGCCAATGCAGAGGCCTTACTGTCGGTTTAGGGTTTAGGGTTTAAGTTTAGGGTTTAGGGTTTAGGGGTTAGGGGTCAGGGTTCAGGGTTCAGGGTTCAGGGTTCAGGGTTTAGGAGGGAATGAGGTACCCTAGATCCCCCAAAAATACTTACCCTTTAAGGGATGAAATGAGGTGCCGATGCAGAGGTGGGGCTGTGTGCGTAATATGGGGTCTCGGAAAAATTAGGTCCCTTTATGCATATTTTGTAACAACCCCAAAGCCCTGTTCTAATTATTATTAAGGCCCGTGTTTTTTCATCCTCCACCCCCCCTCCACCCCCCTCGGTCCTCCTCCTCTCCCTCCCCTTTGAACGAGCCTAGTAATGAAGCATAAACGCGTTAGGAAGTCACGAGTTTTAGGGAACATCGGCTTCTACTTGTACCCTATGTTGGAGTGGCTGTGCAAGTTTCGCCGTGCAGCGGTGACGTGCGACTCGAAGCAAGCTGCGTCCCCGCTTGAATGAGTTGAGTTGGAGTTGTCCTCACGAGTTTTTCTTTCCTTCCCCTCCACAAAGAAGCCCAAACCCGAAACACCTGCCCCAAGCAGGGTGCCGCCAGCTGCTGCGCCCGTGTCTCTCCCAGACACAAAGGGTTTCGGGGTTCGGTGGGAAGTCGGGACCCAGTACTGGTTTGATTAGGTTTACAGGTCTTGGGGGGTTATGTTTTGGTTTCCGGCATCCTCATGTCTTTATATGAGCATCTTGCATCTTAACATGCACATGGAGCTCAGAATTGAAATCCCCAGCGCAGCACAGGGGACCTCCTGAGGAAGAGAATCCCTTCCTTCCAACCATAGCCATTCGCATGAGTGCTTGTAGCGCATTCGGCGCAGGTCTGTGATTAAACTTGGGGCTTGAAGACGCCTGCAAACCCTACAGTGACTCCGACTCTGACTCTCTCTCTCTCTCTCTCTTTGCAAAACGAAACCTGTTTGGTCAGTTCCCTCGCCGCCTTATCACAGTAACTCCTAAAGGGACCATAGTTTCGAAAACTGACCATTTAAAAGCCTTTAGCCTCTTCTTCATGGTTCTCCACGAGGTCTCCGGTTGCAAAAACTCCCCCCCCCCCAAGCACTACTTGGGGGTTTAGGGTGTAGGGCTACTTGCAGGTTCATGGGTAGTTCTAAGTGGTGTTATCAGTAGGGTAGCTAGAATTATAGCTGGTTATAACCTTACTTAGGGTACTTACAACCCTACTTATAACTACCCGTGAACCTTCAAGTAGCCCTAGACCCTTTTCCCCAAATCCTAAACCCCAAACCCTAAACCCTACACCCTCTACTTTTAGACTGCTGCGGATTTTCAGGGCTCTGGGTTTCCCGCCCAAAACCCTTAAACTCCTGAGTTCAAATCGAGCGGGGCTTTGCAGTTTGTGCATAATTTCAGGGTTGTGCGGTTCGGACTTGCGGGTTTGAGGGTGGGGGGTCTGTAACTTTTGCAGTTTGGCAGGGTTGTCTTGCCCGGCGAGAGGATAGCATGGTTGCGATATTCGCTACGGCAAAGACGTCATCATTTACTGGGGTGACGGTGCCACCCTAAGCTCAGAAATGGGTCATTGTTGGAAATCATTTTACATCTTCATAAATGCTTTAACCCAAGAAGGAGCAAGTATGATGATTTGTAGAAGTACCCCAACAATGGTGCAGAGTTTGAGATGAGATAGTTTAGACCCTGCAACAAACCCTTCGCTGGTGTTCCGAGGCCGTGCCCGGTGCGGCCTTTCTCCAGGCCAAGGGAGTTGAGGTTTCGGGGAACCCTAAACCCTAAACCCCTAAACCCTATAACCTATAACCCTTAACTTTAACCCTTAACCCTAAACCCTAAACCCTAAACCCTAAAAGCATGCCCCGAGCCAACGCCTAGGACTTATCTTATGAAGCCATTTCGGACTTACAGCCTTTTGGGGAACTCCCCCGCGTCTGGCGAGACCAAGGAAGCTGGTTATTTGGGTTTTTTGTGTCGAAGGGGTTTGCGGCTTGGGAGTTGATCAGTTGTGCAATGCTGAGGCGTGGCCTTAAATGTGCGTTTTCAGGGCCATGACGGTTCCAGGGGTGTCTGGGGGCTGTTAGGAACATGCTCTTGCGCTGCGAGGAGGGGTCTTTATAGGTTTAGCGCGTCTGGGCTACCGTCCTTTGCAGGTGAGTGGACTCTATCTCGGGCTAAGGGAACATAAGGGCCAGATTAAGAGGATGTAAGGGAACCTTTTAGGGGCACATCCTCATGGGTCTCTGGTAGAACTGCCTTGAGCAGGGTATGCCAGCGGCTCTACTGCAACCTTACATAGGATGCCCTGCAAGTAGCGTGCATGTGCTGAGCCGAGAGAGCAAGGCGTCCTAAACCCCAAGCCTTGCTGCTTCAAGGAACCAACAGCCCCCAACCCCAAAACCGAAGCCCTAAGCCCTTTTCTGCAGGTGCAAAAAACCCAAAACCCCAAAACCTCCAAAACCCCCCCCGATGTTCCCCCTTATACTAACAGTCCTCAATAGGGATTTGAATAGGGGGTACTAGAATCCCTTTTACGGACTGTTTGTGTAAGGGGGAGCAACCCTAAACCCTAAACGCTGAACCCTGAACCCTGAACCCTAAACCCTAAACCCTAAACCCTGCCTCGCCTGGCTTGTCCGAGTGTGAGCGATTAAACCCTAAAACCCTAAACCCTAAACCCTAAACCCTAAACCCTAAACCGTAAACCGTAAACCCTAAACCCTAAACCCTAAACCCTAAACCCTAAACCCTAAACCCTAAACCCAAACCCATGAAACCCCCAAAGCAGGCCTTGGCCAGCGGCTGTGCCGGGGCCGCCGGGCTGCCTGACATCCCTCAGGCCCCTCAGCGGTTTCGAAAATATAGGGGTCGGAACAATTGCTACTAGTATTCCCTTAAGGTCCCTCTATAATTATGCTAGAAAAGCCCCCAACAACCCTATTCTAATTATTCAGGCCCCTCAGCGGTTTCTATAGTTGCCTTTCAGGAATGTGTTGATGTGAAATCCAAGGGGAAATTCGTGTTGTCTTCACTACAGCCGTGCGTTGAGGCTTCAGGTAAACACACAACCCGGAATCCTCTCCCCGGGTGACTTCCAATTTGAAGTTCTACAGCCATGAGCCCAGAGCCCTATGAGGCACGAAAGCGCCCTGACTTAGGTGGGTTATAACTGCCCCCAAGAAAGTTATCTGCACTACCCTGCTTATAACCCCACTTATGACTACCCATGAACCTCCAAGTACTCCAGTCCTAAGGCTATGAGGCCCTAACCTTCACCTCAGCATCCTCCCTCCCAAAGCCCAAAACCTTCATACCCAAAGTTCTTTGGGTAGTTACATGGTCCCTTCATAGGGCCCTTAAAAGGGGACCCCTTGTAAACCCCCTACATACCCTACAAAGCCCAAAGGGCTTTTACTTCAGATCCCTTTAAAGAGAGCAAGGGCCCCTATTAAGGCACCATGCCCTCAACCCTCAACCCTAAACCCTAAACCGCATCACGCCCTCGAAAGGGCTGGCCCTACGGAGCTCTCACGGGTGCGGTGCACTCCTCAAGTGGGAGAATGGCGGAGGGGTTGGGGATTGGTGGCGGCAAGTGCAGCACGAGTGCTAGGGTTTAGGGTTTCAGGTATAGGCGGGCGTCTGGCAGTCAGCAAGTCCAGCTCAAAAAAGGCTTAGGGGTTTGTGCATTTTGGGAGGCCTTTCTTGCGTGCTTGCCTGAGAGCTTTTCAAGTTTTCGTTCGGGTTCGGGTGGTTTTCAGGAGTTAAGGAGTGAGGACGCTGGGAGGCTGGGAAGCCATTGCTTTTTGGGCTTGAGGACATGGGTTTGACCCGGCTACTTGAAGGTCAATGGGTAGTTATAAGTGGGGTTGTAAGAAGGGTAACAATGTTTCTAAATGGTTAGAACTTAGAACCTAACTAGAACTACCCACGAACCTTCAAGTAGGGTTTCGGGTAAAGGGCGTTTAGGGACCTTGGTGCTGGACAGCCCCTTCATTTTTGCACTGGACCGTTGTCCCATGGCCTAGCTGATAGATGTTACTACCGTTGCAATTCTGAGACCCTAAACCCTGAACCCTAAACCCTAAATCCCTCCCCACCGCGGATGATCAGAGCTTTCCCAGAAGCGATAAGGTTGGGGATGCTCCATGCTCGCTACCGCCGTCTCCAGCGCCTTGGGCGAGGGATTCTTACGGGCATGACTTGCTTCCAAAAGGGTTTAGGGTTTAGGGTTTAGCCTTCCGACCACACGTAAAGCCGCACAAAACGCTTGGTTTGGGACATGTCAAACGCTTGGTTTGGGACATGTCGAGCCGCTGAAAGCGCTTGGTTCGGACATGTACAGCCGCTCAAAGCACTTGGTTTGTGGGGGTGGGGGGTATGCGAATGGCCCTCACGATTCGGACATGTACAGCTGCTCAAAGCACTTGGTTTGTGGGGGTGGGGGGTATGCGAATGGCCCTCACGATGAGAACGTCCGTGGTACCAGTGCGTGCGAGTGGCCAGAGCATCCATGCCCCCACGATGAGAACGTCCGTGGTACCAGTGCGTGCGAGTGGCCAGAGCATCCATGCCCTCACGATGAGAACGTCCGCGGTAGGAGTGCGTGCGAGTGGCCAGAGCATCCATGCCCGCACGATGAGAACGTCCGTGGTACCAGTGCGTGCGAGTGGCCAGAGCATCCATGCCCGCACGATGAGAACGTCCGTGGTACCAGTGCGTGCGAGTGGCCAGAGCATCCATGCCCTCACGATGAGAACGTCCGTGGTAGGAGTGCGTGCGAGTGGCCAGAGCATCCATGCCCGCACGATGAGAACGTCCGTGGTACCAGTGCGTGCGAGTGGCCAGAGCATCCATGCCCGCAGGATGAGAACGTCCGTGGTACCAGTGCGTGCGAGTGGCCAGAGCATCCATGCCCGCAGGATGAGAACGTCCGTGGTACCAGTGCGTGCGAGTGGCCAGAGCATCCATGCCCGCGCGATGAGAACGTCCGTGGTGCCAGTGCGTGCGAGTGGCCAGAGCATCCATGCCCGCAGGATGAGAACGTCCGTGTTACCAGTGCGAGCGAATGGCCAGAGCATCCATGCCCGCGCGATGAGAACGTCCGTGGTACCAGTGCGTGCGAGTGGCCAGAGCATCCATGCCCGCACGATGAGAACGTCCGTGTTACCAGTGCGTGCGAATGGCCAGAGCATCCATGCCCGCAGGATGAGAACGTCCGTGGTACCAGTGCGCGCGAGTGGCCAGACTTCAGAGCATCCATGCCCGCGCGATGAGAACGTCCGTGTTACCAGTGCGTGCGAATGGCCAGAGCATCCATGCCTGCACGATTTTTGCTGCTTTCTGGGAGCCGACTCCGGACCCGCGCTGCAGTCAGGGGCGGCAGCAGTTGGGGCCATGGCCAGCGCGGCGTGCCATAGCCGCGAGGAGTTCACGCCCTTGCTGAGCCTGCGCAAGAAGAACCTTTCACCCGAGCACCTCAAGACGTTTCGTAAGTTTGCCAAAGGCAAAGGTGGCCAGAAGACGGTCCACGAAACCAGCCACACGTTTCAGGTCCTCGGGGGGGATAACCCCGCCGAGGCTGTGTTCAGCCAGGCGAAGAATCAACTTCGGCGTGTCAATCGTCTTGGTCGAGACGCTGCTAAGACAGTCTCCAAATCGTTTTTGGCCGCGCAATGGTCCCTGCACAGACCAGGCCTCCTGAATCTTCTCCAAGCCTTCAGGGCATACCAAGCGTGGAACGTTGATCGTTTGGGTGTGGACCCTTATGATCAACTCACGGAAGATCGGCCTTGGGAGTTGCTGGAACTTTAGATCCCTCGAACCCTCAAAGATTCGCTGAATTTATAGTGCCCAAAAACGCTGCTTCTAGCTCTTCCCCACTGCATGCATCCCAGACTGCCACTTATCATCCCGTACTACCCTGCGTGGGACGCTCAGCACTTCCTGCCGACAACTCCTGTCTTGTCTCTACCTTCCACCGCTTCCCGCAACTTAAAATTCCAAGATTTTTAAGTTGTGCAATGGTTGCCGCTCAGCCGCTTGCCAAGCTCCAAAAGCGTGGCAGGCGCGATAGAAACAGCGCTGGCACTCCGCAGAAAAGCTTCTGGGCGCGGCTTAACGCGCGGTCGGAGCGTTTAGGGTTTAGGGCTCCTGGACCCCGAGAGCAGCGACACGGAAGCAGGACAAAACCTAATATAGGGGTCGGAAGAATTACTAGTCGATTCCCTTATGGTCCCGTTTTTAGTATACCATAGCCCCCAAAACCGTTTAGAGCTGGGATGGGGAGCTCAGCGGCTCAGTGTTTCCGGGTTCAAGGTTTTTTTTTGCGTTTAGGGGTTTAGGGCTTAGGGAAGTTTAGGGGGTTTGGCCATATGCTCAAGGTGCCATCTTCAGTGGGCCAGATTTCTCCCATTCCGATGGCCATGGGCGACAGGCGGGCTGCGTGCACAATAAGCCTCCCCCTAGCTCCTCAAATCCGCTCTGCCATCGGTTCCTGTTAACCGCGACAATTCATCGCCCCTCTATGGCCCGCGCCATTTGATCATACTGATCATAGTCGCATCTCACGGTTTCAGGGTTTCAGGGTTTCAGGGGGCTGTGCGGAGTTCATGAACCCTAAAGCCCCCACGCCTTAAAGCCACAACAAGGCAACGACTGGCAGCACAGCAGATGCAGATGCGCTCGCCACAGGCGTGCGAAATCAACCACGAAGGTTGCATTAGCGTGGAGCTTGTTGGTAGCATCCAGAGATTCAGTCGGGTTCAGAGTTAGACTTTGTGATTTAGTATTTATTTCTGAGATTATCATGGATTTGGAAGTTTGGATTCCCTTGCCCAAGACCCCGAATTCCTCCCTAAACCCTAAACCCTAAACCCTAAACCCCAAACCCCAAACCCCAAACCCGAACTCCCTGAAGACCCTTGCCGGCCTTGCGCAGGTGCGAGAGTCGAAACCCCCCGAAGTCCCCGCAGTGCTGTGGCTAGTCGGGTAACCCGAAACCCTAAACCCTAAACCCTAAACCCTAAACCCTAAACCCTAAACCCTAAACCCTAAACCCTAAGCCGGATTGGGCTCGCAGGTTCCTTGCCTTTCTTGGCGGACTAAGGTTTGAGATGTTTTCACTGGCTAGGACCCAGAGTAGACCCTTATTCCCCTTTTTTTCGGGTTTAGGGTTTAGGGTTTAGGGTTTAGGGTACAGGTCGGACCCAGATCAGGCTCTTATTCTCTTTTTTTAGGCGTCAGGTTCCCTTATAAGCCCCTTTTAAATCCAAAGGGAAACCTTGTTATTCCCGGGTTACTTGGGTCTAGAAAGCACGTGTACAGGGGTTGATGAGTCCTCATACCCTTGCAACACCGCCGGAGCGACCGAGTGATGTGTCCCGTCTCCCCAGCCCTCTGCTGACAGCGCCCACGCACGCACACAAGCACAACCGCACACTCGAGCTGCTACATGCACTGGTATCATGACTACGAAACCCCAAACCCTAAATAGTTGCATATACGCCTCGCTATCCTCCATCTCCTGACTGTGACCCCTTTTCCATGAAGTCAACAGAGCACTTAGATTACGTGTGGCGACGACAGATCACTGTCACATGGCACAAGTATACATTTCAGTCATGCACACATGCGTAGAGGCTTAGACATTAAAGGCTTCCTTGGAAAGGCCGGTTACCCCCATCCCCCCAAACCACACCTCATAAACCTCAGCTGTTGTCAGGTTGTTTGGCGCAAAAACTTGGGAGGTGTTGTACCACTTTCAGTTTGCCTTGATCCAATCCGGGGCTTGCATGTGCGAAGCATGTACAGAGGCGACCTTCCACATCCGTGCCAGGACAAAGCCATGATGAAGAGGTCTCGCATGATGCCGGCCGTGCAAAATCCGGAGAAGACTGCGCTTGAGGCGCTAGCCGAGAGACATCCTAGGGCTGAGGCTTCAGGGCGCGTGATTTGATATTTGAGGGTTTAGGGTTTAGGGATTAGGGATTAGGGTTTAGGGTTTAAAGGTTCAGGGTTTGCGGGGTTGGTTTGAGAATGTTTTAGATGCACTTCTGGAGGGAATGTTTGCTTGTCTTGGGTTTCCTGGTCTCCAGGAGCCCTTCCCCAGAGATCAGCCACTGCCAAAGACCTCCTGGAAAACCCCCTAAACCCTAGGCCCTAAACCCTAAACCCTAAACCCTAAACCACCACAGCCAGGCCGCTGCTGAAATGGCTGCAAGTTCGTCGAGTTCAAGGACTGCGCTGCGTCGCCTGTCTTGAAAAGTTTTGGGCTCTAGGGAGTCTAGTGGTTGATTTGGGGAGCTTGGTTTTTCTTTTGCAGTGCATGGTTGTCACCCTGGGGCGTGCTGCTCAGGTTTGGGGGCATCCTCCAACTACTTAATGCACAGTGCTTGAGCTTTGCATGATCCTTCGCGAGCCTTTCCGACACCTGCTAAAGTTGATGTAGTGATCGCGACACGGACTTGATTCGATGCCGCAGATCATGCTGAGAGCCTACGGCACAGTGATGTCCAATTCCGAAGCTTGCTGGTAACCTGCCTTAGTAGCATTGCCTGTCCCGAGGCAAGAGTCTGACAAGCTTATGTACACGCCCCAGGACCTTCGCAGACAACCGCAAAACCCCAGACCTGAAAGTTGGTTAGGAAACTGCAAGCGATCGTACTCGAAGCTCTATACTGGTCTTAATCTAGCACATTCCTTGGGTAACCTTCAGCCCTGACAGCCAAAAAAACCTTAACCCTAAATCCTAAGCCCCAAACCCCAAAAACATCCTTTCAGATTGCATAAACCCTAAACCCCAAAGACATCCTGAAAGTTATAGCTCACAGCGAATGAGGCCTTCATGAAATGCTGCCCAAGGAGGCACAGGAGGCTGGCGTTTGGGTTTAGGGTACAGGGTACAGGGTATAGGGTTTACGGTTCAGGGTGGGGCCCGGGCGGGGGTTGTGGTTAATGTCTACGGTTCAGGCTCTTCTTTCTGGATTCTAGGGCCTTAGGGATTTGGGGCATCTGCGGCAGCTTCTGCTAGGACTCGAGCCACACAGTCGCAGGAGCCGGTTATCCGAACACTGTAGGAATGCCGCGGAAGGACTCTCCTGATTCCTTAAAATTTCGCATCGTGGCATCGTACTGAAACCCCTAAACCCTACACCCTAAGCCCTAAATCCCCAAGCATAAACCCTAAACTCTCGCTCTCTTTCCCTCTTTACCTCGAAAGCTACTTGGGGTCTCCCTAAACCCTAAACCCTAAAATACAGAGACAATAAAGGTTTTCATACTAAAATATAGAGAAAACAACAAAAGCGACCCCGCACCAGCAGCACAAGAAAAAACGCGCCCCTACCGCACCCGCAACAAAGAAAAAGCGCGCCCCTCTGCCACCCGAAGCCACGTGCAGTATGGACTCTACCCTAAACCCTAAACCCTAAACCCTAAACACAAAGTCCGTAGAGCTGGGGAGTGAAGCCCTAAACGCCCAAACCCCCTCAGCCCCTTGTCCCTTTTGAACCCCAGACTCGGACCAGCTCGTTCCCCCCAAGCAGGGTTTAGGGTTTAGGGTTTAGGGATAGGCCCCCTAGAATCTGAAACTCAAGTCGCAGTCGCACATTGTCCATGGCGCTCGCGACACAGGTCCACGGAAGCCTGCGTTCGAGGGCTTACGGCGTTTTTCTACCTCCCGCCTTTCGCCCACATTGCGGGGCATATATGAGTTATCTGGTACGTGAGGAAAAGTATTCCAGAAGTCTGCCTGCGCTCCTACAACCCACCACACCGCGCAGCCCTAAACCCTAAGCCCTAAACCCTAAACCCTAAATCCTACTTTCTCAGACTCTCTGCCAGGCCGCCGCCGCCGCTCTTGCCACCCACAAAGCGCGGCCAAGGCGGACGATGATGCCAGACGCGACATCCGCCGAGGCTGAGCTCCTTAGTAGCTGAGTGAGCACACTTTACTTTGTTTGGGTTTAGGGTTTAGGGTGTAGGGTTTAGGGTTTAGGGTTTAGGGTTTGGGGTTTAGGGTTTAGGGTTTAGGGGGGCTTATGAACTCAGCAACTAAGGCTCTCTGCTGCGCCGAAGAAGGCCTCACCCAAGCCGCCGCGGGCCCAGGAGGGCTAATGACCTACATGTTTAGGGTTTTGGGGTTTTAGGGTTTAGGGTTCAGGGTTCATGGGTAGATATAAGTTTGGTTCCAAGTACCTCAAGTAAGGTTATTTATCAGTTATCCTGCTTATCATACCCCCGCTTGCAGCTACCAATGAAACTCATGATCCTTCAAGCATAGCCGAGCTGACTGCGCCAAGGGCAGTCAGGCAGCGCATGCGCACATTTCATGGGTTGCCCACTACCCGCCCCCCCACCCCCCCCCCACCCCCCTCCTCCTCTGCGCTACCCCCCCCGCCCCGGCCCGATGCTAACCCCCCCGCCCCCCCTTCCCCCCAGAATGAAGGCTATGTTAGGGACAATTATAAGCTTAATTAAAGGATGTTAGGGATAATTATAAGCTTAATTAAAGGATGTTAGGGATAATTCTAAGCTTAATTAAAGGAGGTGGAGGGGGGGGGGGTAGTAGGGAAACCCATGCACATCAATGCGAAAGCTGGCTAAGCAAGGAGCGGGCACGGGCATCTCCTGGGGACTCCATTCACCGACTGACTAGGGTTTAGGGTTTAGGGTTGAGGGATGAGGGATGAGGGTTTCGGGTTGTTTAGGGATTTCGGGTTTAGGGTTTAGGGTTTCGGATTTTTTCAAAAAGGATTTCGGGTTTGGGGTCACTTGGCGGAGTGGCCTCCGACAAGTGGAATTGAGACGTTGCGCAGCAGCGCCATGCCACAGGAAATTTCCTTGCAGAGCCCGGCTAGCTTCGATCCATGTCTCAAAAAGTGTGTTGAGAAGCTGCAAAGCCCAACAGCACCAACAGTACTCTGCACGAAACCATGTAAACAAGAAGGCCCGAAGAAGTAAGGAGTCAAATTTAAAAAACGGCTCGGAAGAAGTCCTCAATCAACTCATGCACCTGAAATCCTGCGTGCCCACCAAGGCCTGCACGCAAAAGACGAGGTCCCCAGTGACCGCCAGCTCGAGGCCGTTGGTGTTTCTGGCGGGTGTGCTTCGGCTGGGGGTTTCGGGCTTTGGGCTTAGGCCCAGGCTTGCGGTTTTTGGACGATTCTCTTTCCGGGGGTAGAGGGGCCGGCTCTGAAAAAGTGCAAGGAAACCAACCCCCTAAACCCTAAACCCTAAACCCTAAACCCTAAACCCTAAACCCTAAACCCATCAAAAGAGGCCATGGTGGTGATTGCCACCAAAGAAGTCGGTCTCCCAGGAGGCGCGCGCTACGTGGGAGCCCCCCGACCAAAGATATGTCGCTGAGCCGCCGGATCTTGAAGGTTTGTTTGGGGTTGAGGGTTGAGGGTTTAGGGCCTTTAGGGTTTAGGTTTAGGGTTTAGGGTTTAGGGTTTAATAATAGGGTTTAGGGTTTAGGGTTTAGGGTTTAGGGTTTAGGGTTTAGGGTTTAGGGTTTAGGGTTTAGGGTTTAGGGTTCAGCGTTGCACCTGAGCTGGGAGCTCTGGCCATCCAACCTGGACGCCTTGGAGGATCCCAAAAGAAGAAACCCCATATAGTACCCCTATACTAGTAGTAGTAGTAGTACTACTACTACTACTACTACTACTACTACTACTACTACTACTACTACTACTACTACTACTACTACTACTACTACTATTTCTACTTGGAGGTGCACGGGTAGTTATAAGTGGGGTTATAAGTAGGGTAACTATTCTTAGCACCTGAACCCTACTTATAGCTACCCTTGAACCTCCAAGTATTGGGTCATTCTTGGCAACTCTCTTAAGGGGATCTACTGTTTGGATCCTCCCTCAAGTACAAGATGTCCGAATCTCTCAGGTCCACGACTCCATATGAAAGGAGCATGAGGAGGCCGGAGGGAAAAGGGTTTAGGGCTTAGGGCTTAGGGTTTTGGGTTTAGGGTTTAGGGTTTCGGGTTTAGGGTTTAGGGTTTAGGGTTCAGGGTTTAAGGCCGCTTGCGGGAAGCTTGTTGAAGAGCACTCGAACTCTCCTACGGAGTACTGCGCAGGTGTATATTGGGAGCTACGCCGTGTCACGCCCTTCATGATCCAGAACCTCCCAGTTCGGCTACCAGCAGCAGGTCATGTGTCTGCCGCCGGGGGCCGTAACTATCATCAATGGCTGCTTGCCTGCGATTGCTAGCACATCTGCGCCTGCAGTTCTCGCACTTGACAAGTCCAGCTGTGTAGGTACATGTGAAGGGATGGAGGTAGAAGGCCACGTTTAGCTGGAAAACGCAGACATGGAGCTGCTTGCATGCGCTGCCTCCCGAAACCCTTCAGGACCTTCATCAACTTGCACAGCTTCATCAGAAAATTTCGGAGGGCATGTGCATAAGAAACAGGCCTAGCTTAGCTTGCCACATTTACTTGCCATCTGCCAGCTACTTGGTTCATAAGGGTTTAGGGTGAGGATCCCTGCATCGGAACGGCTCCAGGGTAAGAAGGAGCTTCCATCAAGCCCCCGAACGAAACCTCCTGTGTAAGACGAAGGCAGCTCCAAGCCTGCAATGGCCTTCGACGGGTTTCCGAAGATAAGGGGACCCTGTTTGGGGGTCCCTTTAAGGTGGTTCTGTTCTATTTAGGGGTAGAAAACGTGTACCCCTATTCTGGAAAATGTCTACATGCGGTCGGGGGGCTCGGACGACCCGGAAGCGCGTCCGCACGTCTTCGTGAGCTGCTTCTGAGGTTCCACAACTCGAAGATCACGGATGGCGAGATTCGTCCGTGCTTGGCTTCTTCTATGGTTACCTAGAGGTCACTGACGGGCTGTACGAGGATGCCTCTCATGGCAGGGCTGCTAAGACCTGCAACGCGTGCATGCAGATGCCATGCCTACCAAGCTTCTTCATGTTCTCCGAGCTCTTTCATCATGCAGGGTCACTTCGTGAGTGTCTTGCTGGGCTGGCAGGGCTTTTGGACTTGAGTGTAGATTTTTCTTAGAGCTAGGGACTTCGAAGCCTCTCAGCTTGGCGACACTTCAAAGGTTTAGAGTTTAGGTTCGGAGTTTATGGATCTGCCAATACCAGCATTGCTACGCTTGCGTTGCCGGCCTTGTTCTCGCGATGCGGAACAAGGCGGAAAGCAAGCGCAGAGCGGGCGAAGAAGGCCTGTGCTTGTTCCAAAAACTGAAGGGGGTTTCCACGAGAGCCCACGTACGATCATGCACAAGAGTCGAAGCTGACAGAGTTCCACCACAAGGTATGCCTGCTTACGCCAGCCTAGGGTGCAATCTATAGTGTAGTGGTTACTGCCCTGCCGACACAAAAGACATAGACCCTGTCTGGGGAGACAGGCTTGCTCAGACTGTAACCTCGCACGACTGCCAGGACAACTTCCATAACACCATGTACCGTCAAGCAGAGGAATGGAATAACTTGCAGCATCACCGCATGCCAGAGAATCACCCACAAAGTCAGTCCTTAGACGTGGTGCGCTTAGCGAGGGAAATGCCTTCAACCCCTCGCATGACTGCTGACTGCTCCCAGATGAAGCTAGAAGCTTTCTGCATGGCGACGTTTGCTGACTGCTTTGAAGTGCAGCCTTTCGGAAGACTGCACAGGTCGGTGAGGACGTTGCTTACAGCAGCATGCTCATGGACGACAGCGGCAGGTGAAAATGACTTGCCTGTTCCGCTCAACATGGAACTGCGCTTCTGTCCCACCTGCAAGGCAGGCAATCGGACAAGAGAAGGGCTTGATTCGAGTGCGAGAGACGTGTTGATGTGTTGCAATGTGTTACTGCCGGTATGGCATTCGAGCATCGATGACGATGACCATAGGTGACCATGAGGTCACACGGGCGGGACATATCTGTTCCGCCCTGATCCCGGGCATGATTAGTCCCAGAAGAAGCGATCAACATCCTGGACCTCCTGTGACAAGAACGCGCCCCCAGATTGCGATGATTGAAAAGACCACGCGTAGAAGGTGCAAGGCTGGACGCAGCAGACAGTAGGGATAACAGGGCCCATACTTAGGAGAATGCGATTCGAATGCTTGCAGGTGCATTCAAGTTTCGAGTTTAGCAGCCCCAAACCCTGAGGGTGTATCGCTTGCACTTGAAACCCGTAGAGTTCAGGCGGAATTGGGGGAGAACAGAAGGGGTCAGGACCCCGCAAAGGTCTGCCCATGGTGCTTGAGACTGTGCCTGTTGATTGGCTTGCTAGAGTCTAGCTGCTAGAGTATGGGAGTCCAGTCAGTAGCACAGCCTGCACTTGGGCAGTTTCTGGCAACACCCATACGAGGCTAAAGGGTTCGGGTTTGGGTGTGCCGCAGTCACTTTACACAAGGAAATACCGACCAATAAGGTGCATTCTTCTTTTTTGTAGGGTAAAACAGTAACCACTCTAGGTGGGCCACAAACCCTGTAGACCCCAACACTTGATGCCACGCCTTGCGTTCAGAGGCATTTCAGAGCTGCGAGGAAGCAAAGACGCACAGCCAGCCAAACAGCAAGTCACCGATGTGTCAGCAGGCCTAGATCCTAGGGCTCGTTCAACATCATCTCAACAGTTCGGGCCGCGTACATCCATATAGGTTCAGAGCTGACGACTCTGAGAGCACCTGGGGCGTTGTCCTGCACCAGCATCAGACAGATTCGTCACTTGCCTAGCACAGGCATCGGCTGGACTGAGGGTTTAGGCTTGCATCTGACATCCCCGTGCGCCATGCCGTCAGCCGACTGTTGGCTCGTCGGGGCAAGGGGCCCAGAAAGTAGGCAGCTTGCTGCCCATCATAATCCATGGCGGGCGAAGCCGGAAGCCACCAGTTGTTTTTGCCCCCTCGATGCGTGCCCCCCTACCCCCCCGCTCTGTTCCTCCTTAGGATCGGATCGGGTTTGGTGGGCCAGCAGGGCAAGTGGCTCAAGCAGGGCAAGTCGGACAAGCAAGTGGGGGAGGTAACATAAAAAAAATCGCAGCCCAGAGGGGGTCAAGCGGGGCAAAGAGTGGCCGATCGCAGAAAAAGAAGGGGCCAAGTGGCACAAGTGGAGCAAAGTCAGGTGGCCCCGCGGCAACAACGACAATCCGAATGTCTGCCTGTCGTTCTGACTTCCGCCAGACCCTAAACCCTAAACCCTAAACCCTAAACCCTAACTCTCAGAGATGGTCCTCCCTTGAAGCTATGCTAGGAGAGTTGGATGTGGGGGGCTTCTTGCTCAAAGACCCTATTTTCGACCTTTTCGTCAGAGTCGGCAGTGCATGCCGTGATGAAGCTCAGAAACTTGAACACTGGCTGTGACACCGTCGCATCTGTCGCCACGAAGTCTGTTCAGCCCGGTATCTTGTAGACAGGCACTTCGCTGCTCGGCGTGACATGCCTCCGCTTGTACCGTACGGCCATAAACTCCGTCTTAGTTTGCAAGCTTCCCCGAGGCGAATGGAATCGAATCCGTGAATGACCCCGCCTAAACCCTACATAAGCCTACATCGATTAACCCCACGCCCCTGCCTCTCCGACACTTGGTGGCCCTAAGTTCTGCAAAGCCTGAAGAGGCTAAACAACAAACCCCAAACAACCAGTATTTTTTAAACGCCCTAAACCCTAAACACCATAAGAAATGATTTCTCTGGGGTCTCCAAATCCTGCCCAGTACAGGTGCTGGTCCTGGGCTGTTTGGCTTGGCCCTCGCAGAGTTTCGCCGTGGTGGGCTATGTGCCAGACTACCGCTTCTTAGCTTGGGGTCATGCAGGGTGTAGGGTCATTGCGGGTTTAGGGCTTAGTGCTGGTTTTGTTTAGGCTATTTCGGGACAGTTGAGAAGAAAAAAAGAGGGCTGTTAGGATTATGGGGTCCTTAGGTTTGCTTTTGGCTCTTGAATAAACATTCTGAACTAAACCAACCATGGTTACATCAACCCTACATTACGAACCCTCCTTTGGGCGGTCTTGTTCAGAACCCGAGCTTAGGGTTCAGTAGCAGTAGGCCGAACGCAAAGCCCCCAAAACCCGACATCCTGGTTATGTTGTGGGGGAGGGGGGGGGGAGGGCGAGGGGAAGGGGGAAGGAGGGGAAGAAGGGAAGTACTGCCAGTATTTATCAGTTCTCCACAATTGGCAAAATAATAAACCCGACTGACGAATAGTAGTGGAAATGGAAGCATGTCGTGGGTTCTAGCGAACTGTACCTGAGGCTTGAAAAGGTTCGGTATCGAAGACGGCTGTTATCATCAGCAATGTGATTCCCCAGAGAGCCCCAATACCCCTTAATGAAGGAAGATACCTTCAATTATAAAGGGATCCTTTTTAGGAGAATTCCTGAATTAAGGGGTATTGGGCTCTTTGGGTCCAAAGCCAAGCCTCAGGGTTTCGGGTCTAGGGCTCGGGGAAACGGGCCGAGGTTTCCTCGGTAGCCCAGTGGTGCCCTTTTTCCCCTTTTGTGGGTTCAGGGTTCTCTAAAGGAACCAACCCGCGAAGGGAGCCCCTATTATAACATGGTTACTGGGCTGTGAAAGTTTCACTTTGCGGCTGTACGGGTTTGAGGTGCGTTGAAGATGCCCGGAGTTGGAAGGCTGAGGGTTTAGGGTTTAGGGTTTAGGGTTTAGGGTTTAGGGTCCCGTGAACTCTTGTCATTCTTCGAGGGCCTTTTTTTGGGGGGTTCACTTCGCTGAACCCTCCCTCAAGCATCCATGCCCCGAAGCCCAAAGTCTCTGAAGCACTCGCTGCACGGCTTCTGGGATCTGTCATCAACTCAACCACTTGAAGGTTCAGTGGTAGTTACCATTAGGGACATGGGTTCCTTACTGGTTAAGGTCAGAACCAGTTATGCTTACAGTTGCCCAAATTCTACCCCTCCTTCTCACTACCCATGAGTCTCTAAAGCAAGGTTTCGGCGACATTGACTGGAGCAAGGACCGGCGCGGTTTAGGCTCATGTCGGCTTTGCCGATGCTCTGGCAGTTATATGGGCTCACCCATGCTTCATTGGTTTAGGGTTTAGGGTTTAGGGTTCGGGGTTCGGGGTTTGGGGGGCGAAGATTGGCCTCTTGGCAATATTCCGGTGTTGGTTGAAGTCCGGCTGCAAACAAGGGGGCGGCGGCAGGCGACATGGGATCATGGGTTTAGGGTTTAGGGTTTAGGTGTTTCCGTGGTTTTCATCGTGGAAATTCTGCCGCCTCTTTCATCTTCAATCATGGCTCTGGTGCCCAAAGTCTCGCTGTTACAATGAACGCTGTACTGTCAGTATCAAAACTACCCAAAATGTAGGCCCCTGTACTACGCTTTCAAGGCTGGGTTTCTGAACACTGGACATCCCGACCTTGACAAAATCACTCCAAACCAAAAGCCCCACAAAGCCAGGGTGGCAAAGGCTCAGTTAAAGTAACCCGAATTCCTAAATCCTAAAGCCTAAACCCTAAACCCTAAACCCTAAACCCTAAACCCTGAAAACAAAACTTGCGCTGGATGGGGTGCACCCTATGAAGTTGCGGCTTCGGTGGCTGCACAGACAGGTCTGTCATGTTCCGTGAGCGATGTCCTCGCCGGGGTTTTGCAATCACTCCACGCTCGGTTTTTCACTAGGTTCTGAACCCGTGCTCGGTGGGCCAAAACCTGGTGTCCTCTGAAAACACCTGTTTAGGGTTTAGGGTTCAGGGTTTAGGGTTTAGGAGGGAACTGCTGCAAACGACGCAGGGTGGATCATTTTCCCTGCTGAATGCTCTCGCGCAAAGGGCACCCCTCCCGCCCGAAACCCTACTTGGAGGTTGAAGGGTAGTTATACCTAGGGTTATAAGTACCCTATATAACCCATATAAGGTTATAAGTATAGTTACCCTACTTATAACCCCACTTAGACTACCCATGAACCTCCAAGTAGACCCTAAACCCAAAAAAGCTGCCAAATCACCAGCAGGTCGTAGCGCGAACATCGCACGTTGTCCTCTTCTCTCTGACGCCGACAGAGCAAGGACCGACATGCCCATGACTTGCGGATCCACTAGGGAGCCATGATAAACTTTGCGGTTTCTTCTTAGTAGCTGCATGAGTACACTCTTCACTTTTTGAGAAACATATTCCCTTACAAAACTGAAAGGGTACACTTTTGGGGGGGCTTATGAACTCAGTCTTAGTTTAAGAGAAAGTTTTTGAAAAATTAGCTTCAATTTCGTTGGGTATTGGATACAAGGTTGTTGAGGTTGGATCGTCTGGGATCCACTTCTAGCTGCCTTGAGAAGAACGATCGTTCTTCTTCGATATTCTGTTTTGGCTTTATAGAGAATCCCAAGAGAATCTTAAAAGGGTTTAGGGAAGGAGTATTTGAAGCATATCCACTGGTTTAGGGTTTAAATGTGGGGTCCTAAAACATGTGTAGGGAGCCGGCTCGTGCTTTCAGCGCCTTTGGCGCCGATTTCCAAAACCGGGTATTCCTTTGCCTCCATTGTCGGCATAGAGCCCAAGGGTTTAGGGTTTAGGGTTTAGGGTTTAGGGCTTAGGGTTTAGGGTTTAGGGTTTTAGGGGACCCTTAGGCACCCCCTGCCGAAACCCTCATCAATTTCTGCGCGGACACTGACTAGGTTGAAGGTTGTCCTCGTTTTTTGGACCCCAGGGAATCTGGGGCACACTCGGCTAACGCAAGAAGATGCTAAGGAGTTCCATGAGAACTTGCAGTTGACTTGGCGTTCGTGGAGCCCTCCAACGTACCCGAGAATCTTAAGCAAATCGGCCCTCGCAGCATCTTCCAGACACCACCCAATCCACGACCCCAAAAGCCTTCCATCCCTAAACCCTAAACCCTAACCCTCCACGGCATCTGCAAGGCTTGGAGGGGACGCCCATCATTCGGAACTTGTTGCATCCGCACCTCGGGCCGGGATCATCGTTGGTCTTCCGATGTGATGGTGAGGTAGGCCCTTCTTAAGGTTTAGGGTTTAGGGTTTAGGGTTTAGGGTTTAGGGTTTAGGGGTATGTTCCCCCTTTATAGTAACAGCCCTTACTTATAACAGGGGGTACTATAGTCCCTATTATGGACTGTTAGTATACGGGGTGCAACATCCGTGATTGCAGTATACGTTCCCTTCTTCTTGGAAGACTAGTGGTGCCCTTGTTGCCCTTTTTGTGGGGTTCTATGTTCCCTGTAAAGTCACCAACCCCAAAAGGCCACCCTTTTTAGAATATGGTTACCGGGGCATCATTTTGATATGACTTGAAGGTGGTAGTTACAAGTATATAGGGTAATGAGCCCATGATCCTCCAAGTAGCTCTGGACACTAAACTCTAAACCCTAAACCCTAAACCCTAAACCCTAAACCCTAAACCCTAAACCCCCAAACGGGACTACAACTTTCAGAGGCCGCAGCGCGGCTCGTAGCTCGCTCTGCTGCCACCTTTAAAGCTCCCCCAACCTAAAGGCGTTTAGGGTTTAGGGTTTAGGGTTTAGGGTTTAGGGTTTAGGGTTTAGGGTTTAGGGTTTAGGGTTTAGGGTTTAGGGTTTAGGGTTTAGGGTTTAGGGTTTAGGGTTGGGAGGCCTACCCCCTTGGGAATTATTTTTCCTTTTTGCTTATATAAAACCCAAGAGAATATTACGAACAATATTTTTAGTAAGGTTCTAAGGGAAGTATAGCAACCTCGGGGAGACGTCACGAAACCTCCAACCTAAGGGGGTTTAGGGTTGGGGTTTTAGGGAGAGAGGGTTTAGGGTTTTAGGGTTTTTGGGTTTTCAGGGTTTTCAGGGTATGGTTTTCAGGGTTTTCAGGGTTTTAGGGTTTTAGGGTTTTTAGTGTTTTGCAGGGGTTTTGCAGGGGTTTTCAGGGTTTTCAGGGTTTTTGGGACCAAACCATGAACTCCCTATATATAACAGAACACCCTGAACCCCCATATAAAGCCCTTCAGTGCCGGGTTTCTCTGCATGATGTGGGGACCGCAATAGTCACCTGCGGCATGTCGTGGGTGGCAGATTGGAAGGCCTGCAAGGATTTTAGGGCTTTAGGGTTTTAGGGCTGTAAGGGCTTTCGGTTCAGAGTTTACCGTTTTGTGCATCAGGGTCGAAGCCTACCGAATAACTTGTTGCGGACAAGTATTCCCTCAGTCCTTGCCTGGCATGTCCAGAGTAGGTTTCATCCTGCAATCTTTTCAATGAACGAGAAACATGAACCTTACTTAGGATTTAGGGTTTAAGGTGTAGGGTTAAGGGTTTAAGGTTTACGGTTTGGGGCTTAGGGTCTTCATGCGGCAGGATTCATGCTGACTGTTCAGGCACAAGGCTTGAGGCTCGCACGCGCGGCCTGGACATTGCTTAAACATCTTTTGCCTCGGCCCCTCACATGTACCAGGACCCAGGGTAGGCCCCTAGTTTTCAGGGTTTAGGTTCCCTTAAAGCCCCTTCAAACCAAAAAAGGGGCACCCTGTGTTGTTCCTAGGTTACACTTGGGTCTAGGTTACCATGTCCCAAACCTTCTCCATCACTGAGCGCTTCTGATCTGAGGCAATCGCCACTGCAACTCTTCTTACAACTTGTACCATCCAGGGTTTCAGGGTCATCGGTTTGATATTTGCTGGTTTCCGGACTTGGGGGGTGCCTTCTTGGGGTCCCTAAACAGAAGGGGAATCCTGCTGTTTAGGGGGGGTCGACTCTGGGGGTCCCGTATTGTAATCCCCCCATTTCATGGACCCTAGATTTGAAACCCTAAGCCCTAAACCCTAAACCCTAAACCCAAAAGACACTTTGTGGAGGGCTACTCGGCACAAGCATAAGTCGCGAGAGCATGTGTTTGGTCTGCCTCGGCCGGCCATAGTGAAAACACTGACCTCTTTGAAGCCCTGAGCTTTGTAGAGCTGCTTCGGAAGTATCATAAGCGAGGACACAAAAGAGGCACCTTAGTACAGAGCAACCCCGAAGACCCCTACGGCAAACTTTAAACCCCTGAACCTTTACCCACCATAAAGGGGGCTTCATAGAATTGAAGCCGATCCCAAACGCTGGGTTTAGATTCAAGGGTTTAGGGGTGTAGAGGTGTAGGGATTTAGTGGAGCTTGGTGAGTTCGGTGCCCCCGCCTCAGTTTTTCTCCAGTTACAGGCGTCTCTTCCTCATTGAAATGTAAAGCTCCTGGCCGTTTGGTTGCCACCATGAACAATCAGCAATACTGGAGGCCCAAGAGGGACAATGATGTCGAGCAATGCCTACATCGTATGCATGATGCGACTTAGCTTCCTACCCTAAGACACCTACAGGCCTCTTTCAATGAAAGCTGAATGCGGACTTGGCAATTTTGTGTACGAAAGTCCTCAACAAGGGGGGCCTTGCCATGGTTTTGGCAGCCTGATAGCCTCGCTGCCAGGTAGTTTACTGTAAGGCTTCAGGGTCTTAGGGACAAGGCACCCCAAACCCTCCTAAGCCCTAAACCCTAAACCCTAAACCCCTCACATGAGAGAAGCGGGGAATGGCGTGATTTTCTACAAGGTCCTAGAGTGGGGCCGTCTTTTTGCCTAACTGGACAGATCATCGACGTAACCCTGCCTGCGGTTCGGCCAGCTATGCGGGAGCGAAAAAAAAACCTAAACCCTAAACCCTAAACCCTAAACCCTAAACCCCAAACCCCAAACCCCAAACCCTAAACCCCAAGCCCAGGTGACAAAAAAAACAAAACCTCAGAACCCAGGTCGCAGGCCTTGGAGCGACAGGGGGCCGAAGCACCGAAGGTGCTCGTCGCTCGGCAGCTTCCATCTTCTGCGCGCTTTAGGGGTGTTGGAGTTAGGGTTTCAAGGTTTGGGGTTTGGGGTTTAGGGTTTAGGGTCTTGGGTTTTGGGTTTGGGTCTTATGGGGTTTCGGGTTTGGGGGTTTTAGGGGGTTCGGGTGTAGGGCTTGGGGTCTTGGAGTTCGGGTTTGAGGGTTCAGCTCGGGAGAAATGGCTACTTGGAGATGTGTATTGCATCTTTTGTGAGCCATCTAGACTACCAAAGTCTCAGCCTCTACTCTGCCATTAACAGCCGAACTAGCATAGGCACGACCAAAGCAATACGGCTTACCATAAACCCTAAACCTATATCTCCCTTGGGAATTGCTTTTATTTTCGTTTATATAAAACCCAAGAGGATATTTAAAATACTATTCTTATTCAGGTTCTAAGGGGAGTACAAAAGCCCTAAAACCCCTCATTTCGGTCCCGATGTGGTCTAGATCTGCCCCGGCATTCGCAAGGAGCTTGTTGGGTTCACGCCCGAGCAAACCCCTCAATATGAGCATGACCTCTAGATGATGGTCCCTTTTTTTGGGTACCCGGGAGAATAGGCGAGGCCTTGTGCCAAGGACCCCAAAAGGTAAGCATCTCTGAGAACTGGCCGTATGAATTCAGCACGTAGGATTCTGATGCCCAAGTTGATCCCGGTGGTTAGCGTGCCGTATGCATCCCTAAACCCTAAACCCTAAACCCTAAACCCTAAACCCTAAACCCTAAACCCTAAACCCTAAACCCTAAACCCTAAACCCTAAACCCTAAACCTTCCAAGTAATGAAGGCTGCCTCCTTGGGAGAGCAGGGTTATGGCCCCCTCCCCCTTTCCCCTCCTCTCCTCCTGCTGGTCTTGAGGGCCCATGGCTTCCATATCTTTTCCCACAATTTTTAGTGGTAGAGCCATACACAGCACCGCGGGAGATTGTTCAGGGTCGAGTTGTACTATAGGGGCCGGAATAATTACTAATTGCCCTTTGTAAGTATACGAGAACAACCCCCAAAACCCTGTTCCAATTAATATAAGGCCCCTACATCCTGCAGTCATGTCTTGATGTCAAGATGGAGTGCAAGCCTTCGTTCATGAGGTCAGTATCGGCGGAGCCGGGCGTTCGCAGGGCTTCTCCGCTGCTGTCTCTAGCAAGAAGGGCCGCAAGCGCCACTCGTCGCGGGTTATTCTTTGCCTGCATTCTTTGCCTGCCTTTCGGCGCTTCGGACCAGAGTACTGCACATCAGAGTACCTACGCAAGGTTTGGGTGGTTAAGGTTGGTCTTACTCCACCTGTTTGCCTCTTGCGGTTCATCGAACCCCAAACGCTACACCCTAAAGCCTAAACCCCACGTTGCCTCCTTCCCGCTCGCGACCACAGGATGAACTGACTAAACTGCGCCTATCGGGCCTTTCGGTTGAGGGTTTTGGGTTTAGGAAGCCCAGTATGCAAACATCGAACATCAAGTTTGAATCCTTCAAAATTCAAGGGAACAGCTCACGACTACGCACATGGCACGCTGCTTGCATGGCATGCAGAGCCGCTTTTGACACCAGGGGTCCCGGTTTAGGGCTTAGGGCTTAGGGCTTGGGGCTTGGGGCTTGGGGTTTAGGGTTTAGGGTTTAGGGACTTGAAGGTCAGGTTCGTGGGTAGTTATAAGCCGGGTTATAATTGCCCTGAGTAAGGTTATACCCAGGCACAGTTAGTTGCCCTACTTATAACCCCACACACATAACCTGCAAGTGGTCTCAAGACTTGAAGCTCTCCAGCAAAATTCGCTGCCTGTTTGCCGTGGTGAAGCTTGCCATGTCAGGCATGGTGAAGCTGATCCTGGACCTGCTGAACGAGGCGTCGGAGGGTCTAGAGTCGTGCGGGTGCGGCCTTCACCCTGAACGAAGCATGACAGGACTCAGAATTCACATCACCCCCTTGCCCCCCAAATGCTGCTTTGATGTTTGCAGCAGCTGCTCTGATTCGCTTCACTCCGGTGATGCATGGGTAAGTACACTACATTGGGTTATCACCTAGTACATTGGCAGCAGCCCTACTTAGAGCTGCAATTAAAACTATCCTACACACGGGACCTTTACAAGCGGGCTTGGGATTGGGTTTAGGGTTTGTCCTGGACTTTTCGACCCGCGTGTCTGGTAGTCGGCAAGGCCAGTTTCAAAAAACAACAGGTGTGGAGTTGAGGGTTCCTTTTGCGACCCTCAAAGCCTGTGGCAAAAAGAGTTCCCTTTTCTGCACATGTTTGTCCCAGTCCCTGCGCCTGGAACCCTGGACCCCAAACCCTAACCCCCAAAACCCTAAAACCTTAAGTTAGGCCATATTCCTTAATTGAGGGGTGTTGGGTACAACCCCACTGAGGTGCCTCAGCTGGCAGGCGTGGACTTCGACTGGCAGGTGTGGGCTAGGGCCGGGTTACGGCTTTACGGTCGAGGGTGACAAAAACGAGTTTAGGGCATAGAGCTGTCTTTTGCAACAATTAAACATCATAGGAGGCAGATGGGATCTGGCTTAGACAACTTTCCAGGTTCTTGGGTTTGATAATGAGACGTATGGTTAGAAGTAGGCCAACTGCGTTTCGAACCCCCAATTCACGCCTTAAGCACATGTGTATAAAGATAAATAAGTTCTTGTACGTATGCATACTAGCATCTGTAGAACTGTAAGCCTGCCTGAACCTCACATGGCGTAAGATGGTGAAACATGGGTTTAGGCAAAAGTGTTCAGGGTTTTGGGGTTTAGGGTTTTGGATTTGCCTCTCCCTTTTTTCCTTGCTTTGCCTTGCAATCCTGCACCGCACCTTTGTATTGAGATACCTACAGGAGAAAGCCGCTGAAGACTGCTCCCAAGGAATCTTGAGCTTTGGGTTTAAAAGGCTCCTGCTGCACAACTGATGCTCCCCGCCAGGTTCCCACGACTCCAGCCGAGTGGCAGAACCTGGGCAAGCTGGCGCAGATTCTACGCACCAGCAGCTTCACTGCGTAGCACATGCCTGTTTGGAATCGCAGAACCCTATTATAAGGTTAGACTCAAAACGCGGCAAAGGCGCGTAATCATGTGAGGGTTGTTCTCCCCTTACAGGCAGTGACCCATTATGGACTCCCCTCGCCTTAGCTCTTGAGGTAGGATCCCCGAACCCTAAACGCTAAACCCTAAACCCCATCCGCTTCGGAATCCATGGAATTTGAAGACCCGAAACCCTGAACCCTAAACCCTGAACCCAGAAGGGCGGCTCACCCTAAACCCTAAACCCAAAACCCTAAACCCAAAACCCTAAACCCTAAACCCTAAACCCTAAACCCTAAACCCTAAACCCTGAACCCTGAACCCTGAACCCTGAACCCTGAACCTTAAAGCCCAAAGAGTCGGCTCAGCCTGGCTTGGGGGTTTGCCCTTCTGCTGTTTCTCAGGGCCTCATTGACCTGTGTGGTTTTCGCTGCTCCCTTAATTAAAATCGAATTAAGACCCCAAAAATCCTAAAACCCTAAGCCCAAAGTCCCTGAGTCCTCAACCCTAAAATCCCTAAAATCAAAAAACTTGGACCCTAGACTTGCAAGCTAGACCCTCCGGGACACGGAGGAGGCCCCCTCCCACAGTGGTAAAGTCAGACAAACTTTTCTGGGTTTAGGATTTAGGGATTAGGGTTTAGAAGCAACATGGGTTCTCTGCATGTTCGCCAGGGCTGGGGTTGAGGGTTTAGGGTTTACCAGGCGGATCCCCGCACAGCAGGGGTTTTAGGGTGTAGGGTTTAGGGTTTAGGGTTTAGGGTTTAGGAGGTCACGGAGACGAAGTCTTGAAGTCCCTAAACCTCCGGCAGTAGCAAAAGAGGTGACCCAGCGCTGAATCATCAGAACACAAGTTCAACTCCGTCGACCCCGAAGCGCAGCCGAAAATCCCTGAAACCTCCTGCTGACCTTATCTTTCTTGTTCTTAGTGGGGAATTGGAGAAATGGGGTCCCTTTTTGATCCCTTGAAGGGTTATATAGGGGTATAAGCGCCCACATTCTCTCATTCCCAGTAAGAACTAGAAAGCTTTTCAGAAACCAGAACTCCAAAAGACGGCTTTGCTGAGGCTCCAAGGGCGGGCAAGCTCCAGTCGCCCGAAAGATTAGGGTTTAGGGTTTAGGGTTTAGGGTTTAGGGTTTAGGGTTTAGGGTTTAGGGTTTAGGGTTTAGGGTTTAGGGTTTAGGGTTTAGGGTTTAGGGTTTAGGATCTACTTGAAGGTTCATTGGTAGTCACAAGTAGTAGGGTTCAGGTTTTGGGGTGAAATGCTCCAGCTGGACCTGTGTTTCGGGACTGGCCTTCTTTGCACTTGGATCGGAAGCAGTGGACGTGGTGGGATACCGGGTTTAGGGTTTAGGGTTTAGGGTTTAGGGTTCTAAAGTAGGTTCCCATCCGAACACAGATTCAGGGGTCTTCACCCCTCGAACCTCCTACAACCCCCCCCTATGCTGATGGAATGTACAGACTTGGCCTCAAACCTCGATCACTGCTCGTCTCCCAGAGCAGGCCCTTATTCCCGTTTTTTTGTTCCCCTATAAGCCTCTTTAAGCAAAAAAAAGGGTACCCTTCTCATTCCCTTATCAGCCTCTTTAAACCAAAAAGGGCACCCTCTTTTTATTCCTAGGCGACTCTTGAGTCTAGTTCCTAGCAGTAGAGTAGGTAACCTTTAACCTTTTTGGGGTAATATCATCCCCTTATAATCCCACAGTTTTCCCCCAGGTTACTGGACAACTCAGAGTCGTTTCTCTGAGGTCATTACGATGACCTTCCACGCCATGTCGGGCGCCATTAGGAGAGGGCCGGGCTTGCCATGCAGCGATGTGACAGGCTTCAAACTCAAAGAGCCCCAAATGCCCTTTTAATGAAGGAACATATCCTGATGATATAGGGGATTCCTTAATATGATTTAAGGTAGATTCCTTCTTTCCGGGGTGATTTTACGGGGTGCTGGGTTCTTTGGCAATTTGGGGACTGCGGAGCACTTGCCCTCTCTGCGGCGTGCTCGGACCCTTACTTGGAGGTTCATGGTACTTGTTATCCAAATAGGGTTTAGGGTCTAGGGTTTAGGGTTGAGGGATATGATAGACGGCCATAGAGGTTCCCTGACGAACTTGGCGTACCTGAGGCGGGTGGCCTGTGTGGACATTTCGGTGGACCCGTACCTGTAAAAGTTGGGGTGTTGTGGTCATCTGTAGGTCCCAGGTCATCGTTATGGTTAAGGGTTTAGGGTTTAGGGTTTAGGGTTTAAGGTTTAGGCCCCAGGTCCCAGCTGCACCTTAAGCCTCGACCCTAGCGGCCCTAAAGAGGGGTTGACAGGGTTGGGCCTGCATGAGAGCCGACGCGAAGAAGCCTTGACGACGTTCAGGAAGGGCGCCTAAGCCCCAAACCTTAACCTAAACCCTAGACCCTAAACCCTAAACCCTAAACTCCCATAAAGAGGTTTGAAAGACAACCGAGCTCGTCATGTTGCTCATCGATCCTACACGCAACCCCATGCCTTTACAAGCAAGCCTTCTTGTAGCTTTTGAACTGGCAATCTCAACTCGCCGGCCTTCTTTTTTTTGTTGAGGACTATTGCCGGACTCCGCAGCCAGACGTCCGACATGAGTCACCTGTTGAAAAGCTCTGGCTGTCCGTTTAAATCCGGAAGGTTGTTCGCGTGGAGCCTGATTAGGCCGTAGAAGCTTCATGTCGGAAAGAGCCAGGAGACCTCAACAGATTCCAACAGGGTTGGGGCTGAGGATTTAGGGGTTCAAAAGGGTTTAGGGTTTGGACAGGGGGGAGGGGCTTGGCACATCTTAGCATTCTATAGAGTCTGCAGTACACGGCCAACGTGTCGAGGCTTTGTCGATCTCTTCGACATGTGCCACGCAGCTTGGCTTTCCTCAGTTGGAAAGGCCCTCATAGCACACAGCGGCCTGTGATGGCCGGCTCTGCGGTGTAGAGTTATGGGCTTAAAGGAGGTTTTTCTGAACTCCAAACCCTAAACCCTAAACCCTAAACTCCAGGCACTTACCGTAAGATTTAAGGTTCTGGGTGGTCACCCCAAGATCGGACTTATCGGGTACACCTTTGTTGCATCGTCTACTTGGAGGTTCATGGTACTTCTTAGCCAATTAAAAAAGGACTTTATCACTGTACTTATAACCCTATTGGGGCACTCAAGGGGCTTCCCAGTGGGTTATCGTACAGTTCTATTTGGTTAATAAGTGCCCTAAACCCTAAACCCTAAACCCCAACCCCTTAACCATAATAAGTACCCATGAACCTCCAAGTATGCGTCCTGGGCGAGGCCATGACCTACACCATGATGGATGGCCTTGGCCGCCATGCCACTGACAAGGTGGATAGAGACACTATCCAGGCTGGGTTCCTAAACCCTAAACCCTAAACCCTAAACCCTAAACCCTGATCAAGAAACGCTCGGGCCTCCCACGCCGTGCTCTAAGCCCTTGAGGAATAACTTTCCTATCTTTTGGTTCACTTCGTTCGGGCATTCATTACGTTCACTTCATTCATAGAATCTTCATTTCGTTCTGAAATTCATTTCTCTCTTCGTATTATTATTGCTATTATTCTTGTTTGTTATTATTATTTCTGTTATTATTATTAAGAGTTAAGTGAACACAGTTATAAAGAAGTGAGTTCACGAGCGAAGCATGAATTGTGCGAACACGTGCATTCTCTCCGTTCATGCGTTTTTTTGTTATTGTGTGTTCAAGGGCCCCACTTTGAGACTAGATTAATCAGGGACCCTTATCACAGCCTTTTGGTTCCTTGCCCCTGTTTTCTCTCCTCATTCTAGTATTATTCACGCGCGTGCACGTTGTAAACGCTTGTTATGATACTTAAAGTGAAGGTGAAATGACCCCGGAACCCATCCCACCTGTCAGTCTTGCCCATGAATCTAATACTAAAGGCTGGGAGTCATCATCCTATTCTCTTCACGGGGGCGTCGTGAAAATTGCGCCGCTAAAAAACCTGCCTTGATGCGTGAGGATTGACTTGTAAACCCTAAGCCCTGAACCCCAGCGGGACCCTGGCCTCAGTTGAATTTAGGAAACCCTAAACCCTGAACCCTAAAACCCAAAACCCTAAACCCTAAAACCCTAAACCCTAAACCCTAAAACCTAAAACCCTAAACCTAAACCCTAAACCCTAAACCGTTTGCACTTGGACAGGCCTGGTCCAAATCTGGCCTGCCAGCGGCGAAGCTCACGCTGGGCACCTTGTGTCTGATTTTGACCCCAGGGACGCGGCTTAGGGTTTAGGGTTTAGGGTTTAGGGTTTAGGGTTTAGGGTTTAGGGTTTAGGGTTTAGGGTTTAGGGTTTAGGGTTTAGGGCAGTGGGCTGAGGATTGATATGGGGTTGCACAGGCTGGAATGAAGCAGCCTCCTGGTTCAACAAGCTACTTCTCCAATAGGAACTTTTTGATTTTGTTTGGTTCCTTTGGCTCAAATTCTAAAAGTTTAAACGCGCGTTTCCGCAAGCATTGGGGAAGCGTGACAACGTTGGTATACAGCATACAGACTTAGTGACTGAGTCGCGGGAAGAGGCTACACAAAGCACCAGGACGACTTACGCACCCTCGCAAGAATCAGGGAGGACATCCATGGCAGGAAGACTTTCGTTCTTGCCAGTCTGTTCGCTTTTGATGCGTCTGAAGGCTTTAAGCTAGTTTGAAGGCCAGAGTACCTCTAAAGCTCTGCTAAACGCACGCTCGATTCAGGCACAGGAAAGGGCCCCCTACCTGCGGAACGCTGTGACGCTGTGTCAGATATCTTGTGTGCATTGCAAAACTAACCAAGCCCTCCTGACCGCGGCATCTTTCTGACGCTTTTGTGCATCTGAAGCCAGCAAAAAAACAGAGCTCCCCAAAGCAAAGTCCTGAATCCAAAGCCGTCTGAGGTATCCCGTTCTTCGGGGCGACTTGAGCGGCAACAGTGGGCTTCAAGGTATTTACAGGACACCGGATTGGAGATATGTGGAGGACCCCAAAATAATCCCCAAAATACTAAAATCCTGTCTAAAAGAGCCCCAAAAAGGGTACCCCCTATTGTCGGAAACATCCATATTGGCGTCAAGAATCTGTGTGTATGGGCAGGTGCCGGGCTGAGGTGGGGAAGCTGGAGGTTTGCCCAAACAGTCCTCCTCAATCCCCGAAATCCAGTCCAAAACCAGGGAATGGAATCAGAGAATAGCCCTCAAGCTGTCTTGGAGTCCTCGTTATGATCTTATGACTTCTACTCCTCATCCTTCCGACCCCCGAATCCCTTCGAAGTCGCCTGAACCTACAGGCTGTATCCCCACACCAAGCCTCCCTCAGATCGCGCGTTTAGGGTTTAGGGTTTAGGGTTTAGGGTTTAGGGTTTAGGGTTTAGGGTTTAGGGTTAGGGCTTAGAGGTGAAAGCCGGCAGCGACCCCCGGACCTTTGCCGAGCTCGTCGCCAAGGCGCCTTCAGGTTCGGGGTTTACTGAGTACTTGGAGGTCCATGGGTAGTTAGAAGTGGGGTTATCTGCATGGACTATAGTAGAAGCTAAAAAAAGGTTTGGTCGATGGCAGGCTTTGTTAAGCCAAGAGGGCCATTCCGTGCTACAAGAGTTGCTTAAAGAAGCTCCTACAGTAGAAGTGGCTGATTTTTTTTGAAAACCAAGAAGTAGCTACCTGTCTAAAACTATTTATTCTTGTTAGCCTTTCAACCCAGGCAACGCTTTTTCGCAATTTTTCTGAGTCCTATCAACTTCAACAGGCATATTGAGGGTCTTAAGTAGGTTCTAAGTAGGGTTATAAGTAGGGTATATATATATAAATGAAAACTGGCGAGAACCCAGGTGAAAAAGCATGTTTATACAACCCCACTTACAACTATCCCTAAACTCTGAACCCCAAGCATCTTGCAGTGTGGCTTTGCTGCTTGGCAAAAAACCCTAAACCTAAAACGTACGTGTAAATACCCATGAACCTTCAAGCACATGTTCATTGAAACCTTCGGCCTGCAAGTGGAAGATCGACTTTTTAGGGCTTAAGGTTAGGGATGCAGACACAATGGCCGAAGTCCTTGCTCATCTGCGACAGTGGAGAGTGTGGGCTGAGACCCTGATGCTGAATCCGCGAAAACAGTCGTCCTCTGTGGCTTACACTAGAGTAACCTAGACCCCAAATCCTAAACCCTAAACCCTAAACCCCTAAACCCCTGAACCCTTGGGTTCATGAATCGGAATACCCAGCTCTCAAGCTTTGTCGGCCTGCACTCGGGAAGCAGGTAACCGTCTTTCTGCATGCGATTAAAGAACTGTTCAAGCGCACGCAAGCTGAGCATAGCATTGTACAGGAAAAGGCCTTAAGTGTCATAGGTCTTTCAAGACCAGTGCCGGCTCTTTATATCTGTCCAATGACGACATTTTCGGGAGTGACAAGTACGACTTAGTCGTTAAACGGCCGTACTCGCCTCCAGCTATTGTCTTTCAAAGTTGCCCTTTGCCAGTCGTGGATCCACAAGTTGTGTGGAATTTATACTGCCAACGCCACAGACAGCGAAGGCGGTGATCTCTTAGTTTTCTGCAGTCAATTGATAATTCACTTCTTCGCTAAGGATCTCTTGCGTTCTTCTCGCATGGGACGTCCGATGACATCACCCCTAAACCCCTAAACCCCTAAATCCCTAAATCCCTAAACCCCAAAATAACCCCTAAATAACCCCTAAACAACCCCTAAACCCCTAAAACCCTAAATCCCTAAACCCCTAAATAACCCCTAAACAACCCCTAAACAACCCCTAAACCCCTAAAACCCTAAACCCTGCAACTCCAGGAGCCGAAGCTGCTGCAAGACCCAACCATCGACGTCTCAGAGGCCCACGGGGAAGGTGGGTGTTCAGGGATGCCCTCTTTGAGGGTTTAGGGTTAGGGTTTGGGGTTTAGGGTTTAGGGTTTAGGGTTTAGGGTTTAGGGTTTAGGGCTACTTGGAGGTTCATGGGTAGCTATAGGTAGAGGGTTTCGAGTTTAGGGTTTAGGGTTTAGGGCTACTTGGAGGTTGAGGGGTAGTTATAAGTAGGGTAAAAGTTCCCCGAAATCACGTTGTAGCCAGTTTGAACTATAGCTACCCTACTTCTAACCCCACTTATAACTACCCATGAACCTCCCAACAGGGCGTGAATTCCTTGGCACCTTCATCCATGGGTTTTGTGCAACTTCTAAGGTTTCAGGGCTTAGGGTTAATATGTGGGATTTAGGGTTTAATTAGGGGTTCAGGGTCTAGTGTTGGGCGACTGCTTTGTGGAGGCACTTCTTTTTTCTTAGGGGCGAAGGTCCCTGAGCAGAGTCCTTTTGTGTACAGTTTAGATGTATGGGGCAGAGGGATGTTTTTTGGGCTTAGGAGGGTTCGGGGTCTGTTTAGGGAGTTGTTTAGGGTTTTGAGCGCCCTGGGAGGCAGTCTTTATGTGCACAGATTAGTTGTTAGTTACTCTGTTGCTGTTTTTGGCGGCACCGGGCGTCTCCCAACCGTTGTTTCGGCGCACGATTGTTTAAAGCACACGCGCAATTACGTCACGAGACCACGCACGTGAGCAAACCCTGCGCCCCACGTGAGCTCCGGGGTTGTTGGCAAGAACCGATGATGGGTTTCCAGGGTTTAGGGTTTAGGGTTTAGGGTTTAGGGTTTAGGGTTTAGGGTTTAGGGTTTAGGACTACACAGGGCCCAAGTATACGTTAGCATAATGCCAGTGCCAAGGGGTCCATGAAGTATACGCGCCTCGACAACCCGAACACCACAGACCCGACACTGCTCAAGCTGCAGTCTAAGCCTCTGCTGGGGCTTAGCTGTGGGCGCTGTGCGTAACGCAAAGCGCAGGATGCATTTGTTTGTGGAACCCTAAACCCTAACCCCTAAACCCTAGGGTTCTGAAGGTTGTACACAGAATCCCCTCTTCAGTTGCCCCGTGGAGCTTTGCTAGACTGGTGGCAAAAAAACCCTAAACCCTAAACCCTAAACCCCAAACCCTAAACCCCCTGGGTGGAGCTGTGAGCGAAGCGGCTTGTCTCCAGCTCAGGATGGCTACTTCTTCGCGAACGGGTACTCACTGGCCGAGTGGCTCCGACGGCAGTACTTCAGGGTTTAGGGTTTAGGGTTTAGGGTTTAGGGTTTAGGGTTTAGGTTTAGGGTTTAGGGTTTAAGGTTTAGGGAGGGTGTTTGCTTAGGATGAAGAGGGCGGGGAGGGGCCTTGGGATTTCTTTACGGTTTGGGCTTTGAAGTTTTACGGCGCATAGGGGTCGAAGATGGTCGAAGGTTCAGGGCTTGGGGCTTTTTAGGGGTCGTTTGGGGCTTCAGGGTTGCGTTGCTGTTTACGATGTCGCTGTTGGATTTCAGAATGTCATGATGTGCTAGAGGGCTTAGGGTTCACGTAGGACGACCACTTTATCGGCTGGTGGCACCCTTAGCCCTACATGTCATTAACTCTAAACAGCGCGTCCGAAGTGTCTGCTAGGCAAACCCCTAAACCCTAAACCCTAAACCCTAAAACCTAAAGACCCTCTGCTGTGCCAGACATTTCATCCCTAAGCACCGGAAATCCTAAAGACCCACACAAACCTTACAATTCCCATCCAAGACAGCCCCAGGAAAGTGAGCTTAGCCGAAAAGGAGGGCCTTGCGCCATGGTCTGCATCCATTGTGCTGCTTCAGGGTTGAGTGGTTCAGGGCTGTCTCGGGAAGCTGTCTAAGACTTGGGGGACGCTTGGGGGGCTGTTTAAGATTTGGGGGATGCTTGGGGGGCTATGTTGCGGGCATGATGATTCGGCGGTGGGTACGTGCGTCACCTTCATGACACTTTCTAGGCCAAGGGGCCTTGACTGATTTCTCATCACCACCTCGTGAACAGAGGCTGGCGTCATGATTTGGGAGCTGGGGCAGGCTGGGTACGTCGGAAGGGTCGTGGCGACTCTGTCAGGGTGTAGCTAGCCAAAACTGTGTGCTTTGAGGCGTTTAGGTATGGAGAGCGCTCAAAATCACCAGCGCAATCAAGAAACCCGCAACTGTTCGCATCCCCCATGGCCTTGAGAGCTACCTGGGACTACCACAGAGACGCTTTGCATCTTATTCCTCTTCGGTTCCTACAGAATGGAATCTAGGCCCTAGAACATGGTATCTCAGTTTCTGAGTCCATATATCCCGGATGCATCCTGATGCAGGATGTGATGGATGATCGCGGCAGCCTGCTTTGGTCACTGGGCCCGGCTGTCATTCCCAATCACTTTACTGCAATGCTCGCTTCTACGGAAGTACAGGAGAATGCCACAAGACCTTCTAGAGAGTGGGGTTAGGATGCGGCACCTTTGGCTTTCACTGCATTGCCCTGGTGCATAGAGAAGCCTGCCAGTGGACCGAAGGTGTTCTAACAGTCCTAAGCAGTTAACCCCGGAGTGCTTTAGAGAACAGCAAGCAGACATGTTTCCGAACGCAGGGCAGGATCCACGGCTTAAAGGGTTTTCAAATGAAGGGCGTTCGGGTAGGGGTTCGCAAACGTCCAAATGTTCATGTACCTGTATGTAAGGCAGATTTGGGACGCTGCACGGCGAGCGCAGAACAAGGACAGCAAGTGACCTTCTTTGGGCTCCGAAGTGGGTGGGCGAGGCTGTAGTAACTCTGACTGTAAGTGACCTGGTACCGCCACAAGAACCCTTGCTGAGGAAGTGTGCCGATGCGTACCTGCCTGCTAAGGCTGCTAAGACGTATAGGCTTGGCTCTTGAGTGCCCAGAAAGTCCTGTGCCCTATGCCCACTTTCAGCCCCTGCGCAGGGCATTTTCCATGGCCTCTTCGGCATCGCGCTGACGGAGGATCACATGTTCGGTTCCTTGGTGCTACACCCTTAAGCCACGGGAGGAAACGTGTTGCTTTGGCAAAGGGGATGAGGGATTGGGAGGGGCTATTCAAAATGAGCAGCTTTCCGACCGGCACGATGGGATGAACTGAAAAGGAGTGGGTTTAAACTTGCTGGCAGTCCACTGCCGTATAGTATAGTGAGCCTGCTGAGATGAAGTGAGGGCTGTGCCAGTTTCACTGTATTGGGTCGTGCGGGACTTGGTCACGAGCTTGAAGATTGCAAGCACAAGCGGCGCTGAGGCCTACTCACTTTTCTGACGGGAGGCTGCACCTTGCTTTGCTGATGTGTCTTGAAATGGCTGTGAGTACCCTACAGTCATCAATTTCATGCTGCAGATGAGGCTTTCTGTAAGCAAAAAGCTACATGCAAGAAACGGTTCGAGAGTTGCAGACACAGCCATGTTGACGGCACTTTGATGAGGAGGGTCGGAGAGAGAGAGAGAGAGAGAGAGAGAGAGAGAGACAGAGAGAGAGAGAGAGAGAGACGGGAGAGAGAGAGAGACAGAGAGAGAGAGAGAGAGAGAGCGAGAGAGCGAGAGGGAGAGCGAGAGAGAGAGCGAGAGAGAGAGAGCGAGAGCGAGAGCGAGAGCGAGAGCGAGAGCGAGAGCGAGAGCGAGAGCGAGAGAGAGAGCGCGGTGCCCAGGGTCTTGGGCTTAAGGATTTGGGGCTTGATGCCCGCATAATTTACCGCATGACTTTGCAACATGTTATAGTGCCAGAGTTCACGTACATTCCACATCCTAAACCCTTAAACCCGGATTGGACCCCCAACCTGGAATTAGAGGAGGAGAGTCTTTCAGTGGCCCTCCGTGCTTGAGCCAAAGTCGAGAGACTTGCAGCCGCTGGTGGCAGGCTACTACCTTGTCAAGACGCTTGCCCGCGCTGCTCGCCCGGCGAACAACAGCCACAAGAAGAAGGCAGGGAGCCACCCAATCCCCTTCATATTGAACACCCCCTGCCCTAAAAAACAAAAACTACCATTATAGTTATATTAGAGTATAGGGGGGGGGGGGGGGTACTTAATATGAGGTTGAAGGCGGGGGAGGGGGGGGTTCAATATTAGGGGGAGGGGATTGGAATCTGGGATGTGGGGGTTTACGATCATCAGGGACCCTTAATAGGATTCCCTCCAAATAAGGTACCCCCTACTATCGTAAGCCCCCAATGTGCAGCGCGAAGAAGCGTGGATTTGCTGTCCAAGGCCCGAAAGCCAGCAACAAAAGACCAAAGCCACAGTTTGGGAATTTCAGGCAACGGTGTGCCCCTGCTACCAAATCAAGGTTGGGATCTTCCCCCTTATGCTAAAAGTCCTCAATCGGGATTAGAATAGGGGGTACCATAATCCCTACCGAGTAAGGACTGTTAGTACAAGGGGGAACATCCCAAGTTATAGCTACCCTAAACCCTGAACCCTAAACCCTATAAGCCCTAAACCCAAATTTGGGGCCAGACTAGGAGTGCATTGCGGGAAGCCTCTAGTAGTGTGTCGGGAATCCTTTGCCAGCCATCGCCGCGTGCATCACTACCCACTGCCACTCGACATGCGATTTAGGGTTTAGGGTTCAGGGTTTCGGGTGTAGGGTTTAGGGTTTAGGGTTTAGGTCGCTATGCCGCTCCTTAGTTTTTTGGGGACGTTCATGGCGCAGGTGGTGCCTTACTGGGTCATCGAAGCGTTTTGTTTGAGCATTCTTGCCGAGAGCAGGCTACTGTAGCTGGGTGTGCGCGACGTAGGTACCTGCTTCTGTTTGTGGATTCGGGGCAATTGTGGACAGCGGATGGCTACCTTACGCCCTCGGCGCTGATGTGCTGGTTAAGGGTTTAGGGTTAAGGGTTCAGGGTTTAGGGTTTAGGGTTTGTGATCATCAGCGCCTGAGGTTCCAGAGCAGTCCAGTGATACGGCGGACGACACCACGGAAACCGAGGAGAAGAAGGAGTCGTAGTTAGCACCGCGTCTGAAACAAGTTTCTGGAGATGGCAATGCATGCTGTTTGCTCCAGTTGTCCCGAACCCTCCATGTGATTCTTTGGAGCTTGATTCTGCAGGGTTGAAAAGGAAGAGTTTAAGATTTAGGGTTTAGGGTTCAAAAAGGGCACGAGAGATCCATGAAGTTCGTCAGCGACCCAGATGAGAGCATGTGATGTAGGGCTCATAGTTTCGAATGGCTGGTCCGCGAACTGTAACCTGAGTCAGAGCTTGCTTGGCCTCCTCCGCTACCTTACACCCTCAACCCTAAACCCTTAAACCCTTAAACCCTAAATCCCAGCTCAATTCGCCATTGTGCTGCATCATGCAGCAAGCATCCTTGCGTCCACCTGAGGCGTGCTGCTTCGCGGCCTCTGGGAGTAGGAGGCGCACCACCTGCCAAGTACGAGAAAATGGAAATCTTCGGACCATGTGCGACATTGACCTGACAAGCCCCCACTTTGCCACTTTGGGGGGGTTTATGATTTAGGGTTTAGGGTTTAGGGTTTAGGGTTTAGGGCGTCTAGTTTAGGGCGACTTTGGAGGATGGTTTGGAAGTCAAGACGATGGTTGTGAGATGGCGAAAAGGGTGTCCTGTTCTGCGGCTTAGGCCACCAAGCAACATCCATCGAAACGACCTCGATCGTGAGTTTGCACACGTTTGCGAGCTGTTTTTCCTGTGTGTTTGCCTAGATGGGCAGCTTATGTGGCCTGTGAAGTACGATCTAGAAGCACCATAAAGTCGGGTGTTGTTTGTGCCTTTCGCCAGCAACGCTCCATACAAATCACACTGCAAGGTTCAAGGCTGACTTCATTTGGTTGACTCAAATAGCCTTAAACCCTGAACCCTAAACCCATTGCCGTGGCTAGACGGGTGGCAAAAAAATCCCATGCCTTCCTGCCCTGCTGCAGTAAGCGCCTGAACCCGATGTCCCACGTTTTACCCTTAGTGATTTCGTGAGGTGAAGCATGATTCAAGCGGAGCTATATTCCTGTTGAGGACCTTCGGGTTTGGGATTTGGGGTCTAGGGAGGATGAGAAGCCTGTTGCAAAGGGAGGAGGAGAAGAGCTCGTGCTCCAGAATTGATTGGACGCACATGCGCCCGCTTTGAATTTCCTGCACCATGCATGGATATGCATGGCCGGTTTAGGAGTAGCTTGGTGGCGTTCTTGTTGCAACGCCAACGGTGCATTGTGCCTCAAGTGGGGCAAATCAGCAACTGACTCCAGCACACATGGCCTAGCTTATCACTCTGCCGGGGCTTTGTTAGAGATTCTTGCGCCACCCAGCTTAAGTTTCATGACCTGGGGCCTTTGTTACTGCGACGCGGGCCAGCGTCAGAATATCGCCGACCTCAAAACACACACAAAAGCCGAAGCACTCTGGAACCCTGACGTGTCAAGCCCTACAACCTCCATCAGCCCCCCAAAATCCCCAAATTTTCTTCTCGGCCCCCTGATTCTGCCATGACCGCTCTGGAACGATGCCCGGGAGTCTTGACTTTGATTGTGCTTTGGTCCCAGGGGGCTACTGTTTGCTTAAGAACCCCCAAAAAGTAAAAGATAATAATCCCTAGATTGCCCTTATAAGGAAGAATATCTTTTATTATTTGGGGCTTCTTACACAAGTAGTAGGGGGGGGCAGACATCCTCCAGGTCCATGAACTGACTCACACATCTTTGTGGCAGCTTGGCTTAGTGGATACTGCTCGGGCTCAAAGATGCTTGGTTCAGCTCAGATGCCAGAGGAAAGGAAGTCCACGGCTGTGTGAGCGATGCCGCCGGCAGCGACCAAGCCCTTCGTAGCCATACAGCCCTAAACCCTAAACCCTAAACCGTGGCAAGCATGATGTGTGAGGAGAAAGCTTGGATGCCTGTATGGCGGATCATTCGGCAGGTCCTTTACTTATCAAAAAGCTGGCGGCTTAGATTTTAAGGTTTAGGGTCGAGGACGCGCGGGCAACCGACGACCCGCAACTTAAATATTCGAGAACTGAAATTTCATACTAGCCGAACCTGGAGCGCCTTCTTGCTGCACCGTAGCCTTCACAGTACAAGTAGGCTGTTCCCCTGTGGGTCAAGCCACCGCAGTGTTTTTTGTTTGAGTTAAGCCGCTTAACCCCACCTGTGGAAGTCTCTGACTGAGGAGAGGACCGCTCAGAGAAGGGGACCTGTACGATTGATGGAGGCCTTGCCTTGTTTTTTTTTACGGGCTTTAGGGGCTTTATTTAGGGGCTTTAGGGGTATTGGTATGAGGGTTTGAGGTTTAGGGTTCTGGGTTTGGGGATAGCGGTTCAAAGTCTAGGGTTGAGGTGGTTTTCTAGAGTTTAGGGTGTGACTGCGGTTCGAAGCAGGGCTTGGGGAGTTTGGGGTTTAGGGTTTAGGGTTTAGGGTTGGCTGAACTCGGATTGATGTCAGCAGTACATTGGCCTGGACTGTTGCTCCCTCAAGCCGGGTAGACCCAAAAGCCACTTGCAAAAAGGGTTTAGGGGTTTAGGGATTTGGGGGTTTAGGGTTTTAGGGTTTAGGGTTTAGCGGTTTCTTACTTCGCCTTTAGTTGAACTTTAGACTTTTTGGGTTTCCTTATTTAGTAGGAACATGACAGTTTAAACTTTTGTTCCTCTTGGTTCTTGGAGAAGTAAGGTTTAGGTGGCTCGAGCTGGGGTGTGGGTGTGTTGGGCTGGCATGGCTCACCCACTCCAAACCGACTCACTCTCAAATTCAAATCACTTTGCCCCAGGAAAAGCTTACAATAATAATAATGCTTATGACCCACAACCAGACCTTCTGAGCCCCCCTGGCCTCCCAAACTCTGAAGCCTCCCCTTGACCTTGGACCCCTAAGGTTGTGCTCTTGGGTTTGGGGCTCTAAGGGAATGTAAAGGCCACATGAGGAGTATATTAAGTGAAACCTTAAGGGGAACAACGGGGGCACAGCCTTATACGAGTCTTAATCTCTTGAGAGAGTTTCAAGGCTTCGTCTGCATGCAGCTGCTGGACAGCGCAGGGAAGCCCCGAGCTGCCTGGCCATGTGGGTTTTAGAGGGTTGGGATTTCCCGCATTACTTGAGGGCCGCTTGTTCGCCATAGGAGTGGGTCTCCAATGTATATACCTTCACAAGAGCGTCTTGAAAGCATGAAAAAAGACCTCGACTCCGTCAAGACCATTCATTACTCTGCCTCACACTTTTGTGGCAAAGCCCGAACATAGCTGCTGGCATCCAGGCGCGAATCCCCAAGCCAGGAACTCCAACAGTATATAAGACTGCAAACCAACCTTTTGAGGAATTCATGCCTGGCAAAGACTGGTGGGACGTCACTGGCCAAAGCGCTCACAAGTGGGCTTCTGGGCTGCATCATCTGCGGCAGCTAGCGTGCTTCTCACTTAGGGATCCCCACCAAAAAAGCCCCAAACGCCCAAGCCTAAACCCTAGACCAGTTCGTTGCGCAAAAGACTTATGGTTTAGGGTGAAGTGGGGATTCCTTTCTGGCAGTCACAGAGTTTCAGTTGCAAAAGGGTTTAGGGTTTAGGGCCAGGGTTCAGGGTTTAGGGCTAGGGTTTGCAGCCTTCAAGAATCGTAGGCCTCCAGCAACGAGCGCCCCGGCATCTCACTAGAGGGTCTAGGCGCAGGCTCACAGGGAGCTGTCTTTAAGGGGCCGCAAAAGCCACATAAGCATAAAGATCCTACTATCGGGGTATAAGGTCCCCTATAAGGGGGATTCTGGAAAACCTTGTTTGTAGAATCCTTATGGTTATGGTTTTTGTTTGTCCCTTATCCCTAAACCCTAACCCAAAACCGTTATCCTTGCGGTGACAGGATGCTCGTATTCGATCGAACCACGGTGACAGCTGGTGCGTTTGCGCAGCTTGGATTTGGATTCGAGGGAGCGGGGAGGAGGTTCAGGGTTTAGGGTTTAGGGCTACTTGGAGGTTCACGGGTAGATAGACTCAGGGCAGCAAAAGCTAAGATTACTTCTATACCTTATTGAGGCCAGCTGCATCCCTAAAACCCCTAAACCCTAAACAGGACGTCGCCAGCCTGGCTGCCAGGTTTTTAGGGGTTGGGGGTTAGGGATTGAGGAGTTTAGGGTGTTTCCAGTTTTGGGTTTTCAGGGGTTGAAGCTTAGGGGTGAGGCTTATACGAGTTCAGGGTTGAGGGTTTCAAGTTTGGGGTTGAGGGTTGTAGGAGTTTGGGGTTGAGGGTTTTTGGAGCGTAGGGTTGAGTGTTTAAGGTTTAGGGTTGAGGGTGTGAGGAGTTTAGGGTTGAGGCTTGTAGGGTTGAGTGTTTCAGGGGGTTCGCCCCAAACCCGAAACCCCAAACCTTCCAGGCCCAAAGCCTTAAACCTCAACACCAAACCCTGAAACCACAAAGCCTGGCTAAACCGTAGACCCCAAACCCTAGCACCCGACCCCAAAGCCTACAGTACACCCTAAGCCCCAAATAAGAAAGCCTAAAACCTCGAGGCCTAAACCCTGAACCCTAAACAAAAATCCGAAGCTCCGACAACCCTCAACCCTAAACTCCTGCAACCCCCTACCCCAAACTCCCCGAAGCCTCAACCCTAAGGCTAAAACATTTAACCTTAAACTCCTGCAAACATCAACCCTAAACTCCTGAAACCGTGAACTCTAAACCTCAACCCGAACGCAACATGATTCTTCTGAACTTTTTCTGAAATTGATATTTTACAAAAACGAAAATTATGCACGGTTGTTTATTTGAGTTCTTCGAGTTTTTTTGTTTCTTTATTTGAATGCTATAGCCAACTAGAACTAAAAGTGACGCCACGTATCACCTTACTTCAACCTACCACTGAACCTCCAAGTACGCCACTACACCCCTTTACAAGCCCCAGAAAACGGCAACCAAGCCTCACTCTTTGAGTCTGCGACCTTCGAATCATTCCTTCGCCCAGCTGTGCCAATGTGAAGGTCGAAGCCCAAGCCGTACGAACCCTCAACCCCAAGCCGTTGAACCCAGCACAAACCCCAAAACCCCTTGTTTCTGGGGTCGGAATAATTACTAGTACTATTTTCTTATGCCCCCTTACATAGTTATACTATAATGGCCCCCAAAACCCTATTCTAATTTCTAAGGCGCCTATATTACTGCGAAGCCCTATGAAACCATTCAAGGCGACCTGCGTCTCAGAAATCGTGGACCTGGCCGGAGCCAGCGTTTAGGGCAGAGTCAGCAAGTCGAGTTTTGCAAAAAGGGGTCCAGGCTTCTTGGGCTTAGGCAGACGCACTGGGTGATTTGTTTGGGAGCTTTGCACATTTAGGGTTGAGGATTAAATTTTTAGTGTTTGCTCACACACAACAGAGAGCCCGGCTTGTGAAGTTCGCCAGCTCAAAGGCTTGTTGCAAAAAAAGGCCCTTGTACCCACATTCCCAAGACATCCTCGGTTCCCGTGTCTGGCTTCTTAAAAGATTTGGGTAAGGCCTAGGGTTCTGGCTTAGGATTGTTTAGGGCATTTGTTTTGGGATACTCAGACCCTATAAGCCCAGAAGGGTTGTGAGGTTGCTTTATTGATGGTTTACCTGGGCACGCCAACGCACCTGGAACAACGACAACCCTGAACCCTAAGCACCGGATTCCATCCTACTCCATCTACCTACAGCTTAATGGAGTGAGGCCTTCTACTTAAGGGCTTAAGAATCCCTACTAGACGCTAGCAGCATGAAGATTCCAAACTTTCTGAAACCCTGAAAGCCGAAAGCTCCGGAAGGTGGGATGCCGGCAGATGCCGATCCGCTGCAATGCCACGAAACCAGTCTGAAGTTCTCTGGGATAAAGTATCTATATCCCCCTTGGGAGTTACTTTTTTTTAGTAAAAATAGTATTTTTATTAAATTCTAAGGGGAGTATAGGTATAGGGTTGGAAGGACAACGGCTTTGGCCTCACCAAGCCTACATGCCCTTGAAGCCTTGGCGTGGGGGTTTCGCGTAATTGTGGATTTTTGGGGCTTGGGCGGTTGGACATTTTGGATGCCCAGCCTCAACACCCAAAGATGCTTCATGGCCCTGCTTTACGGTTTCGGGTTTAGCGTTTAGGGATGAAGGAAGCATGTTACGTAGAGCTGAGTCTTGAAGGAACATGAAGGACATCTTTGGCATCGACTTGCCCATTTACGCATCGCTCGACGCTCGATGAGCAAGCCTGGTGTGTTCAGGGACGGGGTTGTCCTGACACCGGGATCGAACTGTGAGGCTTCCCAGGGTCTCAGGCACGGGGTCCAAAAGCTTCTGAGGCTTTTGAGGCCGCCGCTAAAGCTCTAAACCTCGAGTATTCCGACACAGACGTGACATTAAAGCTCGTTTGCAGGACGCTTCGGGGTTTAGATGTCCTGCACGTAATTTCCTCAACGCATCTCAACAAGGTTGCTCCCGCTTTGTAGTGCGGAGGGGGGTTGGGGGGTTCCCAAATATGTGGGGGACCCCACATATTTAGGGCTCCTATAGTCCCATGATAAGGAAAGTAGCATCGTGGGGGGAGCGGGGGAAGGAGGTACCCCCTTATTTCTTCAAATCTTAGCTGTGCAACCAAAGATGGGCTGGATCTGAAAGCGTGTCAGTTCAAACCGCGGAAGGCCACGCTGTGTTTTCCGCCAGTCCACTGCGCGATCTTTTGCGAGCAGTTAAGCTGTTCGCATGGTCAAGGGTAAACCCCCCCTAAAGTTAGAAACCAAGCCCTAAACATCAAGGCTTCAAACCTCAACTGCAAATCCCCTAAACCCAGATACCGGGCCCACCAAATCCTAAATAACCCAACTGCAACCCAGGACATCCACATTGACCCTAACTAAACCACTCTGCAAACGAGCAGCTTACAACCCCCCACCCTCAGCCGGGCAAAAGAAGCAAATAGGGCATAAGCGCTGGAAAGAAGGGTAAAAGAGCCCCAGGTAAAGCTGCAGTGACGAAAGTATGGACCTTGGCTAGGGACTTGAGGGGTTACAGGGGCCCCTGTCATGGGGCTTCTTGAATATGAGAGGATCCCAAAAATAGGTGTACCTCTTGTAGGGTTATAATCAGGCTCATAGTATCTTGGGGGGTAAGAGGGTGCCCCCCTTACTTTGGCAAGATCTCCAGCCCTAAGCCCTAAACCCACCTCCGACACCGAAGCGGCAAGGAGACTTGCCTCCGCACCCGCTGCCCCGAACTCCCTGGAGCGCTACGAAGTGGGGGGAGGGGGGGAGGGGGGGCAGGGTTTAGGGTTTAGGGTTTAGGGTTTAGGGTTTAGGTTTTAGGGTTGAGGGCTCTAGGGGTCCTCAGGGCTTAGAAGTGTTCGGAGGTTCGACGAACAGCTTGTGTGGAGCTTGCTGTTCGGAGATTGACAGCGAGAGTGGTATTCACAAAATTGTCGGGCTTGGTGAGACACTGTTGCGAGTGGAGATTGGAGAAAGGGCTAAAGTCGTTTTGGAGAAAAACGCGCTGCGGGTTTCGGGTTTTTCAGGTTTAAGTATTGAGATCTGTAAAGACCGCATGCCATGACAGGGCGGGCCTAGATGTGTGGTGTGGCGTTGGGTTCAGTGATTCACCTAGATCCTGCCAACCCTAAATGTACGAACCTAAACCCTGAAAACCCTGAATCCTACGAACCTGGGCCCTAAACCCTTAACCCAAAACCTTCGCCGAAATAAACCAGTTTTTTGAACCACCTCTTTCATTTCTAGCTAGTCAGATTTTGAGACAACTAAAGTTCAAAGGCATTCAAAAAGTCGGTGTGCCTTACAAAAAGCCAGTTATGGACCAGGTATTTGAAGTGGCTCAAAGAACAGCACTTTAAAGTGGGGTTCTAAGAAGTGCTTTCAAGGGCTTCTAAGAACCGCCCTAAAGGCAGGGTTTAGGTGTCCTTGAAGTTTAACATTGGGTAGCGTTATTTGTACCCTATAAACGTTATAAACAATGATGAGAATGTTTATACCCTAAACCCTAAACCCTAAACCCTAAACCCTACTTGGTTTGGAGCCAGGCTGGGGTCTTTGGGATACCAGCCTGGCGCCGGCGACGAGCCCAGGCACTCGCGACTTAGGTTTTTTTTGGGAAAGTTGGGGTTTAGGGTTTAGGGATTAAATAGGGTTGACCGAAAATCTGCACCTTTTAAGAGTTGTAATGTTGGACTGGCTTTAGTGAGAAGGGGCACTATTATGCGATGTTCCGGAAATCCTATAGGGGACCCCCCATTGTTTAGGGTGGTCCTCAATTATGCGATGTTTGCCGGCCGGGGTTGAAGGGCGGGGGGCCGGGGAGCCAAAAACTAAAAACAGTTTTGAATAAGAAACTCCGGAATTGTTTGGTGTCCATTACGAAACAGGCCCCCAAACAATTTTCCAAGGGAGTAGCCCACGAGCTGCCCTGATTCGCTTTAGCAAGTTGTTTCGGAGGTCCGCATTTATGCGGAGCCCCGGCGACCGTGGAGCTACAAAGCCTGGAAAGCTTAGACCCTCAAGCTTCAAGGCTTCCCCTCAACCCTCGACCCCTAGCCGCCCTACCCCCAGCCCCGTCCCAGCCCCAGCCCACACTATTCAGGATCCCCGAAAACCCCAAAATTGTTTGGGGGGGGGGGGGGGGGCCCCTACGTACTAAAGCGAGTCCAACATTAAGGTATCAGCATGATCTACTTAAAACCCTACATTGAAGTACTCACAAGCCTTCAAGTAGGGCCTACTAAGTAGGGTTTGGGGTTGAGGGGTGACGTTTGGGTTGAGGGATCGGGTTTTGGATACAAGGCTCTAGAGGTTTCGTTTCTCGTGTGTTTTTGATGAGCGGTTTGGCTTTGGAAAGGTGAGGTCTGTCCAAAGCAACCTGAGTTCCCAATCGGCATCATGTGCTCATGGTCACGGGGCGCTGGCTTGCTTGTTGTGCCTTGACCATCTCTGCTGCACACTACACCATGTCAGTTTCTGAAGGCTTCCTACAAACAGCTTTAGTTTTTTGAAGGACAAGGGCTCCACACACTACTAGAGGTGAGCCCGTGAAGAAACATGATGCCATGGAGCTTAGTCAACAGGACTTTACACACAGCATCGTTGTGGGCATTGCTTTGCATGCCCCGAAACACTCAGCCAGCGGCCTACAATTCTTACACACGCCCGACCCGTTGCGTCTACGTGTTCGTACAGTTAACCAGGATCCAACTTGCCTTGACGTGTCCAAAAGGCTCAAGTAAACTTCCGCGCTAGAGCCCTAGATGGTGAAACCCAAACAAGAAATCCTGAGTCGCCGAGACCTGCCTTCTGAGAGTCGAAACTCTGAGCTGTTAAGGGTTCTATAGCCAATTGTCATTAAGGTTCTAAGGTTCTAAGGGGAGTATAGGGTTTGGGGTTGAGGGTGCAAGTTAAAACCCCATAGTACAGTCTACTCTTCCAATTGTCTACACCTACAGGGCCAAACCCAGAACCCAGCACTAAAGTCCAAAGATCCTCGAGAGCAATACACCCCCTAGCCCTAAACTTCGCTAGTACCCTAATTCCACGTCCCAAACCCAAACCCTAAAACAAGCTAAAACTCTCACTACACACTACATCCTCAAGCCTGCACAATCCACACTCCGCCCTCAAAGCCCTCAAGCATTCTAAACTCTAAACCCAGAACAGCAGAGAAAAGAACCCAAGCCCGCAAAGCCCAGAACCACGTAACAAAAAGCCCAGGACCCTAAACACCTAGAACCCTCAACCCTAAACCCTAAAACCCAAAGCCCTAAACCCTAAACCTATACCCTAAACCCTAAACCCTAAACCATCCCAGGGCCAGCACTGGGCGTCGTGGGAATCTCGGAGTTGGGTGTGGGGTGCGCTGTGGCTGTGGCCGCGACAGCAGTGCTCCTGCGCAGGCTGTGGATTTAGAAGAGGGTGGGTGGTAGGGGGGGGGGGGGGGTGAGAGGGTGGTTGAGGGTTGGAGGTTGAAAAGTTTAGGGTTCAGGGTTTAGGGACTCAGGGACACTTGTCGTTCTAGGCCTCTCAGAACCCTTTGTTTGGTTGCTGCGCTCTGTTGCATGACACGCGCCCGCCTTGTTCCAGCTGCGCCTGGAGGTTTGCGACGCAGTTTCGCTACCAGCGCCTCTCAGGCCAGACAAAATGACTCTGTGAAGCGTCTAGGGTTTAGGGTTTAGGGTTTAGGGTTTAGGGTTTAGGGTTCAGGGTTTAGGGTTTAGGGTTTAGGGTTTAGGGTTTGGAATGTTCTCCCCTATACTAACAGTCCTTAATAGGGATTATCATAGCCCCCATTATAATCCCTATTAAGGACTGTTAGTATAAGGGGAAACATCCCAACTTGAAAAGTTTACAGGTAGCGAAACTTCGGGGAATAGCTACCTCAAGGGTGAATACGAAACATAACCCTACTGGCCTAGTTACAGTCCTTCCTTTGCTAGGTAGGCCCTTGGGACATTTTATATATTCCCTTATTTGGGTTTAAGAGGATCATATTCAGGAATATTTTTCAGAGGGCTTTAAGGGCCAACCTAGTTTGTTTCAGACCTGAAAGCAGGCGACAGTAGCGACGAAGAGACGGAGATGCTCCTGGATTCTGAAGCACGCTGACTGTACAGAAGCTGTAAGCATGTGTGGCCAATCTTCTTGACATTGCAGTATACAGCAGAGTTGTTTTCAGTTGTGATCCGTATGGCCGATTTGTGTGAGCTTTACGTGTGCCAGGACCTCAAGCTTTGGACCCTTAGATGTGTCTCCAGAGTTCAGAGCACTCAGACGCCCGAGAACCGAAAACTGCTTCGACTGGGGCCTTTGCTGCATGTCGGTTTTGAGCATTAGTAGCTCATTAGTATTGTTATATCGGCTGCTATGGATATATCCAGGACAAATAGTACTATTTGGATAAGGGGTTCGGAAACATATTGTGGCCCCCATGGTCTCCGGTCTCGCTTGCTAGTGGGTGACCCTCACAGTCCTAAACCAAGATCCTTTATCCGAAGTGCCCTCCATCCCCTAAACCCTGAACCCTACACCTCCGAAACCATCCCGGGAGGCAGAGGGGGCATCAAAAAAGGATGCCAAGCCCACCACCCTGACGCGTTTGTAACACCCCTTAAGGACCACGATGTAGGGTTTAGGGTTTAGGGTTTAGGGTTTGTTTAGGGTTTAGGGTTTAGGGTTTAGGGTTTAGGGTTTAGGCCTTCAGTCCTTGCACGAAGCAGCTTCCAGCTTCAAAAGGGTTTACGAAAGGGTTTAGGGCCTTTTAGGGCTGCTGGAATGCTCATGGGCAGGTACGAGTAGGGTTGCAAGTGCCCTACTAATAAAGAAGGTCATGGCTTTAGTTACCCTACTTATAGCAACCCATGAACCCCCAAGTCAGGGTTAAGGAAACTGCTGCTGTTTGCTCAGAACCTAGCAGGTTCGACTGTGCTGGGAGAGAGGGGCATGCCAATCTATCCAGCCTAAACCCTACTCAGAAGCTCTTTGGACTTAGTAAGTCTACTTAGTATCCCCTAGAAACCCTACTATAATCCCGAGAACCCATCTTACTAACGCTACTTCCTAAGTCAAATGGGCTTCCAAGTAGCCCTACAGCCCCTGCAGCCCCATCTGCCGCCTCCACCAGCCACCCTGCAGCAACCTGACATTTTTTTCGACCCGTCCACTTTTGCAACTTTTTGGCCATCCCAAAACGCAGGACGCCCCACAAGACAGCAAGGTGCAGAGGCAAGCAAGGGAAGGCTCCCGCCCCCCCCGGTGCCGATTCGCAGCTGGATGTGACCTTGCCAGGCATTCCCAAAGTCTCAGAGCAGTGGGCTTGGGGTTTAGGGGTTCGGGCTAGGCTTATGGCAATTTGCGGCTTCACAGAGATCAAGATGTGGGGCGTGCGGGGGGGGTGGGGGTGGGGGGGGGGCAGGGTGCTTGAGGTTCATGTCTTGCTGCTGCGGGGGCCCTAAACCCGAAACCCTACACGCTCTTTGGCGGCACGCACGCGCATGTTTTTGTTTGTTTTGTCTGTCCATCTTCCTCAGTGAGCTGGGCCACTGAGGGACCTTCAAGTGTGTTACCAGTAGGGTAGGTGGCGTTACGGCTAAACCCTGAACCCTAAACCCTGTTGTGTTCGTAGCTCCCCGCTTGACTCGATCCGGCAGATGCTCTTGAAGACTTTTCCCTGGCTAAGGACTTGGAACTCTGTTTTCTAGTCAAGACATTACCAATTCTGTTGTTGGTGTTTTATGCTTATTCTTACCAGAAAGGTTCTGCTAGCATTTGAGTTTGATTACTGACACCGTGGCATTAGGATTTAGGCCTTCTGGGCTTAGGGTAGCTCAGGTTTTCCGGCTCTCCTCCTCAAAAACAAAAACCGGCGAGATAGCTTGTGCTTCATCATGAGCAGCCCCCAAACCCCGAACCCTAAACCCTAAACCCTAAACCCTAAACCCTAAACCCTAGCCCTAAACCCTAAACCCCTACGGGGTATTGGGCTTCTTGCGAAACTGCTCGGGAGGGCTCAGCTCGACCATGGCAGGCCGGGGCTGCTCTTTTGCAGTGCTTTGTGGGGGGGTGTCATAGCAGCCCATGGGTTTAGGGTTTAGGGTTTAGGGTTTAGGGTTTAGGGTTTAGGGTTTAGGGTTTAGGGTTTAGGGTTCATATAGGGGTCGGAATAATTACTACAGTACCCGGATTCCCTTATGGTTGCTTTGTAGCTATACTATAAGAACCCTGGGCCTAGGCGGCAAAAAGCTCCAGGGTTTTCGGGTTTGTGGAAAGCCAGGATCAATGTTAGCCCAGCTTCGCACTTGCGGGGGGGGGGGGGGGGGGGGAACATGTGAATTCTAAGAAGGCTCCCTGACACAAGTTTGACACAAGTTGAGGCGTTCTGACGACACCCCTGAACGTCGGATTCTTGTGTGTGTGGTTTGTTTTGTTTTTTCGTCTGCAAAATCTAAAGCCATGAGAAAATTGGTACGCCTTTAAGGACATGTAGACGACAGCTCAAGTATGCAAACTGCGACACTAAAGCCCATACGGTAGCCCATGACAATGCGCCTGTCTTGAGTCCAAGAGTGCCCAAGCACTCATAGACAGAAAGTAAATGGGGGCGGCACGCCGGCCTACACAGTTGCACTGCAAAGACGTTGCAGGGCCGGGGTTTCTTCGAACCCGAATTAGGGTCAGAACGTTATACAACCTCATGGGTACTTATAAGCACGGGTATAAGTACCCTAAGTAAGGTTGTAGTCGGTTCTAACTGTACCTACCCACGGAGCTCAAAGCCCTGGAGCCTGCGCCAGAAACCCCAAACCCCCAAAGTTGCACATGAGCACATGGGCGAAAGGGATTTTCAGGGTTCAAGGAGTGGAGAGTTTAGGGCTTAAGGAGTTTCAGGATTTGAAAAGTTTTGGGGGTTTTCGGGTTTTGGGTGTAGGTTTAGGGTTTAGGGTTTAGGGTTTAGGGTTTAGGGTTTAGGGTTTAGGGTTTAGGGTTTAGGGTTTAGGGTTTAGGGTTTAGGGTTTAGGGTTTAGGGTTTAGGGTTTAGGGTTTAGGGTTTAGGGTTTAGGGTTTAGGGTTTAGGGTTTAGGGTTTGGGTTTAGGGTTTAGGGTTTAGGGTTTAGGGTTTGGGGTTTAGGGTTTAGGGAAGCTGCAGGAGCAGCGAAGAGCCGGAGAGCCAGACCCCCATGATGTGGGAGTCCTTTGCTTTGGCGGCTCTTGAATCCGACAGCTTGGGCGTTGGGGTTTAGGGTTTAGGGTTTAGGGTTTAGGGTTTAGGGTTTAGGGTTTAGGGTTTAGGGTTTAGTGTTTAGGGTTTAGGGTTTAGGGTTTAGATATTCGTGGGTAGTTTTAGGTGTAAGGTTGTAAGTACCCTGAAGAACGTCATATAACCTGCTATGATTATAGTTGCCCTACTTGTAACCCACGAATAACTACCAAGTAGCCTGAAACCCTAAACCCTAAACCCCCTCCCCAACTTATAACTAACCATGTGAACCTCCAAGTAGAGATATTCAGGGTTTGGGGTTTCGGCCACCAGAGAGCCACAATCAAGAATGACACTCCAGTCCCAGCAGTCAAGTTGACCGCGGGTAGAAGGGTTGATTTAGGGCTTAGGGGTCAGGGTACCCAAAACCCTCAAACCCTAAACTTTGGGTTGAAAAGGGTTGGAAGCTTTCGAGGAGGAGTGCAGAATTCAGGGACCAGACCCTGAGTTTGGGTTTTGGTCTCCCCCCCCCTCACAACCCTGTAAGCCATCATGGTGTGATGGAGGTGGCTTCCACGTTCTAATCGTCTACAGCGCAAAGTCCTTGAGGTTCATGGCTTCAAGTAGGGTTCTGAGAAAGGTAACTATGGTTATATGGCAGCTTGTAACCTTATTTAGGTACGTAACCCTACCCATGAGCCTTCAGTTATCCCTTGTGTTAAGCCGGCCGTGTTTGCCGACGTGCCAGAGGTCCTTTGCACGGCAGGGGCTCCCAGTGCGTCACACGATGCCTCCAGGGATGTTGAGATCTTTTGCGGCATTCCCAGGGCAGAGACCGATTTCGAAAAGGGCAGAGGGACGTAGTCTTTGGCTCCCACTCTCCCCACTCCCCGCTCTCCCTCTCTCCCTGCTTTAGGGTTTAGGTTTTCGGGTTTAGGGCTTCCATGAGGCACTGAAGATTCCTCTGATCCTTCGCCAACATGTGATGCGCAGAATGAACAGTTGGCCCAAGTGGACGCATTGACTGCTTATTTTTATCACAGACCCTGTGAGAGTTGGGCGCCATGGTAGCTGTCAAGCTTGAACACTCCAATCTGGCGCAGCATCAGACCAGCAGGATGCAGCAAATGCGCGACTTCTGGATGGAAAGGCATCTCTGTGATGTTGTGCTCAAGGACAACGATGGTGCTGAGCATCGCGCCCACACGGCCCTGCTCTCTGCCGCAAGCGTGTACTTTCGGAAGCTCCTAGGCGGATCCTTTCAAGAAGCTGACCGCGTGCAACGAAAAGAGCCCGTGGACATCGCTGCATCTCAAGCAGCCATGTCCGCCTTGCTTGACTACATCTATGGCGGTCAGCCGGAGGTGAACGTAGAAACTGGTCTTGAACTTCTGCGCCTGGCACAGGCTTATGACTTGCCAACGTTTGCAAGTGCTATTGAGACTGGCCTCCGCGCATCCTTAGACAGTGTGCAAGCTCTGTGAATTCTCCAAGAAGCGCATCTCCTGCATAGTCTGAAAGCTGCATGTGAAGAGAAAGTTGCTGAGGAATTTGAGGCTTGCAGCAAGCATCCAGATTTTGGAAAGCTGGGTGCTCATCAACTGGCCCGAATCTTGAAAAGAGAAGATCTGGGTGTGTCTAGGGAGGAAGTGGTGTTGAAGGGCATCTTCAACTGGCTAAAGATCTCAGACGACAGAAAGGTCTTTCTAGGCATGCTTCCAGCATGTGGATTTCCAGTTGTTCTCTTTTGAGAACTTGCTTCGAGCCGGTCGCTTCACTCTATTCGGCCCGAGCGCGGCAGAACTGCACCAAGAGGTTGAAGAAGCGTTGCAGATTCGGCGACGAAAGCGCCTTCAGAGCGCCCACCATCCACAGGACTTTCAGCCAAAGAGGCGGTGCTTGAAACATTGGACTCCGGATTTGGGTGCCAGCGCTGAAACTTGGAGAGCAGTGCTGCCTATGCATTGCAACTCCTTGTGCTGGCACGAAGGCCACATCTATACCACTGACTTTGAAGGCAACGTCTTTTGTTGGAAGCCTGGTGACCCAGCCACCAGCGCACGAAAGGTTGTGGGTCAGGCAGTGGGAATCACTGGTCAATGATCTGGAGAAGATATGTGATGTGTCCATCTTGCCCACCGGTGAGATTTTGGTGCTGCAACTCTGCAATGGGAGGCTTGTTCGATTTCAAGACAGATGTGGACATTTGGTCTGTGGCGACATTCATCATCCTCAGGGCATATTCTGCTCGCCCAATGCAGTCGTCTACGTGCTTGCAAAAGGTGGAAAGGTCGTGCAGAAGGTGGTTGGCCCCACTCTCCAAACAGTGATGGCCTCAAAGAGGCTTCCAGAACACCTGCACTTTCGGGCCAGGGCGATAGTTGCTACAAAGGATGAAGTGATCTATATCACCGACAATCGGAGTGGGTCGACCCGGGTTTTACGTTTCAATCCGGCTGAGTCGCTGGAACCTGTTGTGGTAGGACAGGTCCCGGCTGCAGATGCAGGCCAACCAGGTCGGAAAGCGGATGCCCCATACAGCCTCTTCGTAGCCGAAGATGAAAAGATCTATGTTGGAGAATACCACGCAGGAAAGGTCCTGGCTTTCCATCCAGGAGACACAACTCCCTCCGAAGTCCTGCAGTGTCCGGATGCGATGCGCCCCATAGGTCTTGTGGTTCACCACAGATCGCTGTACGTAAGCATGGTGGAGGACCTTGCTTCTCCGACAGCCGGGGGTGTCTACGAGCATTTGCTGCCTCCGGTGCTTCAGCTCGAGTGAACAAGCTGCAAGACAGAGCTGCGTGGTGCCCGCAAATGCTGTTTAGGGTTTTGGGTTTGAGGTTTAGGGTTTAGGGTTTAGGGTTTAGGCCTAGACTTCAAGGGTTCCAAGGTTCGAGGGTTCCCGGGTGAAGGCCAGGCTTACGGTTTAGGCTTTAGGGTTTAGGTGGTAGTTGTTCAACATACTTATCTCCCCAAAGTAACCATAAGGTAGGTTCCCTTCTTGGGGGTTCCCCCGCTTTCCAAAGGGACTCTTTATCCGGGAGGGTTTCAAGGACCTCCAGAACAACTTAAACCACTTGGAGGTTCAGGGGTAGTCATAACTGGGGCTAGAAGTAGGGTAACTATATTTATATCCTTATTTAGGGTGCTTAGAACCCTGCTTATAACTACCCATGAAGCCCTAAACCCAGATATTCTTGAAGTGACGTTGCTGCCTTCGTACCCAGGCCGCGTTCAGAATTCATTTGGGGTTCAGGGGTCTTGTTCTGAGCAGAGCTGCCAGGAATCGTATGAAGCAGGAGCTCTACTTAAGGGCTTCTTAGGGTTTAGGGTTTTTTTCCAGGACATTCAGACCGCCCAGCTACAAATCTCTCTCCCTCTGTCTCCCTCCCTCCCTCCCTCCCTCCCTCCCTCCCCTCCCTCCCTCCTTCTCTCTCTCTCTCTCTCTCTCTCTCTCTCTCTCTCTCTCTCTCTCTCTCTCTCTCTCTCTCTCTCTCTCTCTCTCTCTCTCTCTCGGTCTCTTTTTCTCCCTTGTTCGTGTATATATTTTCTGCATACATATATACTTCTGCACGAAACATTCAGACAAGGAACGCTTTCAGCCCTCCGACAATTTGGGGTTTAGAGTTTAGGGTTGGGCTGACCCCTTGGAATACCTCTCGACGATGGGCGGGGCTACCTTCCCTGCCGTGATGCTTTCTCGGGTTTGCATCGGGCTTGGCTCTACGCGCATACCATAACTGGAAAGCAGTCTCCGCCTGATTGGGTGCTTGCCCGCACGATGGATTCCTAAACGGGTCCCAGGCTAAATCTGCCAGACTCCAAAGGGCAAACTCTATGCCCGAAGTGCTTCCTTCCCCAAACGAACCCCTAACCTTGAACCCTAAACCCTATACATTAGCCCACGACACCCAGTCATTAAGCCCTCTAAACCCTACGAAAACCCCAAAAAGCCCTCAACGGAAGGCAGGACTGAGCATGGTTGGGCCGCTGGGCGATGCTCCTGCACCGCCAAGGACATGCCTTGCCAGTTTCCAGGAAGTGACATTCGAGGTTTCTGGGTAGTTATAAGTAGGGCCATAAGTACCCTAAGTAAGGTCAGAACCCCACTTATATGACTCCCCATGAACCTCCAAGTAGAATCACTTCTTATCGTGCCCAAGGGTGCCCCTTCATGTAGAAAACTACCCATGGGCTGAAGGGCTTGAGGGCTTGGGCTTTTGGAGTGCCATTCGGGGGGGGGGGGGGTAGCATGGCACATATCCGTTTCGATGAACCTCCCACAATACTCGAGTTTTCCCTTGGGGCCTGGAGGTGCAGTTGAAAGACCCAAAGCCTGAAATGACGTAGCTGGGCAGTCCTCTGAGCGCTCATCGTCGAGCACTCTAAGAGCTCACAAGCTAAGTTGTCAGAACACGTGCCCAATATGTGTAGTTGAGGGGCGTCCCCAACAGCAGCACCCCGCCGGTACTTCTGGGAGTTCCTGAGTCATGTATATAGGAACGTTGAATAGCAGAGGGGGACATTGCCAAAAGAAACCCAATGAAGTGTAGCCACCTTGGCTCATTGGGTCGTGGCGTGACTCACGGGCCACCCAAAATGAAGATTGCCACGGCCTCAGCGGAAGGGCCGTGCACACACTCAGGATTGATGGCGAAGGTTTCGTCCTCCCAGAGTAGGCCCTTATTCCCATTCTTACGGCTTAGGTTCCCTTCGAAGCCCTTGAACCCAAGAAGGGCACCCTCTTTATTCCTAGGTTACTCTTGGGATTCGATCTACAAGGCATGGAGTCATAGAGTGCCGTTCTGGCACTGCCTATCGTGTGCGAGTGTCAGAGTCGAATCGGACTACAGCTTGCACATACGAGAGAAGCAAAGTTTCCGAAAAAAAATCACCGTATTCTCTCCTCGGCTTGAGGGATCGGGGTGCCGGCAAAAGTTGCCTTGTCGGTTTGTTGCTTTACGCATTGCGTGTCTTGCGGAACTTGGATTTACCCTAAAACCCTCAACCCCGAACCCTAAACCCTAAATCCTAAACCCTAAACCCTAAGCCCTAAACCCTAAACCCTAACCCCTAAACCCTAAACCCTCAACCCTCAAGCCTCAACCCTCAACCCTCAACCCTAAACCCTAAACCCGAAACCCTAAACCCTAAACCCTAAACCCGAACGTGAATCGGTCAGGTCCCGGGTAAGTCGGGGCTTCTTGTTTGCGCGCTCTGCACGGCGGTGGAGGCTCGAGCTCTGAAGTATACTCGGAGGTTCAGGAGTTGTTCTAAGCGGGGTTAGTAGGGTTTAGGGGTACTTGGTAGCTCTAAGTGGGTTTATAAGTAGGGTTTATTTCGGGTTTTGGCTTCAGGGTTTAGGATTTAGGGCTACTTCGTAGTCTTAAGTAGAAATAGCTAGAATTATGGCTAGCTATAGCCCTCTCTAGGGTACTTCTAACCCCACTTCTAGCTACCCAAGAACCTGCAAGTAGCCCTAAACCCTAAACCCTCAACCCCAAACGCTACTCATACCCATGAACTTTCAAGTAGGGATGAAGGAGATCCTGAGATTTCCAGGCTCTAGGGGCTCTTGGACTTTCAGTTTCGTACATGAGCACTTGTAACCTTGAAACCATGCTTGGAGGCATGGGTAGGGATAAGTGAGATTATAAGTAAGGTAACTAGACTTATGACCTTACTTGGGGTACTTAATATAACCCTACGTATAACTAGCCATGAACCTCCAAGTAGCCCTAAACTCAAGGCCTGGGTCGCCCCCCTACGTTGATGGCGTAAGCCGCCCAGGTCGCTCGCCCGCCTCCCACAGCTCGGGGGTCGGTAGCACCCATGCATGTTCTTTTCGGGACCAGTGCTGGGCCCTCAGTAATATTTCCCGAAAACCCCCCAGCCCCCAGACCCAGTCCTGAAACCACCTGGGACCCCCCGACCCCCCTACCACTCCTTTGACTCTCAGACCCAACCCCGAACGTCAATAAACTGAATAAGTCTTTAGAAGTCTTGAGCTTAGGCCTAAACCCCTAAAAGGATGGGGTTTGGGCGGCAAACAGCGTGGGGTGGGAGAAAAGTGTTAGATGGCCCTCCACAATCGGGCCAAAGCTGCTCTTCGCACCTTACGAAGCTTTCGAGCTTGTTCCAAAACCTAATCTTCACAGCAGCTACGCCCTATCACAGCAAACCCTAAACCCTAAACCCTAAACCCTCAAAGTAAACCCTAAACACAGCGTGGCAGGCGCTCACGCCCCGGTCCCTCAACCTCAACAGCGAGGCGGAGTTCGCTCCGCAGGCCGGCTTAGGGTTTAGGGTTTAGGGATTAGGGTTTAGGGTTTGGGGTTTGGGGTTTGGGGTTTGGGGGTTGGGGGTTGGGGTTAGGGTTTAGGGTTTAGGGGTCTCTTGCTCTCAGCTGATGAGGACCAGAGTCTGGGTTCAAGGATTGCGGGGCTTTGGGGTTTGGATTTTGCTTAAGCGTTTGCAGTTTGGGGTGTTTTCAGCCATTTTGAAACGGTTTGGGGTTGACGTTGTTGAGGGCTGGTGGCTTGGATGAGGTCTTGAAGCTGAAGTGCAAAAAGGGGTGTTGGCCGGAGAGGTCTCCAGCATCTTGTCCCACTAGGAATTTCACAGAACCGAAGATCATGGAAGTCCCGGTGTCTGCCCATGCTCACTTTCAAGGAGCCCTGGGGAGATCTTACCGGTTTAGGCTTAGGGTTTAGGGTCTGGGTTCTATAGGGGCTAGCAAACCCCCAAGCCCGCTAAACCTTAAACCGTAAACCCAAAACCCCAAGGGGTTCTATAGGGGCTTGTGGGCTCTCTGGTCAAGAAGCTGCTTGATTGGTTGCCGGCGCCCCTTTTTCCAGGTCGGGCAGCCGCCGGCCGCTTTCTATCAGACGCGCCAGCTCCTTTCTCCAAGGGGTCAGGGTTTAGGGTTTAGGGTGTAGGGTTAACCCCCAAAGCCTTTTAGGGTTTTAGGGTTTTGGGGCTTTAGGGTTTTAGGGTTGTAGGGTTTCAGGGTTTTAGGGTTTTAGGGTTTCGGGGCTTAGGGGGGTACGAAACCCTAAACAGCCCTAAATCTTGAAACCCAAGAGCATAGCAATTGCCAAAGAGGCTCTCTACTGTAAGAAAGGCTGGGTAGAGTGTAGAGTTCGCGGTGTTGCTCGACAGCTTGAGGCCTCAATGTTCGAACTAGTGTGCAGGAAGAGTTGGGATTGGGATTGTCGACTCCAATGCTTAAAACAGAAGTTGGCAGTCACAGCCCAAAACTCCTGACAGAAAGAAAGGAAGTACCTTATTTTCATATCACAACTTCGTACTGGATTGAAGGGATACTGCCTGAGAAGCGATACGGGGCTTTCTGGGTCTTGATGTGGGCTTTTAAAGTTCACTAAGGGTTCCAACACACACTTGTTTTGTAACTTTCTGTTTAGTAAGTACAAGTTCTGAAAGTTAAAACTTGAACTTCCCTGGGTTTGGGGAAGTCTGAAAGAAGGCATCGCGCGCCGGCGTTCAGGAGCTAGACTCGACCCTGCAAGACTTCAAGACTTCAAGCCTGCACACACACACACACACACACACACACACACATATATATATATATATATATATATGCGCACACGAGTCCCCTTAAATTCTCCAACAGAAAGTTCACACCAGAGAAGAGAAGCTAAGGACGGCACGCGATGGCCATGTCGAAGCGCTGGCAAGAAGGGAGCAGGCAGATTGCACGGTTGCAAGGTTTTAGGGTTTAGGGCTTAGGGCTTAAGGTTTAGGGTTTAGGGTTTATGGTTTAGGGCTTAGGGCTTAAGGTTTAGGGCGTATGGTTTAGGGTTTAGGGCTTAGGGCTTTCGAGATTCACAGACTTCACTCTTACGCAAACTCAGTACTCCCATAGTGTATACGTCCCAGTGATAGACCCTCAGTTTCGCCTGTTGATGCGACCCTTGCTAAAGGCAAGAAGGCCCTGCTTTCAGGTGTTGCCGGCAGCCTCAGTCCGTGCTTAAAACGGGCTTAGGGCTGCAAGAGACCTGGATGCCAAAAAGGGCTTAGGGTTTGGGGTTCGGATGCAAAAGGGTTAGGGTTCAGGGTTTAGGGGTTTAGGGGTTTAGGGTTTAGGGGTTTAGGGTTTAGGGTTTAGGGTTTGGAGTTCGAGCTTCCATGCTGGATCTCCTTCACCACGACCAAGCGGCGGCCATGTTTCACGTGCCATATTCCAAAGACAAGTGCTGTCCGACTTTCCGAGAACTTGTCACATTCATTGTTCTCTCAAAGCCCGACAAGAGCGTAAATGTTGCACCCTGTTTACTGTCTTGCCCCCCCCCCCCCTCTCCGCCCTGAACAGTCGAGGCTGGATTTGTCCCTGTTTAGAGACGCTCATATGATTTTAATGGGAAGGAGTTTAGATAAGTTTAAAAGGGGCAGCGATGCCCGGCTATCTTTGTTAAAGGCGCACCACGTGGAATTTTCTTACGGCGCCCGGACGATTTGCCTTTAAAGAGGGACCCCCAAACAGTCAGGGTTTCCTGAAAAACACAGCCAAACTGACTTCATAGAGGAGGCCCCGGCTAAACCAGGTCCAACATTAGTACCTTGGCGCTTTTTCCTAAACCCTAAACCCTAGACCCTAAACCCTAAACCCTAATCATAGCTCTTATTCCTAAGCTAAGGGAGCCGGGCCGAGCATACCTTTCGGATTCGGAGCCTTGTGAGACGCAGTTGCAGGTTCAGGACCTCATGGTGCGGGAATGCGTTGCATGTTAGGAACTGCCAGATGCTGCGCAGCCGCCGCTAATTCGATGCTACGACCAACACTGGGACTGCGAACTAGACAAGGGCACCCAACATTCTGAAGCCTCCCTGTCGCTTAGCATTCACGCACAGTGAAGGCGGCGCTCCAGTCCCAGCAGGTCGCCCTGGAAGCTTTGGCACAGCAGGCGGGCGCCAAGCCCCAAATCCGTACTGGCGTTTGGGGTGTGGGGTTTTGGGTAACAGGGTTGTGAGCTTCATGATGCCCCACTGCTGCGGATTGAGGAGACTTGCCTCTTGACTTGGTCTCCACATGCCCGTCAAAGAGATGGAGGGGGTTCCCAAAATTCTACTATTTGCTTAAGAACCCCAAAAGAATAAACGATGACAATCCCCATATTACCCCTTAATCAGGAAGAATATTTTTATTTTTCGGGGTTCTTAAGCAACCTACTAGAATAGGGGTACCCTTTCTGGGGGTTCCTAGAAGAAGGATTATTGAAAACATTCGAGGGGGGTTCTGGTGGGGGTACCCCTACTTTGTGGAAAGACCCAGACGCTGAGGTCTTTGTAGGACAGGGATGCGAGTCATGATCAGAAGCTCCTGCTTCGATCTGAGCTAGGAAACTTTGGGGAACCCTAAACCCTAAGCAAAACAGATCAGGTTATTGTAGAGCTGAGGGATGACATAGGGCCACAGGGTTAGGGTTTAGGGTTTGGAGTTTAGCATTTTAGGCTAAGGGTGGGTCACAAGTGTGGGGTGAGGGTACCTGCACATGGTGGGTGATGTTTTATTGGTCAGACCTTTTCTGAAGCGGCACGCCACCGTCAGGTAAGGCGTGGGCTTCGTAGGTTGCATTCCTGGTGATTGGCTTGCCTACGATTTGCTTTTAAGAACCTCCCCCAAAAAATAAAGAGAGTAGTCCCTATATTGCCCTTAAGGAATTTTTAAGTCTAAATCGTAGTTGCTGGTTCCTTCTTAGAGCCCCAAGCCCTAAGCGACACGAACTTGAGAGCTCTGCATGTGCTGTACCTGGCGGATTCCCAAAACTTCCCACAATGCTATAATCCTTATTGTAGGAACCCTCAAAAAGGGTACCCTCTGTGGGGATTAAGGCTACGGGCTTGTAAGGGCCTGGCCCTGGCTCGGGCTTGTTGGTCATAGTTCTTGGGTTCGAAATTTGTCTGAGAGTGCCGGGGACGACACAGTTCACTATTGCATAAAGGGTGGGAGGCAGTGGCCCTTCCTGCCGCCCACGTGCAGGCCTCACAATGAGGAGAATGCGTGTCAACTTGAACAGCCGCCACTACAGAACTTAGCTACGCCCTGAAAAAGACGCACCCTTCTTCTATAAGACTAAGCACAAGAAACCCTGCGGCACCGCGAAGTCAGGCGGCAAAGGATAGTGACGAGACGGTGACTGTGCCTGCATCCAGTGTAATCATCTATTGGGAAAGGCGAACACGCGCTTTGTGTTCTAGGGTTCCGGGTCCTCATGAGAAGGTACCGAGAAGGTCGAGGCTTTAGAGTGCATATAGGGCCGCGAAGGTGACACCCTACGTCGCCAAAGACGTCAAAACCAAAACGATGCAATCAGTCCATGTGGTTTCCGTCAATGTCGGTCCAAAGGTAGAGTGCTCGGCACCCCGACAGAGTGCCCGAGCCGAAAGTCGACAGCTCGCCTCGAAACAAGTCACCGTTAAACATACACGACATAAAGTACAATCCCAAATTTGTTTATGCCCCCCCTCCCCCCCAGAGAAAAATAAAACCCAGATGTTGCGGGAGTAGGTCCTTTCGACCAAGTCGAAGTGCGGAGCTTCTGCCCAGCCCAGGCAAGCTTGAAGTCCGAGCTGAAGCACGTCGAAGCCAAGGAGACCTGCTGAATTTGGCCCGGAATGCCTGTCTTTTGTTGCCGTTTTAGGGTTTAGGGTTTAGGGTTTAGGGTTTAGGGTTTAGGGTTTAGGGTTTAGGGTGTACGGTTTTCTCCTCTTTTTGTTTTTTGCGGGGGGCGGGGCGGGGGGGAGGGGGATGTGGGTGTCACAGCTCGAAAGTGAAACTCCGATGGCCGCGGCTCAAGCAATGAGCTTTAGATAACCGCAAGCAAAGGCTTCGAAGACCCACGAAGCTGACTGAAACTCGATTCACAATGGCTGCCTCTGCAGAGTCCGTTGAAGCTCCGGATCGCGTGTTGTTGGAAGGCCAGGCGGATGCTGCCTATGGCTCGACATCGGCTCAGGGCCGTGAAGGGAGCCGCAGCGACGCTCCTCGCCTCTCTCCCGAGGAGGTCCTTAATGAGGTGATGCGCAACTCGGTAGGCCCTCTCGGGACATTTTAATTTTTTCCCTTATTGGGTTAAAGAGGATCATGTTGAGGAATATTTTTCAGAGGGTTTTAAGGGCCATCCGAGGCAACGCCGACGAGTACATGAAGATCATCTTGAATGCTTTCCTCAGAGGGTTGGCACCTCTCTTTGCAGAAGCTCTTGGCACCTTTGCCCTGGTGTTCACTGTCGGATGCGTGGTCACCTCACCGACTCCGTCGCCATGGGGCGCAACATCCATCGCCTCGGTACTGATGGTCATGATCTATGCCACGGGGCCGATCTCGGGTGGGCATCTCAACCCGGCGGTGACGTTCGCCATGGCCCTGTTGGGGAAGAAGTCCTTTGGAGGCATGATGAAGTACTGGCTCTTCCAGTTCATGGGGGCCTTTCTCGCCGCGGCCGTCTACAAGATCGTCTGCGCACCGCACCTGGCAGTGGTGGCCCCTGTGCCTCCCTTCAACGCAGGCTACGCCGCCGGGGGTGAGCTGCTCTACACCGCCATGCTTGTGTTCGTTGTGCTCTGCTGCGCCGTGGCAAAGAGGAACACGCCGAACCAGTTCTATGGCCTGGCCATCGGCTTCGTGGTCTTGGCGGGAGGCCATGCTGTGGGGCGCATCTCGGGGGCTGCTCTCAATCCGGCGGTCTCGGTCACTTTGGGCCTGGGCAGTGGTAAGGACCCACACTGGGCCTTGGTCTGGTTTGGTGCCGAGCTCGCCGGTGCTGCCGTGGCTGCTGGAGCTTACCGTCTACTGCGGCCAGAAGAGTTTGGGAAGTCCGCTGGCGACCAGCCAGACCTCAAGACACGCTGTTTGGCTGAAGCATTTGGGACCTTTATGCTGGTTGTCACGGTCGGCCTGAACATCGTCAGCGGATCTCGTGCCACGGCCTACTCCGCCGCTGCTGCCCTCATGTGCATGATCTACTCCCTGGGAAATGTCTCCGGTGCCCATCTCAACCCAGCGGTCACCCTAGCAGTTCTCGCTGGCGGCCGTGAGAAGATCTCGCGACATGATGCTGCAGGCTACATCCTGGCTCAGATTGCCGGGGGACTGCTTGCAGGATTGGTTTATGCCGCTTACCACATGGGCTCCGCCGTTGCGGACAAGTCGATCAAGCTCGTCCCGGGAAGTGGCTTCGACTTGGTGCAGGCCTCCATCGCGGAAATGATCGTCACGATGATTCTGGGCTATGTCGTCCTCTGCATCGCCACCGTACGGGAGCCCCATGCCAAAGACCTCTTTGGACTCATCATCGCCTCCACGGTCACCAGGACCCAGAGTAGGCCCTTATTCCCCTTTTTCTAGGGCTTGGGTTCTCTTAGAGGCCCCTTTAAACCAAAAAGGGGTACCCTTTCTTTGTTCCTAGGTGAACCCTTGGGTCACTTTAGGTCACCGGCGGGAGCTTTGCCGTGGGCTCCGTCTCGGGAGGTGAGCTGAATCCCTCGGTGGTCCTCGGCCTCATGATCGGGAACGTGGTGAACCCGGGCAAGGGGGGCATCTTGGTGGCCCATTGGTACACTTGTGTTACCCCTTTTTTGGGTTCCAGGTTTCCTCATAAAGTAGCTCCAACCCCAAGAAAGGGTACCCTAAACCCTAAACCCTACACCCTAAACCCTAAACCCTAAACGCTAAACCCTAAACCCTAAACCCTAAACCCTAGCTAAACCCTTCTTAGAATATGGTTACGGGACTACCAAGGTATGGGTCCCGTGGGAAGTTGGGTCGCCCTGCTCTTTTCAGAGCTTTTCGGCGGCCTGCTGGCCGCATGCCTCTTCCGGATGACGCACCGCGGCGAGTTCATTGAAGTGGCCAAGGACTTGGTGGCTCAAACCCAACTTTTCAACTTTTGGCCTCTTATAAGGTAGCCTTATTCTGAAATTTTGATCTTTTCACCCTGTGGGTGTTTGGGAAGTAAGAGGATGGCGAGGACAAGGATGATGGTGCGAAGGGATTGGAGAAGGACACGCATCAGAAGGAGGCCATGGACGTGGAAGCTGCTGCGTGATGCATGGCTCCTCTGAGAACTGGCGCCTGCTGAGTTTATCAAGGATGCTGCTGGAGAGATGGCGAAAGAAAAGGGAGCAAGGTTCCTGTCGCATGTCCGAGCCAAGCCATATGATCAGCAGCCCTAAGCCCCAAACCCCTAAGCCCAAAAACCCCAAGCCCCAAACCCCTAAACACAAACCCCCAGATCGCTCTCAGGAGGCCGCCTTGGAGAAGAAGCTTGGATCAACAGCTCGGCCTTTTTTGGGGGAGTTTCGGGTTTGGGGTATAGGGTACCGAAAAGACAGCACCATAATTTAGCTCAGCTGGCCGCCGGCCCTCCCCACATGGCACGAAGTGTCTAAAGCCCTAAACCTTAAACCCTAAACCCTAACCCTAAACCTTCTTAAACCCTCGCTCTAACGGGCAAGGCTGGTCCAGCGCCAGTCCAAAGAGCTGCTGGCGGAGAAAGCTGGCAAGCTGAGGGCGCAGGATCGGATGGCAAGGGAACCTCCACAGGAACCCCAAAAGGGGAAACTGCTAGGAATGAAGTAGGTATGGGGTTTAGGGGTTTAGGGTTGAGGGTTTAGGGTTTAGGGTTTAGGGTTTAGAAGGATAGGGTGGGAATATACCGGGCATGGGAGGCATGGGACCTGTAGATGAGGTGCCGGTAGTTGCATCAGGCAGGCTTCGGATGCTTGGGTGTTTAGGGTTTAGCTGCAACCCTACATCCCAGCTTCCGCGCATCCTTGAAGAATCATGTTTGGTTTTTGTCTGCTTATGTAAAGCCCACGGAAAGATTTGAAACCCTAAGCCCTAAACCCTAAACCCTAAACCCTAAATGTCAAGGCTTATGATTACTCTACGGGGAGTAGAGACCTGCCCTGCCCAGGCAGAGCTCCAGGATCAGCAGGCATCCTTACACCGGGCCAAGATCGCTGCCGACCTCGCAGGCACCGTGAAGTCTGCGTTCAGGTGTCTTGGGGTTTGTAGGGTTGAGAGTAACAATTAGAATAGGTTTTGGGGGTTATTATTGTATATTTATATTTAGGGACCATAAGGGAGTACTATTAGTAAGTCTATACCTGAGTTGCTTCAAGCTGTTTGGCTGGCTGCAGGCTGCATCTTGGCGTGGAGTCGGATCCACATACCCTAAACCCTAAACCCTAAACCCGCAAGACGAATTTTTGCAGTCGTACCCGGGGCATGGGCAAGACTCCCTCTGCCATGTCAGCCATGCAGGAGTTGCCAAGTCTTCTTACTCTCTGCTGGGCATCGCTGGGAAGAGTGTGGCAGAATTCAGTGCCCCGACTCTAGTTCACTCATAGTCTTCGGGGGCTCTACCAGAATCTTTCTTGCCCCGAAAGGTTAGTTAAGGTTAAGAGTTTTTGGCTTAAGGTTTAGGAGAAACAAAGGTTTAGGGCGGGTGGGGTGCCAAGGGCGGGTGGGGTGCCAAAGGTTCGCGGGACTCAAGTGCCCACAGAGAAAAAAGTCGATGCTAGCAAGTTGGACGTCTTCCGAAGAGCCAGTGCGTGCGTTCGTGGATCGAGTCCTTCCGTTCTTACTTTTATTTGCAATAAGATGGCGCCATTTCATCCAATAATTGACATTCCCCAGAAGCGCAGAAGCCTCAACAACACTAAACCCTGAACCGTAAGCCCAGGCCGAAAATCTGCGGGGACAGTGGGTCGTCCAGCGGTTCCAGCCATTCTAGGCTATGTAACCTAGCCGTCCCAAGAGTTACCCGACTTCTATCCAGTGGTCCAGGTGCAAATTACCCTTGAACCTCCCAGTAGGTCAATTTGAGTCTCTGGCACATACCCAAAGAGCCCAATACCCCTTAATTAAGGAATATTCCTTAAATCACAATAAGGGTCCCTTTATAATTTAAGGTATATTCTTTAATTAAGGGGTATTGGGCTCTCTGGGTAGGCTGTGCAGCTGGGGGTTCCTGTGGGCAATGGTGAAAGACGCTTTGGTCAACTGTTTCTGACTGCTTCACCCCTGCAACATGGTAGTGCTACACTACCTCCACTGCGTTCCACCAGATCTCTTTATACGATAGGTCGCAAGACTTGAGGCAAGAAGCTGTGTTCACTGTGAGCGTGCGCCGTCGACTGTAGGTAAGCCCACACCCTGAAACCCTGGAACCCTGAACCCCTGAACCCTGAACCCTAAAGCCTAAAGCCTTGCCTGCCTTGTGCGAGCGTGAAACATCTCCTAGGCAGGCCCTTGGGACATTTCATATTTTCCCCTTCTTGGGTGTAAGAGGTTCATATTCAGGAATATTTCTCAGAGGCTTTTTCAGGGCCATCCCAAGAAACCCGTAGGTCCGAAAAACCCTAAACCCTAAACCTCTGAAGCCGCTAATTTCGGAATGGTTTTCGGAGGGTTTAATAATTTAAGGGCCACCCTAAACCCTAAACCCTAAACCCTAAACCTCTGAACCCTGTGCTCCCCAGGCCTCGACGCCTTGAAAGACCAGCTTCTGGGCGGAGCGGCACGCTTCCAGCACTCAAAGGGCTCATATCCCGTTTGGGGGTTCAGGGCTTAGGGTTTAGGGTGTAGGGTTTAGGGTTTAGGGTAGTTATGAGTGGGGTTGTAAGTAAGGCAACTATATCTGGAGCCGGTCAAAACATTTTTAGGGCACGAACAATCCTACCTATAGCTACCCATGAACCCTCAAGTATAGTGACGATTCTAGTACCATCCAGCCGTTTGCTTCCGGGTTTCGGGCAGGAAGGGGCATGTACTCAGCCAGCTGCAAGGCACCGTGAACCTCCCAAGGGTGCTGAATCTCAACTACCCGATGTTAGAATAATGCGAAGGCTGAAGACTGAAGCCGGAAGCCTCCGCCCTCATCCATAGCTAGCTTCACGGCGCAGGTCTACTTTGTCCTGGTGATGCTTGCGGCATACCTTTATGTGACCCTCGGGCCAGGCAAAGGTTCAGCCATCGAAAGAGCAAACTTGGGACATTCCCCCTTAAACTAACAGTCCTTAATAGGGATTATAGTACCCCCTATTATCATCCCTACGAAGGACTGTTAGAAGATGGGGAACACCCCAAGAGCAAACACAAGACAGGCCCGAAAGCAGCAGTGGCTTCGAAGGTCTTCGAGGCTCTGAGAATTTGAGCAAGAAAGGCCTTCATTCACATGGGGGGTTTACGATGACAGGGGACCCTCTTTTTACTGTAGACCCCCAAATAGTAGCACCTTATCAATTGACCCCAATAACGTAGCCCTGATATCGTAAACCCCCATATCAGTCATGCCGATTATGTATGTGCACAAGTACATACATAACATGTAAATGTGTATATAGCATAATTGCGGAAGCTAACGTAGTGGAGCTTGCTTTTCACCCTTGGGCCCTGAACCCTAAACCCTACACCCTAAACCATGTTCTCCCCTTGACCCGGCAGTACCCGAAAAGTCCCTCCCTAGTTCGGTTTAGAACTCCCTAAAGCCCTTAGCCAGTCTGAGGACCTGGTGCCACTATCCCTACCCTGTGCTGAAGAACAAGCCGGCGGTCACCCGGGAGGGCTTCACTTTCAGCTTGTGGGAGTGCCTTGCTTGATTTTGCTGTGACGCTGCGGATGCCCTAAGTAGAAGGGGCAGTAGGGTTTAGGGGTTTAGGGTTTAGGGGTTTAGGGTTTAGGGGTTTAGGGTTTAGGGTTTAGGGTACAGTCGACAGAGGGGGAAGGGGTATAGGGTTTAGTGTTGATGATGGGCCTGATCACGTAGAAGCACAGGGGTTGTGCTTTCTGATTTTCCTTCCCCTGCAGGCTGAGACTATGCCTTCCGCTCCTTTCATGTGCTGATTTACGTGGGTCTTGGAACTTTCTGTTTGGCTGTTTGAGCATCCGAGCATCCCTGTCTGAGGATGTGCAACTTCGATAAAGATGCGCCATCGAAGGAGAACTCTGTCAAGCACCCAGGTCCCAAGCCACAGCAGGTTCAACCCTAAACCCTAAACCCCCCAAACCCTAAACGGGCCCTAAACCCTACAATTCCTGTTGAGAATCTAAGGTTTGATCCTTAGTAGTGTACAGACGAGTTACATAACAAAAGACCGAAATTAAGGGCCCATACGTCGGATCCCCTAGACAAGCTGAGCACAGGGCACCCTGGAACGAATGGACCGGTTTCCATGGGCGCACGGCCTTCCAGGTGTTACGAAAGGCGCTCCAAATGAGGGGGCTTCCGAAGATAGGGGCACCCTTTTCAGTACAATGCTCAAAACCCCAACCTCTTCTACTTAGAGGTTATAAGTGGGGTTACAGGTGGGGCAACTCCAGTTGCAACTGCTTTTCTAGGGTACTAACAACCCTACTTAACTACCCATGAACCGCCCATGAACCTTCAAGCACAACCCTTTGGGATGTCCGCCCTTGTACTAACAAGTCCTGAATAGGGACTGTCATAGGGGATTATACTATAATCCCTGTTAGTTTCAGGGGGAACATCCCAAACAACCCTTCTTAAACCACGCGCCAAAAGCAGCTAAACTCGCACCATAGCGCCTCAATCTAAACCCTCAACCCTAAACCCTCTCAGTTGCTCAGACTCCCAGATAGCGCCGAGTAAACCCTAAACCCTAAAACCTCTAAAGCTAAGGATCATGCGGGACATGCGCATCCCCTTCTTCTCCTGCCTGTGCCTTGGGTTTTGGGTTTTGGGTTTTGGGTTTAGGGTTTAGGGTTTAGGGTTTAGGGTTTAGGGTTTAGGGTTTATAGGATTACAGGGTTTAGGGGGTTTAGGGTTTATAGGGTTTAGGGTTTAGGGTTTCAGCGGGCTTCGGATTGGAGAGGGACCTCGATACCTCAAGGGTCAGGTTTTGGGGCTTAGGGTGAGGGACCTCGTGGGGTTGCTTGCATGTTCTCGGGAGCCTTAAACCCTAAACCCTAACCCTAGATCCTAAACCCTAAACCCTAAACCTTTGACTTCAGAACATGTGTCTTGAGGGTTTATCTTTCAGGAGGCTTAGGTGGTGTGCTCCCTGAAGCATATGGGGGAACATCCCAACTAGAGCCTATAGTGCAGGTGCTCGCCGGTGCGTTGGGCAGACACTGCGAGCTCGGCGAAGATTAACTTCTTGCCCTTCTGGACAGGCATTTTAGGGTTCAGGTCTCCAGCAAAGAATCAGCAACTCGAAACCCTAAACACTCAACACTACAACCCTGAACCAAAAGCTCTAAACCCCCGAGAGCTGCCATGCATGAATTGCCAGGCATTAATTCCTCAAAAGGTTTGCCCTAAACCCTCACCCCTAAACCCTAAGCCCTAAACCCTAAACCCTACGCCACCAAAAGCAAGAAGCAACTCAACCCTGAGCTTTGGATCTCGGCTTTCTGGGGTGCCCTCGAAGCGCGAAACGTTGGGTTCCGAGTCAGCGGTTGATCAGTGGCATGAAAGCTCACAGACAAGAAGAGTTTAGGGTTTGGGGTCGCCTTGCCGCAAGATCTGGTAGATAAGAACCCAAGGACAAGCAGCTCAGAAGCCCAGGATCGAATTGGATTTGAGCTTGTGGTTCAAGCCTCTCACTTTGCCTCGAGAACGGCAGTCACCTTCAACCACTTGATACGTACCCCCGCGAATCCTGACCCCTTTGCCTTCCCAAGCTAAAGCCAACTTCCAGCTTCAACAGGGCTTGCGACGATTTGCACCGTGCAGGCGTGTTCCTCGTGACATTCCTGAATGCCCTCACCGCTGCAGCTTGGTTTGCGCAGTCTCCGGCTTTCCTAACACTTATTGAAGGTTTTTGGGGGAAACCTGAATAGTTTGAGAGCCTGGCATGGTGTCCCGAACTGTTTGCCGATGTGTGGCAGTGCGGTATGATCGAATTTGTTGTGGGCTCAGGTCCAGAACTTTGCTGCAACAAGCCCTATAGGCCCTGAACCCTTGGTTCCTCTACGGCTTCATACGCAACGAGCCTGTGTTTAAAGGCTGCCGGCATGATGTCCTAATTCACCTTCGTAGAGTTCCTTAAAGCGCAGACTTAGGAAATGTTTTGATGTTGTCACCATAAAAGATTCTTGGGTTAGTTGTGTGCCCTAGACATCCATAGACTCACCGTGAGACCAGAGCTTGTATTCGGGATGCCATGGAGAGGATGTTTCAAGTTTATGGGCGTAAGACTTTGTACCCGGCCTGGTTCCCGCCAGCAGGCCTCTTTCTATGTGACCGCTCTCATCTACATGTTCATGGCTGCAAACCATCGCCAGCTCATCCGACGGATCTATGGCATGCCGCACGGCGCCTTGCCAAGCAGAAGGCATCTAGGCATGTAGCGTCAACAGCTTTCGCAAAGGATATTTCGGCAACGGGGTGTGGCAGGTGGTATACCCTGCAGCTGCCCCGTCTAAGATAAGCCATGAGGAGATAAGTTCGGCACACGAGCGGGTCCATAACTGAGACAACCAGATCCATGAAACATGAAGGCGTATCAGTGCGCTCCTCCTTCCTCAGCCACAGAAGAAATCTTAAGTTGGCGTTGCCGGCGATGGCATTGACAATGCGTACGGGGCGAGAGTTGAGGATTTACCAAGCACCACCCTGGGCTCCAGGCTCAGAGGGCTGCGAGGGCTACAGAACCCTGCCCCATAGCCGTTTTGGCTGATGAAGGCTCCTCGCTGACATGCGTGGCTGTGGGCCAGGTGGCTTCCGTTGTCGCAACCCTGTCCTCGCAAGCAATGGCCTGAACGGGGCTTGCAAGGAATGCCCAACCTTCGCCCCGGCTTGTTGCAGGTGCGGGCACCACTTCCCATCGTTGACAAGAGTTGTATATCATCTTGCGCCAGCCCTTGCACTGCAAGGCTGCTCGCTAACCCTGTGGGTCAGGGCCGAGGCGCCTCTGCACATGCCTCCCGGGGCGGTCCCACTTTGCGCTCCATCTCTGTTCCTGAACAAGAACCCAATGCAGTCTGCGTTCGGTTCGGGCCCCATACTGTATAGTAGTCTCCTAATTTCAGGTATGATGATAATAAGGCACTCTTGCAAGCCCATGAAGCCACTGATACGGCACGAGGCATGAACTATGCAAGTATTGATTGCTACTTGACTTCGGGGTTACTTTTTTGTTCAAGAGGCCAGAGCAAAGCGTCCTGTGCCTCTCCCAGATGAGTTCAAGGGCAGGTTTCCGCCAAGCTTTCAAGACTCGACAACTCCTGTTAAAAAAAAACACACTAAGGCACTTGGAGGACCTACACCGAGGACTGGGTCCCAGCAACAATCAGACAGCAGATTTTGGCAGGTCCCCACATGAAAGCCCCTCTTAAATGCTCACAAGAGGGGCAGGCCAACAAATCAGAAAGGCCAGAGCATTTGAAATTCGACACGCGTTGCACGCATGTGTCTGTAACCGAACAAGGCCACGGCTCTGTCAGCCACATTTGCTTCAGCTTTGACAGGCATCACACGGGGCTCCTTCATTTAGGGCCTTGAGTGTGTTGGTGGTCCTTTAGGGGGCGGTGCTGGGGGCCGTGTGAGCAACCCCAAACCCTGAACCCTAAACTCTAAACCCTAAACCGTAAACCCTAAACCCGCACAAGAGGACTGCTGCACTTGGATGTGGTGCTCTTGCTGCGCCACGATGCAGGAGGCCATGGAGCGACTGGGCTTCTGAGATGTCTCACTCCTGCTCTTTACTTGGAGGTGCAAGTGGGGCTATGAGGAGGGTTTAGGGTTTAGGGTTTAGGGTTTAGGGTTTAGGGCTACTTGGAGGTTTATGGGAAGTTATAAGCGGGGTTATAAGAAAGGTAACCAAGCTAACTATACTTGATAACTTTACCTAGGGCACTGAAAAATCCACTTATAACTACCCATGAACCTCCGAGTAGGGGTCCATTGTGCCCCCCCAGCACAGTTCGACAGAGTTGATCTACACAAAGACGGCAAGCAGCGCAGGAGTTTTGACGTATGTTGATGTGGAGTCTTTTGGCTTCGGGGCTGCGGTAAAGGAGGTGGGACTCGATGTCGATGCCGTCGGATACGAAGCCTGCCGATGCTAGCTTGGCCGTTGCAACCAAGCACCATGAACTAAACCCTAGACCAGTGTGGTTACGAGGCTGCTAGGCAGGTGGCAAAAACCCCAAGAGTCTCCTCGCTTCAGGGCCCTCAGGTGATTTTTGTCTACAGGCAATCGCGCACGGCAGCTCCCATCTACCAGGCCCACACCCTACACATTAAGCCGAAAGCCCAATGACCCACCATCAAGGATTCAGTACGTGGACCCTGTGAACAAGCCGTGGCAGCATCCCGCAGCGCATTTTTTCTGCTGCTTTTGTTTTTGCTACGGGCCTTGTCTTCCCAAATATGCTGATACCCCCACGGCCCCCACGTTGCCTCAATTAATAGGGCTACGGCCACTGACCCTACAACTCCCAAACCCTACTGGCAAGCGTGTTATGCTGAAAGACGCCGATAGGCAGGCAAGATAGTTCCAAACGCAACATGTCATTTAGTGAAATCCCCCTCTCTATCCAGCACCTGCCATGTGTGCAGGTCTTTCATTTCGTGTAATCCTCGGCTTTCAGTTTGGGGTGCGGTGCGCGGCGTATTGTTTAGGGTTCCTGAGTCCGTGTCGGTCAGTGGATCGTTTGCTTGGCTTCCATGGGCCCTGGATGCCATGAGGGGCGGCCACTTGGAGGGACACGCAATGGTCAATCTTTCCAGGGCTTCAGGCCGAAACCCTAAACCCTAAACCCTTAACCCTAAACCCTTAACCCTAAACCCTGAACCCTGAACCCTGAACCCTAAACCCTAAACCCTGAACCCCTCGGAAAGCCCCCCACTTCACTAAAGCCCTAGGCAGAGTATGGTCGACTCGGTGGTGCCCTCGGCCTTCCAGACCGAGAAGGAGCCAGAGGCGCAAAAAAGCAGTACATTCTAAGGGTTTTGTTTAGGGTTTCTTAGGTTTTTTGTAGGGTTTGTTTAGGGTTTGAGGCGCGAGACCCGGTTTGCTTAGGGTTTTTTTTTGCTTTCGGGGGCGAGGGTTGAAAACCAGGTTTTAGGGCTTCAGGGATGCAAAGGGGGTTTAGGCTTCAGGGCTTTTAGATTTAAAGTTTAGGGCTTTAGGGTTTGGAGCTTCAGGTTTGAGAGTTTCGCGGTTTAGGGTTTGGAGTGTAGAGGGAGGGGGTTTGGAGTGTTGGCGGTTTGGGGCTGGAGGGTCTGGGTTACAGGGTCCTTTAACCCAAGGTTGCCCGACACTCCCCACTGCTCCCTGGGCCTCCCCAAGGTTCCCCAAGGTTCCCCAAGGTTCCCCACGTACCTACCCCCCCCCCCCAAGAAACTCCCTACCTTAAGAACCCTGCAATTAGGAGTTGGTGTTCCCCCTTATACTAACAGTCCTTAATCGGGATGAAAGCTATGTCTGAAAGAGGACCCGAGATGGTCATATTTGATAGCCATAGGATTCACACTTTGTGGGCTCGAAGGGTCATCAGATTTCCCCTTAGTTGGCCCAAAATTGGGTTTGGGAAGGGGGGTGGGGGGGGGAGGGGGGGGGGGCTCCAGGCTAAGCCCAAAGAAGGCTTTAGGGTTTAGGGCAAGTTGGGGGTGTGTAGGGTTTAGGGTCGATGGCGACGTGCAAGATTCTACTCCTTGGCCACCAGAAAGCGCAAATCATGAAGATGAGGGGCCTGACAAGCCTCATCCCTAGCAAAACTGAATCTCCGGATGCTTCTATGGGTATTTCCCAAAATAGGGGCACCCCTTTTTATACCCCAAATAGAATGGAATCCCCCAAAAGGGACCCCATGGAATCCCCTAAACGGAACCCCAAAAAGGGTACCCCTAACACAGCCCTAAATCCTACACCCCTAAATGCTAAACCTAAACCCTAAACCCTAAACCCAAAAAGGGTACCCCTAACACAGCCTGTGCAGGGGGGGAGCGTGGAGCGGCGCCAAAACACCAGCTGCTGCTGAGAGGCTGTAAGAGATGTGGCGTCGGCTTCATGCTGAGCTCTAAGGGTTTAGGGTTTAGGGTTTAGGGTTTAGGGTTTAGGGTTTAGGGTTTAGGGTTTAGGGTTTGGCGAGGACGTTCTGCAAGCCTGCTAGGGTTTAGGGTTTAGCTCACCAGTATACATAAACATCTTCGCTTCACTACGCAAGATAAGTCGTGTTTCGCAAGTCATCCACCCTTCTATTGAACCTCTCTAAGCCCGAAGCCTCCAAATCTGAGCCTAACTACTTGGAGGTTCATGGGTAGTTATAGGGTCATAATTCTAACTGGTTATAACCTTTTTCAGGGTACTATAACCCTACGTATAACTTCGCATGAACCTCAAGGTGAGCCCCAAAGCTCCGCTGAGCTCGGCGCGCGCGTCAGCAGAAGCCGCAGCCAGGGCAGAGATCGACTGCAAAGGGCAGAACACAAAGATCGCGCGAAAAGGCTTGGAGCTGGGGGGGTTTCCGAAAACAGGGGTACCCTTTTTGCGGGGGTCCCTTGAAGGGGATTCTATACTATTTGGGATATAAAAGGGGACCCCAAAACAGATCCCAGTGTGTGGGTCCAGAGCCACGGCGTCTAGGCTTGGGACTGTGCGTGGGGGCTCTGCTTGGGACGATTCTGCCCGTGCCAACTACACTGATAAACGGCTGCATTTTGTTCAATGATATTTGGGCATGGTAGGGCTGGCTCAAGCTTGTCTCTAGGGTTTCATGATGAAAGCGGGCTCATGACAGCACCTCGGCGATGGCGAGTGATCTCCAAAGCCCTGTGTGAGTTATCCCCGCAGTACTCGTTTGGAATCCAGAACTCAGCCTCGAGAAGATGGGCGAAGTCCAGCAGTGCCCTTAAGACCAATTGAAGCACCCCCTTTCAGAAGAAAAAGGACCATTTCGAAACAACATGGGGGGGGGGGGGGGTATTGTAAGATGATCATACAACTTGGGGGTCTAAGTTACTTGGAGGTTCATGGGTAGCAATAAGTTGGGGTTATGAGTAGGGTAACAATAGTTATAACTGGTTATAACCTTACTTAGGGCACTTATCACCCTACCTATAACTACCCATGAACCTTCAAGTAGCCCTCAACCCTAAACCCTAAACCCTAAACCCTAAACCCTAAACCCCGGTACCCATGAACCTTCAAGTAGGGGTCCCTGACTGTCGTAAACCCCCCCCCCCCCACATTTGAGTCAAAAGACACTCGCAGGACGCCACAGCAGGGACAGACGCGCGGCCGCGCTCAGACCGAGGCACCCTTGAGAGCTTGTTTTTGTTTGCATCAGGGTTTGGGGTTTAGGGTTTAGGGTTTAGGGTTTAGGGTTTAGGGTTTAAAAGTGCAGCGTTTGCACCTGAGCCCCACCCTCTAAACTCCAGACCCTCTAGACAAGCGTCGGGCCTTGTCCCACAGCGAAGGCGCTGCCGACGATTCTGCTCAACGAGGCACAGCATGCTTGTGCCAGTTGAGGAGAGGCTTTCCCATAGCCCCCTCAGAATTATTTTGATTTTGTTTTCTATAAAACCCAAGGGAACATTCAGACATTACTATTTTGTAATAAAGCCCCGGGGGGAATTTCTTGTAAGGGTTCTAAGGTAAGGGGATCATAGCTTCAGATGTTGAATGCTTTTTTGGGTTTAGGCTCACAAAAAGGACTCTACTCTAAGACGCCGGGGCTCATAAGCCCTAGGCAGACAGGTGCCGAGTGTGAGCTGTAGACCTCTTCTTCCCCTAAACCCTAAACCCTAAACCCTAAACTCTAGAAAATGGGACGCTGTGGGAGTGCACTTTTTCCGTAAAAAAAAACATGCAAATCCTAAAAACAACCTAAAAACACACGAAAAGCGTGAAAAAAACAAAAAACACACACAACAAATCCCCACAAAAACCAAAAATAAAAGAACCAAGAAAACAAGAAAACAATCCTGAGGGACTCTGTTGGGGAGCCGGACCCCTGGGAAGAGTCTCTCAGGATTGTTTCTTGTTTGTTTTTTTTGGTTTTTTGGGGGTTCTTGTGTAAGAAAACAAAAAAAACCAAAAAAAACAAAAAAACCAATCCTGAGGGACTCTGTTGGGGAGCCGGACCCCTGGGAAGAGTCTCGCAGGATTGGTTTTTTGGGTTTTTTTGGGTTTTTTTGGTTTTCTTGGTTTTTTTGGTTTTTGGAGGATTTTTGTGCAAGAAAACCAAAAAAAAACAATCCTGAGGGATGTTGGGGAGCCGGACCCCTGGGAAGAGTCTCTCAGGATTGTTTTTTTTGGTTTTTTTTTTTTTTTTTTTTTTTTTTTTTTTTTTTTTTTTTTTTTTTTTTTTTTGTTTTTTGGTTTTTGGAGGATTTTTGTGTATTATTGGAGATGTTTCTGTATCATTTCCTTTTGTACGGTTTTTCGGTATCTTCTGAAGGGTGTTTTTGTTGGGCCTTCTTTAGGTTCTTTGGTGTTATTTCCTTTTGTACGTTTTTTGTTTGTACAGTTGTTTCTGTTATTTGTGTTGTGTGTGTGTTGTTTATTTCTGAGTGTCCTTTTGTACGTGACAAACGCGCTAACATGGACAATCAAGCACACCGCATTACCAAAAAAAATCGAATCCAGCAAAATCTCGAGAGTACCCAAATTTCCATATAGTCAATCACGGCCCAATACGCAAGACATGACATCTATCCTGAAAAACTATACCTTAGCTAGGATATTTCAAGCAATCATCCCCCAATAAGCAAACCCTAATATCTATACTAAACACTGTACCTTAGCAACATATTTTAAGACATCACGCCCTAAGGCTCCTACCAATTTAATACGGTTCCTATCAATTTAAACAGCGGTCTTATTCATGTTACTGGGATTCGCAAAGGTATAGTTCTTGTTAAAGGATCCTATTGTTTTTCAGGCCTATTGGTTCCTATTCATTTTAGTAAGATTCATTCTCGTCCTAATGGGATTCCTGTGAATTATAACCCGGTTCTTTTTGATTTGTCAAGGGTTCCTATTCATTTTAATAGGCGTCCTTCCTATTACCTGTTTTCCGGTTCCGATAATTTAATAGAGGATTCCTATTTATTTTCATAGGATTCCAATAAAGTTTCATAGGGTTCCTAATTACTTTAAAAAGGCCCCTACTCATGTAATAAGATTCCTATCCTTTTGTTGTCAGATTCTTATTCATGCTAATGGGATTCGTTTTAATATTAATAAGGATCTCATTCACTTTAAAGGGATTCCTATCGATTTAGGCTCATGTTCATTTTCGTAGGATTCTTATTATTTTTCTAGGGGTTCACATTTTTTTTATAGGGGTCCGATTGATTCGTGTTAATTGTAGTAGGGTTCCTCTTCAGTTTAACAGGGTTCTTGTTAATTCTACGAGGATTCTCCTTAATTTTGAGGGGCCTCCAATTCATATTCAGAGGCTTCCTATTGACTTTACGGCGCCGATTAATTTAAAATAGGGTTCCTATGGATTTAAATGGAGGATTCCTATTGTTGTTTTTAATAAAGTTGGCCCATTTATTTAGAAAACGGGGACAGTAACTCAGGTCAGGACATACACTGTATCGCTGCTTTGTGTTGGCGTACTTGCATGTTATGCATGTCTCGTGATTTTGTTTATATACAATACGGGTACGTTGCGAGAGTGTTTTTAAAATGTCTTTCAATAAATGGAAAAAAGTGCACTCCCACAGCGTCCCGGTCTCAAACTCTAAAGGTGGACTTCGGAAGCCTCCAGCATCCTTAGACCCTGAAGCCTAAACGCGAGGTTTAGGGTTTGGGGTTAAGGGTTTTATTTAGGGTTTAAGGGTTTAAGGGTTGAAGGGTTTAAGGGCTTAAGGGCTTAAGGGCTTAAGGGCTTAAGGGTTTAAGGGTTTAGGGTTTACCTTACAGAAGAAGGGGCTGTCGAGAAGGGTTCGGGAGGTGCTCTACACCCGGATTAAAACTTTGAAGCCTCGTCTTTTTGAGCCATCAAGCATCGACAACATCAGAAGGCCCACTTGAAGGTTCATGGGTATATGTGCGGTTATAGGCACCCGAAAGAAGGTTTTAACCCTAAACCCTAAACCCTAAACCCTAAACCCTAAACCCTAAACCCTAAACCCTAAACCCTAAACCTAAACCCTAAACCCTAAACCCCCACTTATCACTCTAGTTACCCTACTTATGACTACCCATGAGCCTCCAAAGCACAGCTGGCCAGGCAGAGGAACCCAGCGACAACACAGGCACCCTGGCAGGGCGGTGCCCATGCCTAGGGTTTGGGATTTGGGGTTTTTGGGTTTAGGGTTTAGGGTTTAGGGTTTAGGGTTTAGAGTTTAGGGTTTAGGGTTTAGGGTTAGGGTTTAAGGCTTGGGTACTAAAGTTAAAGGATAGGGTCTCAAGGGCGGATTCATGGGCAACACTGACAGGTGGGATGGATTCAAGGTGGTACGAACTCTATGTGATGGAGGTAGCGAACACGAGGGCTTTTTCACCTTTGATTCTGTTCCCTGGGCTTCTTATTAAATAGACTTCGTAACCGCCCGGGATAATAGCAAAGTAAAGTCTGAACCGGGTTTTTGGGGTCCATAGGGTTTAGAGGGTTTATAGACCCCAGCTAGGAACTTTCTGCGGTTTTGTTGTTCGGCTTCTGAAGATTCGAGCCTCAAGCCCAACTTGGTCAGAGGTGTAGGGTTCAGCATGGGATGTTCCCCCCTATACTAACAGCTCCTTAATACTGATTATAGTAGGGGTACGATAATCCCTATTAAGGACTGTTCGTATAAGGAATCAACATCCCAAGGTCTAGCGTTTCGAAAGTTTAGGTCAAAAAGACTTGAATGATCTAAACCCTTCCGATTCCCAACAGCTGCCCGAAATAGCATCAGAAAGTTACAGTTCATTCAATCTCGGAGGTTTTCGGGAGTCAACAGGGCAACGGCACATCAACCTACCACAACTTGAAACCTGCAAAAATCCCAAGAAATCCAAACCCCAATCCTTGGACATCCGCTAGGAGGTTTAGGGTTTAGGGTTCAGAACCCTTAATCCCTAAACCTGCGTCGGTATGACACGCTGGTGAGCCCCAAGAGAGAAATCGAGAAGTCTTTGGGAAAGCCCAATTCAACGCTTGGGAAGGTGGGCTGATTCCGCGAAATCCTCCCCCATTGCGACCTGGCTTCAAGTAGGGTTTAGGGTTTAGGGTTTAGGGTTTAGGGTTTAGGGTTTAGGGTTTAGGGTTTAGGGTTCGAGGATAGAGGTTGCCAGGGCCCTTAAGAAGCCAATGCAAGCAAAGGGTTGGATCTGCATCCTTTGGGGCTGAGCGTTTTGCTTTTTGTTGTTGTTTGAGAGCTTCGGTTGCTCGGTTTAGGGTTTTGGGTTTTGGGGTTTGGGGTTTAGGGTTTAGGGAGGAGTAATCAAGAGTTACTGGCAGGGTTCACGACAGCCTTAGCTAGTAAGCAAAGTATGTCGCTTCCTTGATATGTGACCTTATGCGCGCTCTATGCTTTGCACTGGCCCTTTGCAAGCCGCGGCCCTCTTCCGAAGTGGCAATCGTCCCTAAACCCTAAACCCTAAACCCTAAACCCTGAACCCTGAACCCCTGAACCCTAAACCCTAAACCCTGAACCCTGAAACCCTAAACCCTAAACCCTGAACCCTAAACCCTGAACCCTGAACCCTGAACCCTGAACCCTAACAAAGACTGCTTGGCATACGTTTATGGGTCTAGGGTTTCAGGTTTTAGGGTATCGGGACCCGACTTCGGAATGGCGACGAGTTCTTTGTTGCCACCTCGGGGGTTTTCCGAATTGAGGGGTACCTGACGGGGGGTCATTATTTTGGTAAAAAATCCTACTATGTGGGGGTCGATATTATGGACGCCTGATTTCCGTAAATCCCATATGTCTGGGGGCATGATATGTATGAGAGTTGGCAGGTTCAGCTCGAAGAACATGATTTCAAGCTACGATCGTTCACTATACTTCACAGTCTCCTCCGTTTTGTGGGTTGCGAGACCAAGCTGCTTTAGGCCGTCTGTCGTTTCTTTCCTGTCTTCGCTGCCACATGTGCGGTTGGGTCGCTGAAGCTCTAGCAGCCTGTCCAAAAGGGCTTTGAAGACTGGCCTTGTGGTTTGGACGTGCGGTGGTTCGAGGCAGCATGCGCTCCATCTGGCGATTCCATTCTGCCTGTCCACCATGTGTATATTCCGAGCACACTTCTTGCGCCCATGTAAGAACCTTACTTAAGCGCCTGGCGTGCAGCACAGTCAGCTAGGACACTCAACCCCCTAAACCCTAAACCCTGCAACCCTAAGCCCAGAAGCCCATAGGCCCATAAACCCCAAAACCCTAAACCCTAAACCCTAAACCCAAAATTCTGAAACGAGGACCCACAGCCTCAGCCTTCCTCGCCTGGGCTCTGCAAAGGCTCGGTGGGCAGGGAGGGAGTTCCGAGATTTGGCGACTTAAGGCAGGGTTACGGGTTTGGGGTTCAGGGTTTGGTGTTTAGGGTTTCGGGTGTAGGGTTTCGACCCGGGAGAAGTGCGAAGCCTGTTGCAAAAGGGTTTAAGGTTTAGGGCTCAACCCCCAGGAGCTCTTGACAGCATTCCACAGAGAGGTAAGGGGACAGGCAAGGTGTATTGGGCCCCTGGGAGAAAAAGCATCTTCCTGTCAGTCCGACCGCCCATCGTCGAGCCCGCATCACGGGGCCCGGCCCATGATGATGCAACTTGTCATCACCATCTGGGGGCTTCCCAATATAGCGGTACGCCTGATACACCCCAGAAAATACTATAATCCTTAGTATAGGAACCCCAAAAGGGTGCCCCTATTTTCGGAGACCCCCGTCTGGCTCCGTAAGGGTGTAGGGTTCTGGCTCAGGTTTTCGCCCTCTAGCTCCAGTAGCTCGGAATCATTCGTTTAAAAGAGTCACTAGGTAGTGCAGCACGTTGACGACAAGTTTCACCAGAGATAATACGGGGGCCTTCCGGAATGAGGGGTACCTTATTGGGGTCCTTATGATAAGGGTATCCTACTATTCGGAGGGGTATTTTAGGGTTGCCCTGTTTTGGTAGACCCCTATATGCGTAGTGCTGAAAGGGGGCGGGGGTTTTGCTGAATCATCCATCTCCCCGCCTGCCGTTCATTTCAGCCTGCTTCTTTCTCTTGCCCGCTGTTGCCTTACTGTCTGTTGGAAAACATTTAACTCTTCTAGTTCTCTGCTACATCCTTCCGCAGTGTTGATGTCGTTCCCCCTTGTCTCTCTTTGTTTCGTGCTCCGGTTGACTCTCTGTTTCATGGCTGTCTCTCTCTCTTCTCTGGTTCTGTTCTTTGTTTGTATTTGGACGTAGTTGCTGTGCAAGTTGGGGTTGCGGGTGGTGGTAGGGGTGTAGGGGTGGGGGGTGGGGGTGGGTGGGAGGGGGGGGGGGGGGGGGGGGGGGGAAAAGTCCTCCAAAGACTCATCCTCAACAGAATTCCCGATACAAGCCCAAACCCGAAACCCTAAAACCGAAGCTCCAAGGAGAACATTAGAGTTCTAATGATTAGACTACAAACCCTGCTTTGCGGTTCGGCCGGCTATGCGGGAGCGAAAAACCCTAAACCCTTTACCCTTTACACCCGAAACCTTAAACCCTAAACCCTGACACCCATGCCTGAGGACCCACAGCCTGAGTATGCCCCAGTCTAACTCTTCGGTCCGGGCTTCTTCGGCACCTCTGGCCGCACTGGGCAGTGGGTTTAGGGTTTAGGGTTGAAGAGCAAGGTTCCCCCCCCCCCAAGCCTCGGCCCAGATGTTGCAACTCCTCAGCCCTTATACACCCTGAAAGCCCTAAACGCTGTGAGCGCCTGTAAGCCCTTGAAACCCAAAGCCCTGAACCCGGAATCTGGTCAAGCATGTAAATGTAACCGGGGTCGCCTGCCTCAGCCTCTGAGAGTTCAGCTGGGTTTCGAGGGAGTACTACACATTCCAGGCCTTGCGATTTGGGTGCCGCGGCACGGATGCAGTTCCTGGTGTATAGAAAAGGGGAAGTGGACCCAGGAATCCGGGTCTCAAGAAAACCCAACTTCGGGATTGCCCAATTCTGAGTCATACATGGCCATACTTGGTGGTCACAATGAGAACCCTAAACCCTAAAGCCTAAATCTCTCTGGGAAGAGACCGATGCTTGATGCTGAGGACACTCGTCCCGCCGAGTCTTCGGGAGCTTCATCAGAGTCCCTGCCAATTGTTCGAAGGCCCCGGGTCGTACAAACGACATTCACTGGTGCTTGGCATGTGGAGGTTATTTTGGGGGTCCTTTTTTATAAGGGCTACAAAAAGCAGGACCCCTCTTTGGGCCCTAATTAGAGAACTACTGTGGGCAAAAGTACAGAGTGCATTCACATCCCGAAGCGCAATCTGCAGGGAAAGTGCGCGAATCCGACCAGCAGCATCAAGCAACAGAGTCTAAAGTTTCGGAGCCCGTAAAGAATGCAAATGCATGTTCGAGAATTGGGTTTGTGCTCAAATGTCTTGAACTCAATATGTACAAAATTAGAAATAAGCACACGCATATATACATATATATATATATAGGAATTCCCATAAATACATCTACATGTTCTTGTGCATTTGCATGGTTTATGTCGTTGGGCTTTCGACCCTAGAATCCAGAGGGGCGCCAAAAGCGTCACCCTGAGACCGAAGGCCCAAAACCTTCAGCTCTGAAACCCCGAAACTCTGAAACCTGAAAGAGGTTAGACCCCCATGACCACCCCTAAATTCCTAAACCCCAAACCTGTCCAGCCATGACCACCCCTAGGTTCCTAAACCCCCCCAAAAGTTTAGGGCTTAGGGCCCGGCTTGGAGGTTCATGGGTAGTTATAAGTAGGGTTATAACAAGGAGGGTAACTATAGTTAGAAGCCGATTGAGGATACATATAACACTATGTATGACTGCCCATGAACCGCCAAGTAGCCCTAAACACTACACCCCCTAAACCCTACACCCCCTAAACCCCCAAAAACCCTAAACCCCCAAACCCCTAAAGCCCTAAACCCCTAAAGCCCTAAACCCCTAAACGTAGAACTACCCTAAACCCTGCCAAGTACGGAGGCGGCCTGGCCGATTTCCAAGCCACAAGATGACCATCGAGAAGAAGATCAGCCGCCAGGGCCTCTTTTAGGGTTTAGGGTTTAGGGTTTAGGGTTTCTGGTCTCGGCATGGTGTGGGGGGGAGTTAAGGTTTATTGGGGTTTAGTGGTTCGGGTTTATTAGGGTTTATTAGGGCCTCTTAGGGTTTGTTAGGGTTGATTATCGTTCATTAGGGTTTAGGGTTTATTGGGGTTTAGGGTTTACTCATGGCTACATTGCCTCGGGTTGATCTGCATCTTGAAGATGGGGGGGGCTGTGCGCGGGCCTCAGTCGTGACGACTGCGGTGTTTGGATCCGGCTCGGGCCAGTTGCAGAAGAGGTTCCCCCCAAAGAAGTTCATGATTTAGAGAACCGCAGGCAGTGGTGAGGAGACCTCCTGCACAAGAGAACGAGGCCCTAAACCGTAAACTGCCCTAACCCTAAAGCCCTTGTTTGGCCCATAGGTTTTAGAGGGCTGTGATCTCCTTTGTGCGCCTTTGTTCACAAGTCTTGGCGGGTTGGCGGGTCTCAGTTCCCTTGCCGGTTTAGGGCTTAGAGCCGGTTTTTTGTTGAGCCTGGGAAACTAAGCCTTACATCCTGAGGGATTAGGGGTCCATTGGCAACTGCGGGCTCAAAGGGCTCCGGAAGAGGGTTTTTGTGGGGTCAGGTCTCAAGCCATCTTCACAGGGTCAGTTCTCCAAAATATGGTCAGGGACCATGATTTAGAGAAATTGACCACATAAAGGGGGGACTCCCCATTCAGAATTATGAGGTGGTGTTGGTGGCCAGGCCCCATTATTGGGTTCAGATCATTGTGGCGCCAAGGGCGAACCCAAAACAAACTAAATCCTTCTAACTGTAAGCCCTTATAAGCCCTGTAAGCCCTACATCGTTTTGCGGTTCAATGCTTATAGAGAAAGGTCTAGGGTTTCGGGGTTAAGGCACCCGAACCACAAAGAGTAAGCTTTCACTCAGCCCTGAAATCGGAGCCGATTCTATGTGAATGGGCGTCCTGTAACATGCAGCGAGTACAGGAACTGTAGTTCCATCGTAGTTCCGGCTTCCTTTGTGAATACATTCAACCTGTAGGCACGCCTTACACTGTAAAGCTAAATCCTGACCCCTAAACTCCATTGACACGAAGCCCTATATAAACCCTCAACCCTCAACCCTGAACCCTGAACCCTGAACCCTAAACCCTGTCCCCCTGCACTCAAGGATTGCTCGAGAGCCCGGAGCCAGGGTCGGATCCCCGGAGCATACTTGGAGGTTCAGGGTACTTAGTAACCCAACTATAGGGTTTCGGGTTTAGGGTTTAGGGTTTAGGGTCACAACCCAATTAGAACCCTATTCGGCTACCTTAAGGGGCTTAGATGTGGGTTATAGCTACTCTTATAATTGGGTTACCAAGTACCCCGAACCTCCAAGTAGGCCTTTGAGAAGGTTTGAGGTTGGGATGCTCCCCCCTCTGCTATAATAGTCCTTCATAGGGATTCTAGTATCCCCTATTATAATCCTTCTTTAAGACTGTATTAGTATACGGGGAACATCCCAAGTTAGAGGGCTTTAGGAGGTGTGAGGGCGTTAAAGTTTCAGGGCTTTCGTAGGTTTTAGATGCGGTTTAGGGATCCAAGGGCGCATGCAGAAGCAAGTATACCTAGGACCCAGAAAAGGCCCTTATTCCCTTTTTTCAGGGTTTAGGTTCCCTTACTCACCCCTGGTATTTGTAAGTTACTCCTGGGTGTAGATACTGAACGCTTCGGGGGTAAGATTTGGAGTCTTGGACTTTCATCGCCAGATTCTGGTTCCCCCTTATGCTATCAAGAACAGAGGGATACCCGTTTACACCCCGAACGCAAAGAATCCTCCCCAAAAAAGCGTACCCCTACCATCAGAAACCCCTGTTAAAAGAGCAAGCTTAAGGTTTTCCCTGTGGCGATTAGTCGAAGATTCGAAGGGCTTTGAGGGTTGAAGGTTCGAAGACTTCCAAGGGCTGCCAAGACCTAAACCCTAAACCCGAAACCCCAGGCTCAGGCGCCTCGTTCTCTGTCACTTTGTGGGACCAAGGATAGGGGGATGGAAAGCGAGCTGCCCCCCAGCATACCTTTCTGCTGCCAGCGAAGACCTGCCATAGTAAACGCGGTAGGTAGGTTGCTTAGTGGCATTCGTTCACGGAAAGGCACATGCAGATCGGGCAAGAAGGGCGCACCAAGCTGGGTAAGTGACAACTCCCAGGCAGTGTGAGGAGCAGCGCCGATCTCAACTACTGGGTTGCGGGTTTGGGGTTTTTTTGGTTCAGGGTTTAAATCCTGGCACGAAGCAGCTTCCAGGCTCAAAAGGGTTTAGGGTTTAGGACTGAGGGAGGTTTGTGCGGGTGTTTTTCCGGGGCCCAATGTGGTCCGGATGTTTTGGGTTTGAGAGATCAAGACTCGGGCCGATACTGCAAACTCAGGCATCCAAGGGGCCTGGGTATGCTTTCCAAAGACGCAGATGGGAGGGTGGAAGGGTTCATGGTGATTGCTATTAAATATGGGGGGGTCGAACAATTACGAAAAGTATTCCATGATGGTGCCTTTGTAATTGTACTAGAATAAACCCCTCAAAACCCTATTCTAATATCAAGGCCCCAATGGCCCTATGTTAGTTGTAAGGGGTAGGTTACAAGTAGGGCTCCGTGGCCCTAACACAGCATCCTCGCAAAAATGACCTCTGCACATCTGCTCCAAGCGGAAGGGTGACATTGGTGAATATATATATATATATATATATGTATGTTTCTACGTGGCGATGGTCTTTGAAGCCTACTTAAAACGGGACAACGCGGAAACAAGCCTTTCTTTGTCCAAACATGTTTTAAACATAATGCCCCCCTGGTGAGTTGTGTCAAGGGTGCTGCATGTTTCAGGGCCGTCTACCCCTAAAACCATCACGTGGAGGTTTACTGGTAGTTACAAGTAGCGTTATAAGTGGGATAACTTTAGTTGTAACCTTATTTGCCGTACTTGCAACCCTTCTTGCCGCTACCCATGAACCTTCAAGTAACAAGCCACTACAGGGCTCATCCCGCATCTGCCTGCGTCTCTCCGCGGGATGCGGAACACGTGGTGCTGGGCCCCCAGAGTGCAGGGTGTAGGGTGCAGGGCTTGTAAGGCCTCGGGTTTAGGGTGTAGGGCAAACCGATCAGCTTTTGGTTTCACTTTTGGGATGTAAGCTTGTACTGTAAGGGCTAAACTGTTCGGAGCGATGGATGTGGATTTTTAGGGCTGAATCTGGGACCCCCTCCAGCTCGCCCTAAGCCCCAAGCCATCCCCTCTAGAGTCTAGACTACCGCAAATGTGCCGGCCTGCTGCTAGTGTGCGGCATCTGACCTAAAAGAACCTGTGCCCTTTGCGATTTGTGGTGGAGGAGTGACACCGACTTGATTTCGGAACCCTCCAGTACGTTCAGCTATGTGATGGGTGCTTGCAGGCTGCAGTATGTAATGCTGATAGGTCAGAGACGCAATGGAACATTGGGGCCTTTGGGGTTCTAGGAACTCAGGCGGATCTGTGGTAATCTTATGCAAGAGCAGTACTTTTATGCGTTTTTGCTGCCAGTATCCTGTCCAAGACGGTGTTCAGTCTGGAGCTCCTTAGACATAAACCTGCAGCTCCTCGTGTATGAGGCCTGCACTCGTCAAAGCGTCGTCTTAAAGAGGCCACGTACAGCTCTGCAGCTAAGATTGCTGTAACAGCTGCTCATGGAACATCATCTCCTTGGTCATACAGCTGGCAGCAATAGGGTTCACTCCAAGGTCTCTCTGTGGCCAGGTGACGGAGCAGGCGCCGTCAAGCTGCAAGACTTGGGTCCTAAGCCCCGGTGAAAAGAGGATCCCAAATTTCATGCGCCCTCAATTCAAGGTATTGCAGGGCGAAGTTCTGTCTACAGGTGAATGAGGCGTCGTCAAACGGTCGGGGCCTTTTTCATGGTTCTAGTGTTCCATGCCTAGGCTGGAGCGCAATCGGTTTGATGTTTATTCTTCTATTTCTTTCACTAGGTAGGTATTTGGGATATTTAATATATTTTCCCTTATTGGGTTTAAGAGGATGATGTTTCGGAATCTTTGGATTATGAGGGATCCGTAGATCAGACCCATCCATGCCGCAGACGCCTGGGCAGGATACCTTCCAGCCATTCTTCAGCGGGAAGACGATCCACCATGCAAACATTAGTGCCGCGCTTGCAAAGCTGCTCTTCGAGTTTAGTTTTTGGGTTTCTTTTGGCTTGTGCTCCAAAATACTGCACGTGATCCTTCCCCGTCTCATCCAGACAATCTCTGGATTAGTTGGTTGGGGGCTTGGGCTAGAGCTTAGGGTTGCTTAAACTGAAAAATCATTTCTGTGAAAGTTTTGCTGGCTCTAAATGTTTAACTTGCGAAATACTAACTCCCTAACTTACAGGACAAGCATTGTGACTATCATTGCCGCAGCCTCTTACTATCGGTCTCAGCTTCGTTCCGGGCATCTCACCTTTCCAGTCGAGCAGGATATAGTAGCACTAGAGTAGAAATACCAAGAAAGGGCAAGAGCTTTCATGAGTGACATTTTGTTGTTTGCCTTGCGGTCCCCCGAAGCCTGCAAGCGCAAAGCCTATCGACACACTACAAGGGTCCCCCGGTCTCCTAGGATGATTGGGGGGGTAATAGGACAGGGTCTATAGAGTCGCATGCATTCCACCACTGCCCACCCACCAGGTAAGCTCGGAGTCCAAGCCTCAGCGTGCCACCTTCGTGCTGCGAAGGGGTTCAGGGACACTTGGGGTTCCAAGGCATGGTGATCTGCTCCCTCAAACTCATGTGTTGCGTGTGCGCGTGCAATGACTGCAGCAACCAAAAAGGCCTAGGGACGGCCTTAGTTTCTGGCTCACGGCAAAAGAAGCAGACGTGCACAGGGCTTCTGGACTAGGACCTTACAATACTCACAGACTTGTCTAGGGTTTAGGGGGCCTATGAAACTTGAGGACTTCAGGTTTCTCATCGTCATGGCCAACCCAGACCCCAAGCCGAAACTGCCGGAACTTCAGGACCTTCCACATAACCTTGGTGTGCACTGCCAGCGTGGACAGAAGCCGGGCTCACCTAACCAGGCCCACCATCACGGACTGAGTTCTAGGGCTTTTTGGCTTAATATGGGGATCGGAATAATTACTACTACTCTTCCGTTATGGTCCCTTTATAAATATACTGCCATAACCCACCAAAACCCTATTCCAATTATTCAGGCCCCTGTAGTAGGGTTGGCGGTCCTTGGGGCAGTCTCCAATCATGCACTACGAGACCAGCCTACAAATGCAGTTTCGGGCTTGGCCCTAAACCCTAAACCCTAAACCTTAAACAGGGGTGTTAGGTTCTTGGCCATCAGCCTTGCGGGCTCGAAGCTTCAGGGCCATGGGTTTGGAGTGACTGATGGTTTGGCTGGCCGTCGGTTCCTACTATTTGCTTAAGAGCCCCCAAAACTATACTACCCTTATAAGGAAGACTTTTATGTTTTTTTTTGGGTGGGGGGGGGGTTCTTCAGCAATTCGCAGGTTCGAGGATGACATTGCCAGTTGCCTTTAAGCGGGCTCGGGACGAACAGTCGCGAAACCTCTGCCTTGGACGCACGCTCGCAATAGTAGCACAAACCTAGAAGCAGTCAATCTTCATGATAGTTTTTACTGTGTTCTGATGACTAAGAACTGTAAGAATAGCTTGCTAGTAGCAGTCGTCACACTTGCGAGAGCAGTAGATAGTAATGACAGCAATCGTAGCAGATGATTCGGAATAATTTGAATAATGCAGGGGTTGGAATAGATCCTAATACTATTCCCGTAGAATCCCTTTATGAATGATACTAGAATAACCCCCAAAACCCTATTCTAATTATTCAGGCCCCGAAACCCTAAACCCGCAACCCTTTAGGGTTTAGGGTTTAGGGTTAAGGGTTTAGGGTTTGTTTAGGGTTTACTAAGACTCTAAACCTTCATGAATCACAAGTAGAAATATGACATTTTCAGACCATCGTGGGAGCCGGCCTTCAGGGTTGCAGGCGAAGGGTTTGCAGTTCAGCAGAGATTAGGCTTTTAGGGTTTAGGGTTTAGGGTTATAAAAAAAAAAGGGTGTAGGGTTTAGGGTTTAGGGTTTAAGGCTAGCCAAGAACCGCTTTCCCAGCAGACGTAGGCTGGATGCAAAAGGCTGTAGAGGAAATTTCTGCAGTTGTGCAAACCTTCGGCCCTGCAGGCAGCTCCAATCGGGTCTAGGGGTTAGGGTTTAGGGTTTAGGGTTTAGGGCTACAGCTGAAGGGTTCAGGGTTAGGAGCAGTACCCTCGAGCATAGGTCGCGTGGGTCGGTCACGGGCAGATTTGCTTTTGCCCACTATTTTGAAAGCTCCGCGGGCAACCACCTTTGATCATGACCAGTTTCTCAAATCCGTCGAAGTTCCCCTAGACTACTTTGTCTGCCCCCCCCCCCCCCCCCCCCCCCCCCATAAGTGTTGCGGCCGTACACCCTAAGCGTGGGTTCAGGTTTAGGGGCCGTGCTTGGAGGACGATTTCTTCGTCCTGCAAACTCCCGACTGGCTGCTTTGTGGGGCCACACGGCAGCAAGTGAAGTTGTATAGGTAAACTTGCCCTATGTATGTATGACCCTAGGCCCTGGGACATGCAAACTTCAGCTGAAGTGCATGTGTGTGTGTGTGTGTGTGTGTGTGTTGTAGACTGTGTTGAATGAGACTCCATTTAAGGGGGGCCAGCACATAGATCACGTGTCTGAAATGACTGGTAACGAACGCCAGACGTCACTGTGTAGTGGAGAGTTGGATGATTGAGGGCGTGCCCCATTGTTGGAGCCAAAGGTAGGACTGAGGCACTTGGATTGGACAAACGCACGTTTTGCATTGCTCTAGGGGTTTTGAGTAGCATGGTAAATTTCACACGCCAGCTTCGCCACATCCTCGATGCCTCTTCGCCCTTCAGAGTCATGAGTGGTTCGAAGGTCAGTAGGGGGTGGGGGTTAGGGTTTGGGTTTTCAAGAAGCTATAGCTGGTGGGTTTAACTCAGGATAGGTATAGTTGTAGGTGGTGTTCTTCTCCTGGGGTATTGTTCTGTCTGCCCAAGAACCTCGAGTACGCAGGTTGCCGACGGTCATGGCAGCGAAGGGCATTTCGTCTCGCACTTTGTTCAGGACCCTTCTCGACTTCGTGGGGCTCGGTTGAGGGCGACAGTAAGTTGTATGTCTAGCCCCGTGGGTTCCGCGGTCCTGGGCGCAAGCTCCACAATCCCATGTTGTATACACGCGACATTTCCTGGGCTGCAAGAACAACTCATGCACGATCAAGGCCCTGACCAATGCCACAGCCCAATAGCCCAACTCTAGATTTGGGCGTTCTCCAAAATAGGGGTGCCCCTTCCGGACCCCAGATACAATCGAATCCCTTTGAAGGGGCCCAGAAAAAAAGGCACCCGTATTTTCGGAAACCCCCCCCCCCACAAAAAAAGAAAGAACCCCCCGCCCAAAAAATAAATAAACAAATAAAATAGAACAGCACACATTCATGGCCACCCGAACCCTAAACCCCTAACCCGCAAAAGCCCTTGGGCAAGGAGCATCTCCCCAAAGCAGTGCTAAAGCGCCTGAAGCCAGAGAACCTGGCGGACTGGAGGCCGGGTTTAGGGTGTTTAGGGTTTAGGGTGTCTAGGTTTTAGGGTTTTCGGGTTTTAGGTTTAGAGTCGCAGGTCAGAGAGTCTTGGTAGAAAAAGGGTTCGGGGCTTCGGCTTTGGGGTTCAGAGCTCATGAGGACGAGAGTCTAGGGTCAAAGAAAGGTAGGCATCCTAAGACCACAGGTGCCAGAATCTACACCTACACCCTAAACCCTAAACCCTAAACCCTGTTGGTTGCTGGTTGGTAGGAGTTCAAGGCTTGGGGCTTAGGGTCTCCTAAGCCTTGGAGGTTCAAGTAGGGTAACCAGAGATAGAATTGGGCATCTCCTGGTTTAAGGTACTTCTAACCCTGAACCCTAAACGCGAAACCCTAAACCCTAAACCCTACCTAAACCCTAAACCCTAAACTCATCACCCATGACTCGCCAGGTCGTCATGATCGCATCTGTAATCATGCCCTTTCCTTCCCTACTAAGCACCGAAACAAAGCCGGCAAAGTTCAGGGTATAAGCCTGCAGCGTGATTTCGGCCCTAAACCCTACACCTAGGGTAGAGGCCTGGAAAGTTGAGGGCTTGGCTTCTAACGCCCGGGCTCAAGTCTGCAAGCCCCCGGCGAGTGGACTTGATTGAAGTTCTGGAGATTTCAGGCCCGGCGTCTGCCATGACGAATTCAACCAACCTAAGCCAAGTGCCTACGTCCAGGCACCCTATGCACAAAGAAAACAACACTCTAATCCCCCAAACCATCAGAATCAGTTTTATCATGGCAAAGCTGTTGTTGGGGTTAAGGGCTCTCGGGACTTCGGGACTTGAAGGGTTTATATCTAAGGGGCTGAGTCTTAAGAAAGCTGAGTGCAACCACCTCCGTGGTTGGTGTAGTTCAGATGTCAGCTCCCGCGCAGGAGCTGCGTCAAGAGCGCGTTCGAAGAGGTCCAGGTGGACCTGGACCCACACCAAAATGAAGGGGTATACTTGGGATGTATGTTCCCCTCCCCCCTATACTAACAGTCCCTAATGATTATAGTACCCCCCACTCTATACCAACAGTCCTTCATGGGGATTATAGTACCCCCCCCCATTATAGTCCCTAAGAAGGACTGTTAGCATAAGGGGGAACATCCCAAGGGTATACAGAGACGATGTGGAAGTACAGGTCGGATGCAGGGTTGATGTCAGCGGCAGCATCTGCCTGCGACACCGTTTTGCGCGAGGTCTAGTTTAGGGCTCAGGGTTTAGGATTAGGGTTTAGGGTTCAGGGTTCAGGGTTCAGGGTTTAGGGTTTAGGGTTTAGGGTTTAGGGTTTAGGGTTTAGGGTTTAGGGTTTAGGGTTTAGGGTTAATTTTAGGGTTCGGATGCTTCCGGTTCTTTTGGTCAGGGCTTCAGGTTAGGCTTTAGGGTTAAGGGTTTAAGGTTTAGGGTTTAGGGTTTAGGGCCCTACAAGCGACCATAAACTGCGCAGCTACCAAAACTCACCAAGACAGTGGAGCAAACCCCGGAGCCTGCCACCAGGCCCCCCACTTGGCCAGCTTTTACAGCCGTGGTGGTGAAAATCGCTGGTATTTTGGGGAAACCTAAGTTCGAGGAGAGCATTCCCGCTTGGGTATCCTGTACCCCCCGGAACAGCCCCAGGGCACATCAAGAGGAAACAACTTATCCCAAGATCTCCACCCAAGTTCCCCACCCATGTTCCCTACCCAAGGTCTCCACCCAAGTTTCCGAAGTTCCCAACGCAAGATCAGCACCTAAAATCTCAATCCCAACGCCCTACTCCCTACCTAGGTAAAGTTTCTACGAAACCCCATGACTACGCATGGTGCCATAGCCCAAAATTATTGGGTTCAGGGTGTGGGGTTAAGGGTTGTAACTCTACTGTAATTATAATTCATAAGCATATATATATATATATACAGGCAATACATGAATTGCATTAGTTACCATGCTGTTGTTGGTTTCAAATGCAGTGGCTTGTTAAAATGTCGTGACCACATCCGAGTAAAGAAGCAAGAAGGGCAAATGTTACAACGACAATGTTCTCTGTCGTTTATTTTTCTCCTCATCCTAGATTTTTTGTTTTACCTTGAAATATCCGTCTAAATCATGTATCTTTTGATGTAGAATGTTTGTATACTCGGCGTCTGCTGGAGATGTGCACTTGTGTTTTTCCAGTCTCAGTATGACTGTGTCTATTTTCATTACTAGTGCATACTTATTTGTGAGCATTCAAACTCTGTCTCAAAAACAAGAATGTATTCATAGTTGCCTTTGCCATTCAAGACATCGGTTTCTTGACATGCAATTTCTTCAAAAGTTTGATCATCCATTACACAATAACTTCTAGTTCTTTAAACTGTTAACACTTTTGCATTTTCTGATTTGACAGGCTTATATAAGCATTGGAACAAGTCAAAGTGTATTTAACATAATTGGAAGAGTGTTTAATGCCACAGTACGTTCGCTTGAAACAATTTATATCTTTGATTTGCTTACGACGATAACATTCTCCAACGATATTGACATCTGGCTCATTGTACGCATCAAAAGCAACCAATATCTTGCTTACTTTCATGGGCATTATATCAATGTCGTATACACTTCTTTCCTAATGCGGGATTCTGAAAAGGCGTTTTGAATTCGCAAAGCGATTCATATACTACCAAGTAATATATCAATCTTCTTGAGATTTATCGAAACTACAATTAATGTTAGTCCTACACTCTTGTGGTGCGCTTGTGAACCTGTTCCTCACACGTGAGCAAAGGTATTGACTGTTTCCGCACGGGGTCTCTCACTTTCAAGTGTCTGGGCAGTGTGACTAGACTATACACCTGTCATATGACGATCGAAAAAGGAGCGAGAGAGAGAGAGAGAAAAAAAAAAAAAAAGCTGCTTGTCAAACAGTTTCTTGATGACTGCACCTGTGTCAGTCCTCTCTTGTGCTGTTGGTTCACCTTCAGTTTTATTAAAACCAAAAGTTATAAAGTGAGTATCATTTTCAATCTTGATGTCGCCATGATCACGCCTATCTACATTCAATTTTTTGTTTCCTCAACTAACTATAAATGTGCGCGGAACACATGCACATCTTGCCCCTTTGTGTTATGTATTTCAACTGCATTGGTTTAGGGTTTAGGGTTCAGGGTTCAGGGTTTAGGCTTTAAGGCTTAGGGTTTAGGGTTTAGGGAATGGCATCATGACTCATGACAGTTTGGACATTTGATTTGTTGCATACTACCATCGTAAGTTTCATCACCCGAAGCATCAAAATTTTCGATGGGTATGATGCGGTGCTTATCTGTTCATTTTGTGTTTTCTTCCTTCTTCCCATTTATAATACTCTGGATATTTTTCAAATGTAGAAGAACTGTTTTAAATATTTCAAGTGACAGAGCGCAACACTTTAAGCTTGGGATCTTATATGATAATCTTCGCAACTTCTTCAAACTCCTTTATCGTTTCCAAATACTTGCCCAGTATACTAAATGAAATAACATCTCTGCGAAACAGCGAGTGATAGAATATCTTCAATTGAACCTGAGCCCCAAAATCGTATGAATGCAGACAATCAACCTGGTTTGCTTGTATACAAGAACTGTTTTGAACGCATCTTTATTTTCCCCGACTGCTGCAGTTGATGATAACTGGATTTCAGTCAAGCGTTACAGAACCTATCATCTCAAAGTTGGCAACGATCAAGAAAGGTATCTGTTTGATGATTATGACCCAACAGCGTTCCAGAACAGCATTGACACCCAACACAAAGTAGATGAATACCAGAAGAAAATAAAAATAAAAGCAGTTTTTCGGTGCTGCTCGGAATCGACGATTTTGCAGAAGTACAAAATTCCGTCACCCCAAAGAGTCCCAGGAGGCCAGGGCCAGGAGGCCCCAAAAACTATAACCTAGGGGTTCTAAATGGGACTTTCGTTCAAAACGCTTCGTTCAAATCGTTCGTTCCAAGCGGTTCGTTCAGAACGTTCTTGGGACCCAAACTGAGGCTCAATTTACTTAAGCCGTCCCATCTGAAGGAAAGGCCATGGGAAGTTGGTTAAAGCGTCCAGCCCGAAAGGCCTTCCAAACAGCCCCAGAGGAGGCCAGGGCCGGGAGGTTAGGGTTTAGGGTTTAGGGTTTAGGGTTTTGACTTAGGTTCTACAAATAAGCTTTCGCTCGAAACGTTTTGTTCAAAACTTTCGTTCAAACGTTCCAAACGTTATTGGGACCCAAACCCTACTAGGGGGCAGAATAATTACTAACAGAATTCCCTTATGGTCCGTTTATAATTACACTATAACAACACCCAAAACCCTATTGTAATCATTAAGGCCCCTATATTATACAATTTCTATAAACCCTAAAACCAAAAGCCTAAACCCAAGCACAGGCACAACTCCAGGAGCAGCTTCCTGACAAGGACCGCTCAGAACCTGCGGGGGAGGGGGGGGGGAGGGGAAGAGAAAGGAGCTTTAGGGTTTAGGGCTTAGGGTTTAGGGTTTAGGGTTCCTGGGTTGAGGGTTACAGGGTTTAGAGTTGCTGGGAGGCGTTGAGGACTGAGGGGGGCTGATCTAAATTACGAAGCTTCTTGCAGGTAAAAAAGGCCTTGGGCTGAGGGCCTAGCAACCACACAAAAGCCACCAGGTGCCTTTGTTGAGGCCTTAGGGGTTGAAGGGTTAAGGGGTTTCAGGGTCTTTGGAGCTAAAGAAACCCACTGAAACCTGCATCCCACATCACATCATTGTCGCCCTAGTGTTGCGCACCCCAAGCATGACACGCCCTCAGCAAGACCTGGCCGCCTAACTTTGTAGGAGATCAATGATCTCGGGGGTTGGTGGGATTCAAGTTCGAGCACGTGAGAGGGAGAAGGAGAGGGAGAGGGAGTGGTGCACTTGGAGGTTCATGGGTAGGTTTTTCTTCTAAGTGGGGTTATAAGCAGGGTAGCTATAGCTATAATGGCTTATAATCTTATATAGGGCGCTGATAAAAGCTTGCCCACAAACCTAGTAGCCCTGCAGCCTAAAACCTGAAAACCCTGGTTCAAGCAGGGTTTTTGAGTCTCCAAGTTGCCAGCAACCTGCATGATTTTTGTAGAGTCCGACGCTTCCAGTGCTTTTTGTTAAACTCAACCCTAAACCCTAAACGAACCCTGAACCTTAAAGCCTAATCACCTAGTCCCTCAGCTCCTAAACCCCGAACCCTGACTGGGCTGCTTGGCAGGCACAAAACCCTAAACCCCTGAACTCCTAAACCCTGAACTCTGAACTCCTAAACCCTGAACCCTAAACCCTAAACCCTGAACCCAGACTTGTGCATCTAGGCACTCGAGTCAGGGACCACTGCCTCTATGGTTCTCCTCTCTCCGGATGGGGCAGGCTGTCTCGACTTCCTCAATACTCAGGGTTTCGGGTTTCGGGTTTAGGGTTCCTCCCCTACACGTACTGGTTCTTTGTAGAGAATCAATGATTTAGGTATGTTGTATCCTTTAGATTGCCTCTTAAGGGATGGTCCTTACTACCAATTCCCTCAGTCCCTAATAAGACCAGGAAGTACACTGCAAAGTTCGTGGGTATTCGGAAATGCTCATAACCTTTTTCAGGGCATTAAACACCCTGCTTAGAGCTACCCATGAACCTTCATGTAAGCCCATCTTCCGATCTGCGGAGGGTTTTTGGCTACTCGCACTGCACACGCCTACGCCCAACTCCGCAGGGACTCGTCAGGGTTTAGGGTTTACGGTTGGGGTTTAGTGCCTTCGGCTGCCCTACCCTGAATCTCGGGATTTTAGGGCTTTAGGGAATTGGATTCTCTGTTTGTTTGGAAGATTGGAGCCCTGAGCCAATGGCACCCCAAGCCCTGCGCCACCTTGAACTCTCAAACCGCAAGGGCTTGCTGGTGACCTCCGCTGTTCATTGCGCTGACGTCGAGCTCTCCCCTCCTAAACGCCAGTGGCCATACTCAGAGCCCAAGCCTAGACCCCAGCCCAGCCAGACAGGAGCAAACTGAGCAACAAAACTGATGTGGGGGGTTTCCCAAATTAGGGTTCCTTATAGTAGGCGCCCTTAGTATAAGGGAATCCACTATTTGGTGTCTCCATAGGTGCGTGGCGCATGAGTGCGGCCTTCATCGGGGACTCGATCGTCGTGTGCGCCACCACAGGGTTTAGGGTTTAGGGTTTAGGGTTTAGGGTTTAGGGTTTAGGGTTTAGGGTTTAGGGAGTCCGGATGCAAAAAGGGTTTAGGGTTTACCCTCGACCGTGTGCGCCAGTTTAGAGATGCTGGGTAGAAACTCAGCTAGGCTAATGCACGGAGTCTTTTTATTCTCGCCCGCTCTGGGAGAAGAGCTGAGCCACCGAGCAACAAAGAAGCAGTCGTGTAGAGTTGCTTTCCGGCCGCCTACTGTAGCAAATGACCAAACGCCTGTATGGACAACCAGCCAATGGCAGACTCTACCGTCTGCGGCTCTGTCTAGATCCCCCAGTTGTGTGGGCCATGGACATCTGGATCAGTCGCTTAACCTGTCTTCCAAAAAACCCGTTCCCTCCCTCAAATTATGCAGCAGCAATATTAGACCCTCCCCTAAACCCTAAGTCCTAATGTGCAGCAATGATGCTCTGTGGTGTGGGCCTCAGTCTTCGTGGGAGGCCCGGATGTTCCCTTGAGGTAGTTGGCCCACGGTTCATGAATTCCCACACAAAAAACATATCTTAACATGGAACTTTGTACTTGTGTGTCTTCCGTACCACGGCGGAATACGAACCGTGGACCTAGTTAGTACTTTGTGGTGAATAGGTTCTTTGGTGATGGGTGGCCCAGAAGTCTTTTCCTTTCAACTCCCTCATCCCGAAATGTAAACCTGGCTTCAACCCAGGTTCAACCCAGCCAGGTTCAACCTGGGTTGAACCCAGGTTCAACCCAGGCTCAAACCTGGTTTGCTTGGCCGGTGGCAAGAAAAAAAGTGCTCCAGGTACGCAAGGCGAGCCGACATGGATTCCTTGTTTCAGGCCCGACCTGCTCCGAGGCATTTCCAAAGGTAAACGGATTTCTGGGCGGGCGCAACTGACAGGTTGTGTAGCGGAGGAACTGAAAGTTTGACATAAGAGTTTTAAAAGCTGGTCTCAGGTTGGAGGTGTCTGTGCTTGGAGGCTGCTGTAGGTCTCGGTTGTGCGAAAGGTTCCGCCAGGCGGAGTTTCAGGCTCTGTCAACAGCCGTGTCTTTAGCCAGGTGTTAAGTTTTCGATGCTCGGCAACGTGCTGCCAAGCTGATGACATCTGAAACTCTTCCGGCTGGGGTTGCGACTGTTGTTGGCGCTTCTGCTGCAGCGTGTAATGCTCCTACAGAGGTCCAGCGGTTTCCACTACTGCGTGCAGCTCGATCACATTCTCCAAGCCGCTCTTGGCATGGAGAGTAGTGTAACACATTGTTCAGCCCATCAAGCGCCCTTGATCTACTCTTCCGAAATCGGTGTGCGCTCGGGTGGATGCAGGTCGTCATGGTGACCTCTACCCACCGACCGGACAGACAGGCGAGATCGTGTGTCACCATGCGCCCCGAATTGCATAAGTTTCAAACCTGCACCGCTTAGCTATCGTTTCGGCTTCAGGTTCTTCGCTCAAGGATGCGAGTAGAGAGTAGAGGGAGAGGGAGCGTGCTATGACATGATCTCTGTGTTTCCAAGGCACGCCCGATGAAGTCAGAGGCTGCTTTTTGCAACCAAAGTCCTGGCCCCTCTGGAAGTACTATAGGGCCTGAATACTTAGAATAGGGTTTGGGGGGGTTCTTATAGTCGAGTTATAGAGGGAATGCTATTAGTACTTATTCCGACACCTATATTAGTCCCTAGAGTTGTTCAAGCTACCTTGAACATGAGAGCCTCGGAGCTGGCAGCCCTTGTCAAGCTGAGTCCAGGCACTCGACCTCATGAGACTCTCATGCGTGAAGGTTCATGCGCAGTTATAAGTATGGTTGCAAGTACCCTAAATATGGTTAAAGCCAGTTATATGTATAGTTACCCCACAGAATCTTGGCAGCTGCTTGCAGGCTGGATCGTTTCGGGGTAGGGAAGCACGACCTCAACAGCAAACATCTATGAGACCCACGGAATGCCACACCAACCCTAAACCCTAAACCCTTTGCGGAGGATGAGCTGGCGAGAATCGCCAGCTCCAGGGGAAAGGCCCGGACATGAAGCCAAGGATCCAGGAGTTCAACCCCAAACCCTAAACCCTCAGGCTTGGGGCTAGGGTTTAAGTTTTGGGGTTGCAGGTTCAGGGCTGAGCTTTTGGAGATGGTCTTAGGTCCTGCGCGTTTACCATACCAGGCGCGGGATGTGATGTAAGGTTCTTTTGCTGAAGGCTTAGGGTGTATTTGGATCTTGGAGTGCGGGAGAGGAAGGTAAGTTTCGAGTGTTTTCTCGAGATCATGCGGTCAGTGTTTAGCGAGAGAGAGCATTTGTGATCAGGGCCCCTTGCGCAGACACGTAAGAATCTAAATGTAGCCATCAAGTTCGAAACCACCCAGCTGCATCCACTACGAAGAAGGCCATGCCTGCTGAGGCATCAGGGCTAGACCACGATTCATTCCCATTGCTTCCATTCCTCGGCCACCCACGTTCCTCCCTCCAAGGAGGACATCAGGTGCTTAGGGTTGAGAAAAAAGAAAGGGCTTAACCCTAAACCCTAAACCCTTATTTGGAGGTTCAAGGGTAGTTATAAGTCGGGATATAAGTGCCCGAAGTAAGGTCCTTTGTATAGTTGCCCTACTTATAACCCCACTTATAATTATAAGTACCCATGAACCTCCAAGTAGGGTATTAGGGTGGAACTGGAGACTTGGGAAAGGGCGGACAATTCCTCAGCTTCTCAAAGCTGGGGTCTCGGGAAACCGCTTGTCCTCGAGGTTTCCTTCTCCTGCATCCGCAGAACCTGTCGCTACTATTTGCCTCAGAACCCCCAAAAGAGTATTCTTTGGAGGATTGTCATCTTTATTATTATTATTATATTTTTTTTTGGGGGGGGGGTTCTTAGGCAAATACTGGGTCAGTAGATTGGCGGTTCAGATTAGTCTTCAGGAGCTGTGGGGCTGATCTTGCGTTGCGGCGTCAACTTCATGCGGGCATGTTACGTGACCATCGATTGGACATTTTCCTCGTCCTTAACAAGGACTTGTCTTGGGGGTACTATAATCCCGATTAAGGGCTGCTAGTAAAAGGCGGAACATCCCAAACCATAGCTTTGTTCGTCCGTGTTGTCGTAGCGGCAGGGCTTTGCGTTGAGGACGGGGAGAGTTGTAGCAGTGCATGCGAAAAAAGGTCTCATGAAAGAAGCCAGTATAACATCCGCCTGAAAAGCCCAGCACAGCTGTCTTATCACCGTGGGTGTTCAGAATTGAGGGGTTTCAGGATGGGTTGCAAGCAGTAGTCTTGGGGCATTTCGGGCCTTGGAGCACAGGAATCTTTCCAATCTTGCAGGTAATTCCAGGCGAAGACGGTTCACCTTCCCGCCTGTCGCAGCCTCATCCGAGTTGAAAGCGTCGCTGTCGAGCCTAGAGCAAGGTCTCGGGTTTGGTTCCGACCTCCATGCCACTCCACAAAAGCCCTTCTGGTGGGCTTTATCGCCCCGAAGAGGTTGCTGACGCAACCTAAATCCCTACACTTAACTTCGTCCAGGAGAGTACCCTCCGGCGACGTGGCGATGTCGCGGGCCTTCGGCGACATAGATGCTCACATGTACCATGCTCAGATTTTGGATGGTTGGGGGTGGTCCTAAACCATAAACCCTGAAACTAGCTGCAAAGAGGCAATGTTTCTAGCTTCATTCTTTGATTCCTGCCAATGCAGTGAGGCAAGAAAGCCGCCTTTCATTCCCGATAGATGCATGTAGACGGTCATAGTCTGACAGTACATTGTAGTTTGCTTGCGGGAGTTGACTGAGAGCTTGAGCTTTCACGCACACCTCTTGGGCTACAAACACAGGATGGGGGCAGATCATAAAGTTAGCAAGCCAAGATGCTGATGGGCTGAAGCATGCCAGATGCAGTCTAACGTCATGGGAGAAGTCTGCAGTGAAGAAGTGTTTGTGTTTCATTCCATACTTTCTTCTTGCTTGATCCGCAGGCCACAGGTTTTGCCCTCAAAGCATTCAGCAGGTGGCAACAAGCCCTACCAAGCGTCATGGGCGGACATTGGGCTTTCTACATCAAAAGTGATTCTGTTGCATCGCTTGACCTCGAAAAGTATCATTCGATGCTGCGTGAGATCAAGATGAAGGTCCAACAAAATCCCGATCAGTACGAGAGCGTTGTGTGGGCATCTTCAGAGTCAGATGCTGCAGAATCCAACATTTTTGCGACATTTTCCTACTCATGTGACCGGCACTCATGGCATGGAGAGAGAGGCCCATGTTGGAAGCTCTTCTGGGATCCTCTCCAAGTGCCTGGAAAAGATCGTTTCTCAGATATACATGCCCGATGCCAGCCTGGTCCCGACTTGGAGATGACGACGGCTCGGTACGACATGCAAGCGAGCTTGGTGCGCGCATTCCCGGATGTCTTTGAGCTGACGCTTGCTGATGGGATTTCAGGCTACGATGATCCCTTTGACGATGGTGCTGACGTGTTTGGGTGGGATGGTACCTCAGATGAACATGACTCAGAGGAGTCCCTGCACGGCCGAGAAGATTCTTCAGAGGACATGTTCACACCTGAGGATGGATATTACATGACAGGGCAAGGCGACATGGTCTTTGCATTTCGGGGCGAGCAGCGTGATTTCACCGCATGCGACAAAGACTGTGGCTATTGTGGAAGATGCCAGTACTGAGACTTGTTGGCTTGAAGGAATCGAGTGAGCCGATTCCATTTTGGATCCTTGATGTGTCCAAGCACCAGAAGTTTGCACGCCACGCCTCCGATAATAATTGTACTACTATTCATTGGTCGGCCACAAGTGCAACCACTAACATGTTATTCGGCGTTTGTTCACCGGACTTTGTCAGCAGAGACAAGAGAAAAGGATGGAAACGGCCCCGTGTCACTGTGTGAAGTCCCAAAACTGTCTACTAGAGGCCATGCAAAACAGGCGTTGAAAAGCGGAGTTTACACATCTCTGAATGCCACAACGCGCGAACACCCATGTAGCTCAGGAGAACTCGCCAGCACCAAGACATGTATAAGCATAGCCACAAGTAGTCGCAAAGTGGCACGCCCCAACAGTGACGCAGAAGAGTCACCCATGTTGTGTGCTCCCCGTTGCAAACCTGAGACCAAGACCAGTTCCTCTCGGCCGAGGTACGGAATGTCATCAGAGCCTGAGTTTGTTGACGACTGCTTGCTGCAGGCGCCTCCGGGGAGTTCAGAGTTTAGAATTGGGATGTTCCCCCTAATACCAGCAGCTCCTTCATAGTGATTCTAATAGGGGGGGGGACTATAATCCCTCTTGAGAAGCTGCTAGTGAGGGAACATCCCAAGTTCAGAAGTTCATCGCTCCCTACTCTGACAGGTGGTGCGTTCTAAAGATCCCACGTCTTTACCCCAAGCCCGGATATGGGGGTTTCCGAATTGGGGGGTACCCGTCTTGGGTGTCCCTTTGAGGGGGACTCGATTCTATTTGGGTGTATAAAGCGGGTACCCAGATTTTGGGAATCCCATAGATCCACTACGCGAAATCGTTGCGAGGGATTGGAATGAGCCTTGATGTACTTGAAGATGCATGGGTACTTGTAAGCAGGGTTAAAAGTACCCTGAATACGGTTCTAACTCTAGGTACCCCTACTCATAACCCTTCCCACAAGTACCCATGAACCTCCAAGTAGCCCTAAACCCTAAACCCTAAACCCTAAACCCTAAACTCAAGACCTGCGGGAGGAACCCTAGGTGCTTTGTCCGTCTGGGGATAGGGTTTCCCAAAACGCCGAGGCTGAGTGGGGGTAGTATAATTTCCTGGCAGTTGTCCGCAGTCCAGTTGCAAAAGGGCTTAGGGTTTAGGGTCTAGGGCTTACGCGAAAGGGTTTATGTGGCTCTTGGCTCACTTGGCTTTGTGACATGAGACTGCAGTAGCATTATGCGGCTGTGGTCTAGAGTAAGAAAGGCCTCAGGCTCGTTCAGAATTTCTCGCCATGCCTGAAATAATTCTCCTGAGCCCTAAACCCTAAACCCTAAGCCCTAACCCCTAAACCCTAAACCCTAAACTTGCGCGAGGACGAACAAGAGCATCTGATCATCATGTGCTCCGACGGCGTGCCTCAATCTGCACTGTGGCGCCCAAGGGGCCTGGAAGGGTCAGGGTTTAGGGTATTTAGGGTATTTAGGGCATTTAGGGCATTTAGGGCATTTAGGGTATTTAGGGTATTTAGGGTATTTAGGGTATTTAGGGTATTTGGGGTATTTAGGGTATTTAGGGTATTTAGGGTTTAGGGCGGCGCCCAAGGGCCTAGAATCCTAGAACGTTCAGGGGCTGGGGGCACTGTTTGGAAGTGTTCAGGCGGTTCTGCTCTCCCATGTTGGCCCAGAGTCCAGAGCATCTATACCGTACCATGTTTCGGTTTGGCAAGGTGTACCTGGCTGATGAATTGCAGCCATGCTTGCGACGTTCCAGTCCCAATTTTCTCAAGGCCTCTTCCATTGAACAGGCTGAAATGGACAGAGGCACTTCAGAATAACTCTTATGATGTTCTTATTCTCGGTCCTTTTGATCGACTGCCAACGCAGCTTAGCTCGGGATGCGCATTTTTGTTCAGGCCGCTGCTTTCTTCATTGCAGCACGAAGGTTGCCGACCCCAAAGCTCTTCAACTCTACTTGGAGGTTCCGGGGTTCACAAAATTCCTTTGCAAGGGGTCCAGTGTAAAAAAGTCAAGATGAACCTGACGCAAAGCATTCGTGCAATTACATAGAACTACCTTGGGATGTTCCCCCTTCTACTAACAGTCCTTAACAGGGATTATAGTACCCCTATCATAATCCCTATCAAGGAGCTGTTAGTATCCCAAATAGCTGCCCCATGACTCTCCACAGAGGGCGCCCAAAACCCCGAATCTCTACATGGTCGGGCTCAGTAGCTGTGCATGCATTCCGAATGCGTCCGAAGCAGAACCCCAGGCAGCTCGTTTATGTGGAGCAGATCCCGCCCGAGCATTGCAAACCCTAGGCCCTAAACCCTAAACCCGAAACCCGAAACCCGAAACCCTAAACCCTAAACCCTAAACCCTAAACCCTAAACCCTAAACCCTAAACCCTAAGCCGCAGTTGCCAAAGCAGGGATTTGAGGAGAGACCGCCGGAAGGGGAGCTGGATGGTTAATACGACCCCTGTCCTCCATGGAAGATCTCCAGGAGCCTGCGTTTGCTGAGATTGACACAGACAGCTTCGAGGTCCTGTCTGCCCACCCTCTTTGTCGAGGCTTGCGCAAGGAGGTGATTTTGGGTATCTCGCGTGCATCCAAGCGGCTGGTGTTTACGACTGCAGGCCGTGTAATCTTGAATGAGGGTTCGCTCGCAACGGACCTTTCCAACCTCTGGATCTTGACACGCGGATCTGTGGAGGTTGTCGAGAGCGGCCAGACATTGTGCACTTTGGAGAACGGTAGCGTGTTTGGTGACTCCGTGGCCTTCAGCAGATGCGACCGGCAGCCCTTCACCATCCGAGTCTTGCAAGTCCCAGTCATCGCATGGTGCCTACCCTCCGCAGATCTGCGGCAGACAATCAAGATCCATGCCTCTGCTGGGCCCTTAATGGATGAGTTCGTCGACCAGCAGGAGAGGCGCATCCTGTGGCCACGAGCCTCTAAGTTGCTGCTGCTTTCTCATTGTGGGCAGAACTTCCCCAAGCAGCTTCTGAAGAAAGTGTCCATACGGCATTCCAGGGCCCACAGCTTGATATGGTCCCCCTCAACCTCCAGGCAGTATCTCAAAGCAGTGCTTGTGGGAAGTGTTCTGGTGGAAAGTGTGAGCAAGGAAGCCTTCCGCGCGCACAATGCGCTGCCTGGAAGCCCAATAGTTCGAACCGATACCGAATCGGTTTTTCAGCGGCTTGGTAGCCCAGCGGTAACCTTTTTCACTTTTTTGGGTTCAAGGTTCCCCATATAAAGAACCCCAAGAAGGACACCCTTATGACAACATGGTTACTGGACTACGAAGGCGGAGAAAAACGATGCACGTGTCCATTGGCAGCACGGAGTTCTCCGATGAGCTCGAAGAGGAGAAGCGCGCGCAGAGTCAGAGGCGGCTGAGCGGCCCGGACTTGATGTCACCCAGAACATTGCAACAGCTGAAAGACTTTGCTGCAACACAGTCCATGTCCGGCTTCGACTATCCTACACTCGAAGAGTCTGACGAGTGCAGCAGCACGTTGTCTGATGAAGAGGAGAACTCCGATCTTTCAAGTTCGAGCTCCTCAAGCTCTGGTAGTGATAGCGAGGGGAACGAGAAGGAGGAGATGTATGACTTACCGGATACCCTCGCAAATCTCGAACCGGAATCAGGCACCGTTCAGGCAAAGGCCGGTCCCTACTGCTTGTTGTTCAATGAGCCGGCTGTCCTTGGATATACAGAAAGTGAAACTTCGTAGTGGAGTAGGTAACCTTTAACCTTTTTGGGGTAACCCCTTATACTCCCAAAGGTTAACCTTTAGTTCCCCTAGGTACTGGACAGCTAAGGAAAGGGCACTTTACAGGCAAGTCGTGGCACTGACCGACTGCATCATCCTATCCCTGAGAGTGGAGGACTTCAGAGAAGCGGTCGCGCGTGCCCCGCGTGAGAAGAAGCGTTTCGATCTCCTGGCAAATGCGGAGTACTGTGAGTGGCAAAGATGTGGCATCCACAGGCTTCACAGCCTGGAGATCTTCTCCAAGTGTTCCAAGCAGTTTCTGTCGGATCTTGCGCAGACCGCGGAGTCTGCGCTGTGCTTTCACGGCAGCGATATCATCTCGGCAGAGGATCCCACAACTGGATTGGTGCTATTCATGGATGGGCACGGCCAAAATGAAAAGCGGCATAAGGTGCAGGCTCCAGAGGTTTTAAGTAGTGTAAACTGGCTTGGAGATCGCACAGCCGCAGAGCCTCCACGGCGAGTCAAGGCCAAGGAAGTTTGCCAGATTCTCCGCATCTCGCAACCAAAGCTGCTTGGCCTCCTCAGCCGGCATCCGCATGAGACAGCAGTGATGGTTGCTGAGGCACACCGCATGAACTCTCGAAAGCACGGCGGCTACGGAAGCCGGCAAGCAGCTTTCCAGCGGCCTTTGAGGGACGCAGCCAACGGAGGTCGCGGGGGGGGCTTGTTCTGGTATTGCCCCTTCTGTGACGATCTGGGAGAGAGCTTCCTGCAAGAGCTCATCACGCATATGGAATGCTTCAAGTTGATCCCGGGCCAGCATCTCTTTCGGAACTTGGACGGCCCAAATGCAGATTTCCTTGTCGTGCTGACACGTGGCCGGTTGAGGGCCGTGGATGAGGCCCTGGAAGCCCCCCTGATCCTATATCCCCCTTGGGAATTATTTTTCGTTGTTGTTTTGTAAAACCCAAGAGGATATTGAAAAATATAATTTTCTTGAGGTTCTAAGGGGAGTATAGGATCATATGCGGCTTTGACCGATCGGGCTATGTCGAAACGGTGGCAGAGGAGCTCAGTGAAGTTTACTGCGTGAACTTCGAGCAGAGCAAGTCTTTGCTGACCGCCAACCCTGAGAACGCACGGGCGTTCTTGATGCGAGTGGTGCTGTTCCAAGAGCGCTTGGAGAAAAGACATGGCCTAAGCTGGTGGAGTTCCCTGAATGTCCTCAGGCGGCATGAGCCGTTTGCAGGTTGCTCTGATGCCTTCATTGAAGCCGTGGCACCCTTCATGCAGGTGAGGTTTTGCCTCCCTGGTGAGGCCATTGTAGAGGAAGGGGATCACGTGGATCACGCACTCATCATCGAAACCGGGTCTGCCAAAGTGCATCGCCAGACGAAGCCGGCACTGAGGGGATGCCCCGATCGGACGGGGGAGGTGAGGGACAGCGACTTGCTTACCCAACAGTTGGACTTTAAACTTGTTGGTTTCCTTATTTTTTGTAGGAAAATAAAGTCTAACCTTCTTTTCCCCCTTGGAGAAGTAAGGCTACCTGGTGGGTGGCATCAGTGGGGCCTACGGCTTCGCTGGAATGCAGCGCCGCCTGGCCACCATCAAAGCTCTCAGCTTCTGCAACTTGCTGGCCCAGTGGTACCCTTTGCCCTTTTTGTTGGGGTTCTGGGCCCCCTTACAAAGTAACCAACCCCCAAAAAAAAAACAGAAGGGTGCCCTTAGTATCTTATGGCTACTGGGCCAGCAAGGCAAGCTCATCGAGATCCCGATCTCAGCCATCCTGACACTGCTGGAAGAGCATCCTGATGCCCGGCAATGTTTCCGCGAAATCGCTGAGAGGCGCTTCAAGGAGCTCGCTCCCGAGCCCTTGGAAGAGCACCCCTTCTTCAAGGACTTCTCCAAGTCTTTCCTCAATACCCTGCGCACGAAATGCAATGCTCAGGTGTTCTTTGTCGGAGAGACCATCATCCGTCAAGGAGATCCTGCAGACAGCATGATCATCATTAGCTCAGCCTCCGTCGTGACCCTCTACGTTGATGGGCGGAAGCTGAAAGATCTTTCCGGAGGCTGCACGTTAGGAGTACCCTCGATCTTGCAGTCGGCCCCTGTGAAGCGCTTTGCCACCATCGAAGCCCAGACTGCTTGCACAGTGCAGAAGCTCACAAGGAAAGATTGGCTTGACGTCCTAAAGAACCATGCGGAGCACAGGCTGTGGATACAGAGCTTCACGGAAGAGCAGCTGGCCCTTGCGAACAGGCAAGCTTTGGAAACCACCAGAAAATATCGCTGGCGGAAGATCAAGGAGAGAGAGACACAGGCGGTGCAGAGGCATTGCATACGCGCTCGCGGGGGCCAAGAGCCCATCAAAAGCTGCAAAGTCGATGTCCCACACATAGCGACAGAGAATGTATCTGAGAGCTTTGAGCTTTGGGATTCTTGGTAGCCCAGTGGTACCCTTTTTCACTTTTTTGGGTTCAAGGTTCCTTTTCAAAGTAACCAACCCAAAAAAAGGTGCCCTTACTATATAGTATGGTTACTGGGCTACCAAGGATTGCTTCAATGGTCGAAAAGCAGCTGTTCCGCACCTGAGGCTGCCCATGCTGGTTGTACGGCCTCCTGAGAAGATTGTGGTCCCTGAGGAAAGTGACGGCGAGAGTGTCACAGAAGAGTTGCCTAGTAGTAGAGTGGGCAACCTTTAACCTTTTTGGGGTAATAGAATCCCGTTATAATCCCAAAGGTTAACCTTTAGTTCCCCCAGGTTGCTGGACAACTAAGGTTGGCTCGCTCTGGGACAACTCGGCGTGGAAGTGACGTCAGCTCATTGGCCATGCGCAAGATGACGATCAAGTATTCTCACTCATCTCGCCTCAGTGTACTTGGCGACCTCCCACAGATGTCTGAAAAGCCCATGTCGCACGAGAGCTGGCTGGACTGCCAGGACGCGTTCGGACTGCTCTACACGCCCCTGGCCGAGTAAGAAAGGGAGGAAGGATGAAGGATGTTTGTGGACTCTGGGGCTCGATGTTAAGAAGTCCTCGTCGCAGTATGTTCGCGATATTCTGAAGAAATGCAAACATGTACATATATTCGTTTATAACATATATATATGTGTGTGAGAGAAAGTGTGTAAATGCAAAGTTGCTAGTTAGTATCAGGCGCAGTGCTGCCACTCGGCCACGAAGTGGCGGAAGAGTGGCGACTGTCGAGGCAAAGCGGGGAAAGATGGCCTGGCAAAAATGCCGGCACAGACTGCGCGAAAGCGGCCAAAAAACCTTCGAGCTACTTTGAGTTGCAACGTGCCAGGATGGTCCGTTCTACCCCAGAACCCCTAAAACAAGGCTTTGTAGAGTGGATGATGAGGATTATAAGGGTTTTGGGTCTAGGGTTTCGGGTGGGCCATTCCAGCCTAGAACCCCTACAAAAGCGCCCTTTATAGGGAGTATGAGACCAAAATTGCCCATTTTGGTGGATCTTCAGGGAGAAACCCTACACCCTAAACCCTAAACCCTAAACCCAACCCCGCCGCTGAGCTTCCAGGTTTGGGACGTGCTGACTCCGAAAGAGGCGGCTGCGGCCTTGGCCGGTTTGGGAGTTCGGGTGGTTTAGGGTTTGGGGTTTAGGGTTTAGGGTTTAGGGTAGGGTTTAGTGAGGGCTTGGACTTGCGCATATTTGGGCGAAGGTTTTCGGGGCTCAGGCATTGCAAGTGACAGTCTGTACGGCGTAGTCATGAGGCTCAAGCCCTGAACCACGGACATCAGCGCAAAGCCCTTCATTCAGAGCACGAATCGGACCCAGCCTTCAGCCTTCAGTTTAGGGCGACAGGGCAGTGTAGGATTTAGGGTTTCGGGATTAATCACTCAGTGTGCTGGCGCCGACTTTAGTGCATGCTTCAAAAAAGGGATTTTAGGTAAAATCACCAAGGTCACCATCGTCTCAAAGTTTGCCGCCGACGATGCCCAGCGCGCCGCCGAACGGCTGGCGTCCAAGGTCGCCTTTGGGGAGGGTTTGAGGGTGGTTTTAGGGTTAGGGTTAAGGATTCTGGTAGCTTAGGAATAGGGGTTGGAAAAGTAGCTTAGGGGTCGAAGAGGCCTGGATGCAACAGTAGCTTAGGGGTTTATAGGGTTCAGGGCCATGGTTCAAAGTAGTACGCTGGTGCCCTTATTCCTCTTTTGGGTTTAGGATCTCGCATAAACCTGATTGCCCGAACAGATGTGATGCGCTGTGGGACAGACGTGGGGCAGAGGCAGCCAGGCTTAACAGAGGCAGCCGAAGAAGTAGAACATTACGAGGGACGGCCGCGGCAGAGCCGCATGATCACGCGGCGTAATGTCGTGATCCCAGGGAGGCCTGCACGACAGTGCAGCATGGTGCTGGTGCCAATAAAGTCGCCGAATTCAAGCCGCGACAGGAAGAAAGGGGCGCACGGCCAATGACGTGCAGAAGCTGATGCTTTAGTTGTCGCTAGCCCAAAGTCCACAGCGTTGGATGTGTGTGTGTTTGCTTTTTTGCGTTTCAGGTTGAGGGGTTGTGGAAGTAGGGCTACGGGCCACGGGCATACTTGTTTTCAGCACGACCAATATCAGAGAGCAATGTGTCTTGTTGCCTATTTTCGTGGCCGTAGGTACATAGGTCCCCTGTAAATGCTTCGGGCTTAGGTTCAAGGATATTCTTTGACTTATACATGGGCCTGTGACCCTCATATTGCATGTGGCATGGAGCGGCATGCATTAGTCAAAGGCCTTTTTCTCTTTCGCAAGGGAGAATGATTTTAAGCACTTCACGCAATCCAGCAAAGATACCACCTCTAGCGAGCAGATAAAATGTGTCAGCCCGACAACAATTGATTCCGGAGAGACTGGACGACCAAATCATAGTGGAGGAGCTTAGTGTCTAATCAGTCGCTAATAACTACCTGCAACCCCCGAACTCTAAACCCTGAACCCGAAGACCCTGAACCCTAAACCCTAAAAAAAACCTGGTTCTTAGTATGGAATGAGGGAATTAGGACCCTATACATACCCTTTAAGGGATTCCCTACTAAGAACCAGCCAGCAATTCCTAAAACCTGAACCCTGAACCCTAACCCTGAACCCTGAACCCTGAACCCTAAACCCTGAACCCTGAACCCTAAAGCCTGAACCCTGAACCCTAAACCCTAAACCCTGAACCCTGAACCCTGAACCCTGAACCCTGAACCCTGAACCCTGAACCCTGAACCCTGAACCCTGAACCCTAAACCCTAAACCCTAAACCCTAAACCCTAAACCCTACCCTTAATTCTTCCAGCGGGCCAGGCTCAGAGTCGATGGCAGCAACAGGAGCCGGGCAGAGCACGGGCATTGTTGGAGAATTGGGGGGGGGTTTAGGGTTTAGGGTTTGGGGTTTAGGGTTTAGGGTTTAGGGCACGGGAGTGCGCCTTTCTGTAGATTTAAAGGAGGTTGGGGAAGTTCCGTAAAGTCGGTTTGTCGGTTGGCTTTGGAGGGTGGAGGGAGTACTACGCTTGGGCTTGAGCTCAAGGCTTTGGAGACGAGCCCCCATGTTTTGAGGAACTGGTGTGACCAGGTAACCCATGTCATCAAGGTGTTTGCCCATCACGGTGCCAACTGCATCATCTTGCCGAATGTCAGAATTGGTCGTGAGCACTTCCTGGTGTCCATTAGGGTTTACGTATGTATATATAGCAAGAGAGGTTTAGGATTTAGGGTCTACGGTTTTAGGGTTTAGGGTTTAGGCGATGAGCTCGACCAGACGCGCTGGGACAAGCCTGTGCAAAAAGGGTTTAGGATTTAGGGTACGGGGCTTAGGGTGTAGGGTTTGGGCTGTTCGGTAGGCCTGGGATGTTGCTCTACGTTGATGGTGCCGTTTAGCTTCCCTGAAATAGCATGCTCCGTGTTGCAGGAACTCCCAGCGCTGCATGCATGCGGTTTCTGTAAAAGTGCCCCACGCATGCATGGATACACTCCTTAATCCGCTCCGTTGGGCATGAACGCCCGGGAAAGCCACCCTGGGTTTAGGGCTGAAGCTTAGTGTTTAGGGTTGTCCCCCAGGAGTCTTTCGAGGGCTCCATTGACGACATCACAGTTATCGTGATCCGGTCGCTCGGCTATGAATACAGGCCCCAGGCTACACGACTTCGTTCATGCCATTCTGAAGGTCATGGGGCATGGGTAGAGAGAAGCAGGCTTATGTGTGTTTGTTAAACTTGGTTTAGTATTAGGGCTACAAATCCAGCTATCCGACGTCTAGGTCTAGCTAGTACCCCTGCATGGAAATATACATAGGTAATCCTCGAGGCTTCAAGTATCAAGCCACGAACAAACCGAACCTTAAACCACCCACCCCAGGTCGTTTGCCTGGTGTCCTGTTCTCTGCTTTCGTGTGAGTTTTCTCTGCTGAGTTGTGTGGCACTCGACATCTTTTCCCACTATGTGCCTTGCACGTCCGAGAGTGGTCAGCTAGGTGGGTGGCAAAGACAAACCTTCACCGTAAACCCTAAACCCTACCTCCACGAGCCTGCTAGGCAGAGGCTAAAGACTGCATTTGCGTTGGACTCTTCAAACATCCGCAAAGTTCTCACGAAGTCTGAGTGCCTAGGGCTCCATTTTCCGAACGAACGCTTTAGAACCTGTTTCGGGTTTAGGCTTAGGCCAGCCCTACTGAGAACCCTAGACTCCCAGTTCCGGACCACAGAGCGCAGGGTTGCATAGTCCGTCCCCCTCACTCGACTGCAACCCTCCACCCCCCTCCCCCCACAACCGAAACCGCAGGCCCAAATCGTCGGGTGCTGCTAAGGCTAAGGAGCTTAGGTGAGGTTACCAAAAATGAGGAAAGGATTTTATCTACTACGTAAGATGAAGCTCCTGGGCAGCAACCTGGACTCTTGTGGGCCCAATCGCAGGCATCAAGCTATGTGCAAAACCCCCACTCGCTGCCGCCGACATTCCTCGAACATTCTGACAGAAGTCCGCTCCGAATTATGAGGCCACCGCCCTCGTAACTATCATGTAGGATCGGTGTCCGCTACCTCGCTAAACCCTGAACCCTAAACCCTATTTGAGTCGAACTGGATCATGTTCCGTTTGGGATCTGGAAGAGTCGGGGCAGATGGGGGTAGAGACACATGTATAAGCTACGAGTTGGAAAACAGACACATGTACACAAACTATCGGTTAGGGGCAGACTTCGGGCCCTTCACTCATGGTGAGCACTGTTTTGATATAGGTGGAACTGAAAACTGAGTTAACTCGTTTTATGATTACGTTGGATGACTTGAAGGGGCAGTGGCGGATCGGGGCTGAGAATCCCAGTCTTCCCACCTGGGCTACGCATCTCTAGGGATAGGCAAGGAGCAGGATGCTTATTGCACGTACTGGTGGGTCTCTCCGGAAGCTCTCTCTAGCTAATTGACTGTGTGTTTATTGGGCCATCGCGTAGACATTCCAGGGACGTTAATCGGTGGACAAGCAATGTGGATCGTCGGTGAGGCTGAAATCTTGGGATTGCTTGTAGCACTGTGTTGGACTGTGTTGGCACTTTTGCGATGATAGTGCTGTGGGGGGTATATACGGAGGTCAAGCTCTCCGACAGGAAGCACCGGGCGCGAGAGAACTGTTTCGTTGAGGTCTCTTTGGCCGTTCTTGTTGTGTCTGGAGTTTGTCTAAGCTTGTGTCGGGTCTGAAGCAGACCGGCGATCGCTCGACGAAGGTGCAGTAAAGGTGCTGATTTTCTGCTATAATGAAAGGCACTGGCATGAGCTTTCCCAGTTGCAACCCTGCAGTGCGTCCGACAGGGGCACCTGGCCAAAAAACGGCGACAAACCCGAATCTTTGAGAATCTCGTCGCCTTCGCTCCTTAGGTCTGGCGGCTCTGCGCCGTGCCCGCGCATGGCAGCTGGCTACAGCCGGGGGTAGGGCAGAGGAGAGCAGTGTGGTTGCAGCCCGGAGGGGGGGCGGGGGTCCGGACGCGCCAACATGTAGGGTTCCATCACCTTGTCAACAGTCTATACCCTAAGCCCCAAAACCGAACCCCCCACCCACTCACCCCAAGAAGAAACCACCCGGCGGGGGGGGGGGGGGGGCAGGAATACCTTGGGGGGGCGGAGGGGATTGGGCAACACTGCATTCAACTAACAGGCACCTCTACAACATACAAGGTGTAGGAATCAAAAGCCCTGGGGCCGGAGTTCCTGGACCTTGAGCCAACATCGAGCACTGTCCGCCTACATACAAATCCTGCGTTGCCGTCGATTCTAGGGTTAGTTACGTAGCGCGGGTTCAAAAAGGGGAAGATTTAGGGTTTAGGTGTAGTGCAGGGTTTAGCGTTTTTTGTTCAGAGTAGGATTTAAGGCTTTGGGCTTATGCATTCAAAGGGCATCAATGGCATAGAAGAGGGTCTAGCGATGTTTAGGGTGTGGTGCTGTCTGGGCGGCATGACGAAGCCAGCTGCAAGAAAAGGTGCGACAGCATCCGGACGACTTCAGAGTCACTGTCTGCTGCTCGAAACCGTTCACTTCCGTGTTACGGTGGCTGATTCAAAAGGTGCCCTTCATACTTGGCAAATGGATGCGTGCATGCGCTGCTGGTGCATCGAGTCTTCAGTTTGGATTCGTTTGCAGCATGCCTAGAAGCCGGCACGCTTCTTCAAGTATCCTTCAAAGTATCTTTAGCATGAGCAACATTCTAGGGTAAACATTCCGTGTTTGCGCTTATCGATAGGTCACGAGGGTTTAGGAGGCAGCCGGGGATTGAGAGTCAAGAGTCTTTTGTCTCAACGTTGCCTCGACTGTTCCCTGCAGAGTGGCTCCGGTAAGGGGTCAGCCAGGCGGGTGGCAACCCAAACCCTAAGCCCGAATCCAACCCAAGCACGTCAAAAGGCCCTAAAAGCCTTCAGAGTCCTATGACCTGCTTTGAAACCCTCTGCGAGGAGCCCTTTCTCAATGCTGCTTCGCCCAGCAGAGTCGCAGTCGATCTGAAGGGAGGCTACAGCTTTGGGCGTGGGGCCTGGGTTTAGGGTCTAGGGTCTAGGGTTTAGGGTTTAGGGTTTAGGGTGGCGCAAGCTGATTTTTTTTCGTTTTTTTTTTTTTTTTTTTTGGGGGGGGGGGGGTTCTGAAGCAAAGAGTAGGTATGGAGAGCTGGTAAATCTTTCATTCCCAACAGAGGTTGTACGGCATGCACACCTTAGATGCCACTTACGCCCTGGTCACGGGTCAGGGTTTAGGGTTTAGGATTTGGGGTTCAGGGTTTAGGGTTTGGGGTTTGGGGTTTGGGGTTTAGGGAGCCTCAGCAGTCCTAGGTTAAAACAGGGTTTAGTGTTTAGGGTTTAATAAGTTTAGGGCTTGGGGCTTAGGGTTTAGGGTTTAGGGTTCAGGGTTCAGGGTGTTGGCAGCCATCTAGCACTTCATGGAGCTGGGCAAAAGGATGCTGCTTGCAAGATGGCAAGCAAACATTGCTCCTTCATTCTGGTTCGTCCAGCAATGCGTGTGCCAAAAACCCCCAAACCCTAAACCCCAAATCCTAAGCTTTTGTTGCATCCCTGTAACCAGGCAACCCTAGACAACCTAAGTCATAAGGCTCCTGCTCGGGGCGCCGGACGTTCAAAAAAGGCCCTGGCTCCAAACTCCAAGAGCCCTCGAACCTGTAGCCGCAAAGTTTATGTAAAGTTTTTTTGGGTTTAAGGGTTTACGTTTCGAATGCCTGGGAGAGAGAGAGAGAGGGAGAGGATTTAGGGTTTAGAGTTTTGGCACAAACGTCTGGAATGTCATGCCCAGTAGCCCACGCCCATGCATTTGAAGCTTCGGCGCTCACATTCTCGATCCGAAGGGCCGCGGCCATGGGTGCTGGTGTTTTGGGTGTAGGGGCTACCAGTTCAACAGCCCCTTAACTACACCCTGAACCCTGATCCCTAAAGCTACCCTAAGCCCCAACACAGCATGCCGGGAGACGCCCGTAGCTGCTGCACTTCGGTGCTGCTTCGCTCGCACGACGGGCTTGAGCTAGAGAATTTTTCCACAAGAGGTCCAGGACCATAGCTGCTTCCATGAACCCAAAAGCCCTAGACCGCATCTACGCCCACGCGAGCTCTTGGAGACTAAAAGTCCCCGACTCTCTATTTTAAATTGTCGTTCGTGCGCTTAAAGCGACGCTTGCGAAGGACAGCCGCAGCGGAACGCATTTCAGTTTGCAGGAGTGCAGGGTCTAGAGCTCTCAGGATTTTGGGATGGTTCATATATATATATATATATATATCCCGGGCTCTTGGGTTTCAGGGGATCATGTTTTGAAAGGATTTCGTCCGAAAACCTAAAAGGGCTTAACCCTAAACTCTCCGATGCCCTGTTCGCTGTGTTCGCGACGCTCGCGTGTTGGCGTTGTTCGCGATGGTTTTGGGGCGTCAGCGCGTTTCCGTGTGAAACCCCAAGCCATCAATCTCAGCGAGTAAACCCTAAACCCTAAACCCCTAAACGCCAGCTTGAAAGTTCCTGGCTTTCAGGGGCTTACAAGGCTCGGGCCCCTTGTGGCACTTAGGATCGCACGAAATCCCCTGAACCGTGAACCCTTTAGGGTTTTAGGGTTTTAGGATGTTTTAGGGTGTTAGGGTTTTAGGGTTTTAGGGGTTTAGGGTTTTAAAGTTTTAGGGTTTGAGGGTTTTAGGGTTTTAGGGTTTTAGGGTTTTAGGGTTTTAGGGTTTTAGGGTTTTAGGGTTTTAGGGTTTAGCCCGAAACAGCTACCAGGTTCGGTCAAAGGGCGTTAAAGGGTTGAAGGCGCCTCCTGGCAAGCAGCGGCGGAGTTTAGGCTTTAGGGGCTTAGGCTTCAGTAAGGGGTTTTAGGGGTTTAGGGTTTAAGACCAAAGGGCTAACGGTTTTGAGTCCTGGCAAACCTAATCTAAGCTGCCCAAAGCCCTCAGAAATTATTGAAACTGTATGATGGGTGTTGGAAGGAGTTGAGCAGCCCCAAGCGAAGTTCTAAGCTGCTAATGTTTTGTGCCACTTGCGTTGGTGTTTCATGTGTCTCTTCCGGGTGAAACTTGCCTTTTTTTTGACGGCCGCTACCTTTTTCGCAGGAAGTAATGGAAACCCGCTGCTCTTTCTTTTAGGGTTTAGAGTCTTAGGGTTCTTTGGCGGATCGAGGGCCCTGTGAAACCTGCCGGGGCTGCGGGGTCGGGTCAGCTTTGGGGAAGTCTGTGTGTGTGTGTGGGTGTGTCGGGCAGACTTTTCGAAGAACTGGGGGCTTTTCTCTAAGGCTAGGATGGTCAGAACCGGAGTGGGTGCTCTGCATTGCCGAGAAGAAAAAAGAGGCCTAAACCCTAAACCCTAAACCATATTTTCAACCATATCTTGAAAAGAGCCTTGTAGCTCAAAGACCCTGGGCCCGCATGGGCTGAGATGCCCCGCTGCAGCTTCGCCCCGTGAGGACTCACTTTTCGGGTTTCAGGGTTTTAGGGTTCTAGGGTTTCAGGGTTTTAGGGTTTTAGGGTTTCAGGGTTTTAGGGTTCTAGGGTTTCAGGGTCTTAGGGTTCTAGGGTTTCAGGGTTTTAGGGTTCTAGGGTTTCAGGGTTTTAGGGTTCTAGGGTTTCAGGGTTTTAGGGTTCTAGGGTTTCAGGGTTTTAGGTTTTCAGGTTTTCGGGTTTCAGGTTTTCAGAGCTTAGGGTCTCATCCCTTTGTCCCTGCTACGACCTCGGGGGATGCAAAAACACTGTCAGCTGATAACATCGGGCAGCTGGGATGTTCCCCTTTTATACTAAGAGCTCCTTGATAGGGATCATACTAGGGGGTATTATAATCCCTAGTAAGGAGCTGTTAGTATAAGGGGAACGTCTAGCAGCACGGCGCTTTTGGTTTTGCGCACCCCATGTCGGAGCAGAGCCGTGCTTTTTTCATGCACATACGCACATGGCCGGGTGCTTAGCCGTGTCGCAGGGAGAAGGGGACCAGAGCAAGTCGGTCTAGCTCCAAGCCCGCCCCTGAAAAGACAAGCGCGTACATGGCACGAAGCAGTCTTTGGTTTTATTCGGGTTTCGGGCCGTTGTAATGCTCGAGAATAAGAACTTAAGGCGAGAGAAGCTGGCAGGGTTTTCTCATCTCATCGGTGGCATCCTCAAACCTACCCGCGAAGTCCCAAGGTGTTTCTTTTGTTTAAGGCTGCTTTATAAGGCCCTCAAGGGGACGACTCTTACTCAACACCTTCAATTCCCCTTCTCCCAAGCTGCTGTGGCCGTGTAGCTATCCAACTTCCTTTAGTTGGTGCTCACACTGGCGAGAGAGGGGTTGAGCGATCCAGGACGTAAGACTTCAGCCCAAAAAAATGCCCTAAACCAAGGACTCAAAGCTCATGGATTCTCCAGGTCCATTCCATCTTCAGGGATTTTTTGAGGCCTTGCGGGTTTTAGCCCTGGATGTATTTGAGGGGACTTTTTTGAAGTGCATTGCATGTGGACTTCGGACTCAACTAGGTGTTCCTCAACCCCCTCCGCAGGGCCCACATGCGCACGTGGCGCATGTCGGGTTGGATCCTGACATGCCCTCCGCCAGTGTAACCTGGAGATGTGTCGATGTACTATATTCTGCCGGATGCCGGTGTCTCGCACAAGACCCGAACGCGATCCTGGTGCGAACAAAGTCGTTCCACTTACAAGAGCTTTGTCCGATGTTCCTGGGTTTGGGAAACCCCCACGTCGTCAGCTGCAGTGTTCTACTTTCATCCCCAGAATATTGGGTTTGAACCAAAGGGGGAGCAGGGAGAGGGGTGGGCATGGGTTGAGGGGGGTCGTGGAGGGGGGGGATGCCCGAACGCTTAGACGCTGGGTTACCTCACCAGATACTAGCCAAAGATGACGATGTCATGTTGTTGCTGGGTGTTTGCTTGCTATTCAGCTTTGCTGCTTGAAACCACCTGTTTTGGACATTCTTTGCGGTTTCGCAGACAAGCGCAGAGATTGTCCAAAAACGGACCACAACGCCACACATGGCGATGCAAAAGGGTGTGGTGCTGGTGGTGGTGTGGGATTGCGGTAGTGGTGTCAGTGGTCCGTGGTTGCGTGGACGGAGTGAAGAAGGATTGTGATCACGCACGCTTTGCACTTTCAGCCCAACACCCAGGTGACAGACAGGTCCAAGGGGTGGTCTGGTGTGGTGAGTGGTGTGTGTGGGAGGGGCGGGGGGTGTTGCGGAGTCTGGTGGCGAGGTCTTGTGTGCATTGTTGTCGGGGTGTACGGTGCAGGTATGTTTAAAGGAGCCTTAGCTAGAAGGAAGCCACGCAACATTCAGGGCTAGCTTTCGTTGGCCTCGGCCTGCCCCTCAAGTTAACATGGTTGAAAGACTGATGGTTTGCACGGGCACCTTCAGTGTACTCCCCGGGAAGGTGTGATCTCTTGGAAGCTCATCGATTAGCACCGCGTTCGTGGTGCCAATACACTTAGCATTGTGCCAGCCATGGCCCGGATGTCACTGCTGGATGCCTTCGAGCAAAATGCAGTTTTTCGCCTGTGGTACAGAGATGAGCAGCAGTGCCAATGCCTTCATTCAGATGGAGAGGGGTACAGTTGGTCAGGGTCTTTGACTCTCCTAGCGCCTGGAAATGCGAATGGTGATGGGCAGTTGTGGATCATTCCGTCGCTCACGCACTCGGGCCATGCTTTCAAGATCTTGAACGTGAAGCACGGTTTGTGCCTGTGCGCACATACCCGGCTCACAGGCACTTTCTTGTTTTGTCATCCAGAAAATGGGGAGATGGATCAAGCATGGATTCCCATCCCTAAACCTCAGGGCTTCTTTGATCTCAACAATGTAAAGATCGGTTGCGTGAACCCGGGATCTGGGTCATAGTACTTGGAGCATGTGCGCAGCTACACCGACATGTGTGAATTGGGAATTCCTGTTCGTTCATCCGTGGCACAGCAGGGCAGCGCTTCCTCGCCTTCCTCGGTCTTGTATCAAGCAGCAGCTGCCTCAGCAGGTGCAGCACTGGGTGTTGCTGCCGTGCTGGCGGCTGCTGCTCCCAGATCCGATGACCGCCGGCGCCGTGTGTATCGCGAGGCTAGCCCAGATTCCTACGCAAGAGGGACAGCGATGCTAGCCACAGTGGCAGCGCTTGGTGCCACAGCAGGATCAAGTTTGGCTTCAGCCCTGGGCCAGTCACCTGCTCAGGCTGCCCAAGCCCCGGTTGCAACACCCTTCGCTTCTGCCCAGCCCCGACCCGGAACTGGCAGACCACACCCGCCGTCACAGCCCGCACAGGCGGGCCAAGGCGAGGCGGTGCGTAGCCCATACCCGACATCACCGCCCGCACAGACAGGCCCGGGGGGATGCGTGTCTAGGTGCTTCTTGTGCTCGCGATTGGATTGCCACCATGTTTGGCTAGTTGCTTGACATCTGTGCAAACTGCAGGTGCAGAGACAGAGAGCACGGCATGGTGGACGGTCCTTTCTGCTGACGACGAAGATGTTTCCCCGCCAGTGTCACCTCCACCTTCAACGACTGCAGGAACAGCATGCTTTGCACATTCAAGTTTCAAGCCACACTTGCTCCACATGAAAGCAAGGCATGAGGCATCAGCGTAGAAGGCTATTTTTTAATAGTCCGGCAGGCATAGACAAAGCGCTGGACGACATCATGGCTTCCCCGGAACCGTTGTCCACGCGACGAGCTCGATTGAGGAACCTCCGGGCACTTCTCCTGAAGCACGCGCAACCTGGAGAGGAGGCCACAAATTGTACGCTCACGAAGAGACTGCTTGTTCTGGAGTCAAAGCTGGATGTCCCGTGCTTTCAGCTTTTGGAGCATGCTGCTGGGCCGAAGTGGGGCTAGCTTGAGCCGCGTTAGCCGCACGTCTATGGCGAGGATGTGACACGTTGTGTGAGATGTGGCAGGGTCTTGTTGTTGAAGCCTTGTATGCAGCGAGCACCAAGGCTGGCTTCGTCGACCAGGGCGATTCTTTTATGATGAACGGCGCAGATGATTCCACATACTACGTCCTGCGCATGGTGGACGCAGCGTTGGTCTCACTGCCTCCAGAGGACCAGCAAATCAAGCGCAAGCACACACACGGTCCATTTTCCCGCAGGCAAGCACGCGACGAGAGTAAAGACAACCAGTTGGGTGCCCTCTTCAGATCAGCTGTGCTTCTATCGGATAAAGCTAGCCGCTAGCCCGTTTCCTTAGATGTTGAGGTTCGAACCGTCTGCAGTCTGATACAGCGTGGGCAGAAAGCATGTTCCTGCGCAGAATCCTGGAACCCATCTAAGTGGCCGTTCTCGGTCAGGACGGAGCCCACGCGGCCTCCACTTCTGCATCATGCCACACCACCCAGCGCCAGTTGGTTGAGCCTCGGCTGGGGCGATACGCACAGACAGGCCCAGGGTCTGCGTGTCTAGGTGCTTCTGGTGCTCGCGATTGGATTGCCACCATGTTTGGCTAGTTGCTTGACATCTGTGCAAACTGCAGGTGCAGAGACAGAGAGCACGGCATGGTGGACGGTCCTTTCTGCTGACGACGAAGATGTTTCCCCGCCAGTGTCACCTCCACCTTCAACGACTGCAGGAACAGCATGCTTTGCACATTCAAGTTTCAAGCCACACTTGCTCCACATGAAAGCAAGGCATGAGGCATCAGCGTAGAAGGCTATTTTTTAATAGTCCGGCAGGCATAGACAAAGCGCTGGACGACATCATGGCTTCCCCGGAACCGTTGTCCACGCGACGAGCTCGATTGAGGAACCTCCGGGCACTTCTCCTGAAGCACGCGCAACCTGGAGAGGAGGCCACAAATTGTACGCTCACGAAGAGACTGCTTGTTCTGGAGTCAAAGCTGGATGTCCCGTGCTTTCAGCTTTTGGAGCATGCTGCTGGGCCGAAGTGGGGCTAGCTTGAGCCGCGTTAGCCGCACGTCTATGGCGAGGATGTGACACGTTGTGTGAGATGTGGCAGGGTCTTGTTGTTGAAGCCTTGTATGCAGCGAGCACCAAGGCTGGCTTCGTCGACCAGGGCGATTCTTTTATGATGAACGGCGCAGATGATTCCACATACTACGTCCTGGGCATGGTGGACGCAGCGTTGGTCTCACTGCCTCCAGAGGACCAGCAAATCAAGCGCAAGCACACACACGGTCCATTTTCCCGCAGGCAAGCACGCGACGAGAGTAAAGACAACCAGTTGGGTGCCCTCTTCAGATCAGCTGTGCTTCTATCGGATAAAGCTAGCCGCTAGCCCGTTTCCTTAGATGTTGAGGTTCGAACCGTCTGCAGTCTGATACAGCGTGGGCAGAAAGCATGTTCCTGCGCAGAATCCTGGAACCCATCTAAGTGGCCGTTCTCGGTCAGGACGGAGCCCACGCGGCCTCCACTTCTGCATCATGCCACACCACCCAGCGCCAGTTGGTTGAGCCTCGGCTGGGGCGATACGCACAGACAGGCCCAGGGTCTGCGTGTCTAGGTGCTTCTGGTGCTCGCGATTGGATTGCCACCATGTTTGGCTAGTTGCTTGACATCTGTGCAAACTGCAGGTGCAGAGACAGAGAGCACGGCATCGTGGACGGCCCTTGCTGCTGACGACGAAGATGTTTCCCCGCCAGTGTCACCTCCACCTTCAACCACTGCAGGAACAGCATGCTTTGCACATTCAAGTTTCAAGCCACATTTGCTCCACATGAAAGCAAGGCATGAGGCATCAGCGTAGAAGGCTGTTTTTAATAGTCCATCAGGCATAGACAAAGCGCTGGACGACATCATGGCTTCCCCGGATCCGCTGTCCACGCGACGAGCTCGATTGTGGAACCTCCGGGCACTTCTCCTGAAGCACGCGCAACCTGGAGAGGAGCCCACAAATTGCACGCTCACGAAGAGACTGCTTGTTCTGGAGTCAAAGCTGGATGTCCCGTGCTTTCAGCTTTTGGAGCATGCTGCTGGGCCGAAGTAGGGTTAGTTTAAGCCGCGTTAGCCGCACGTGCATGGCGAGCATGTGACATGCTACTATACCACTATCCCACTATACAGATACAATAGCAAAATAACAATACTGTACAATAATAATCCGAGTCACACAATATACATAGTCATAGCAATAGGCAATAATACTCATGATATAACTGACGCATTACTGACACGTTGTGTGAGACGTGGCAGGGTCTTGTTGTTGAAGCCTTGCATGCCGCGAGCATCAAGGCTGGCTTCGTCGACCAGGGTGATTCTTTTATGATGAACGGCGCAGATGATTCCACATACCTTGCCCTGGCCATGGTGGAATCGGCGTTGGTCTCATTGCCTGCAGAGGACCAGCGCAATCACATACACGGTCCATTTTGATTCCGCAGGCAAGCACGCGATGAGAATGGAGACAACCGGTTGGATGCCCTCTTCAGATCAGCTGTGCTTCTATCGGATGAAGCTAGCCCGTTTCCTTAGATGTTGAGCTTCGAACCGTCTACAGTCTGGTCCACGCTGTTCATGGGCAGAAAGCATGTGGCAGCATGATCTCTGAAAGAACTCTTCGTTGCCGTTCTCGGTCAGTCTCTTAAGACTTCTTTGTCACGTGCAGGACGAAGCCACCGTGGAAACCACTTCTGCATCATGCCACACCACCCAGCGCCGGTTATTTGAGACTCGGCGGAGGCGGTTGCTGCTGCACACCATCCGCTTTACTCAAAACAGCATTGCGGCACACTTTCGCGACGGCCGCACTTTGCAAGAAACAGTGGACAAGCTTCGCAAGGGCATGTGTGCTGACGAGCTTCCTCCTATGCGTGTCGTCGAGTACATGGACATGGCTTGGAGCTTGGACAATCGTCGCCTGAGCTGCCTGAAGGAAGCATTCCCCGAGCGCCGCTTTGCAGACAAGACGGTCCTAGTGCAGATGGAGGACATGGCGGATCCCAAGGTCCGTGATGAGTTCCTGAGAAAGTTCACCACGGGCACTGACGTGGTGCGGAGACCAGGGGCTGCCAAAGCCAAGGCAAAAGCTTCTCGCTAGATCCCTTGCAGATTTATTATCCACATCGTTTTCCTGGAGCCTTGGGCACTGAGCGAAAGCAGTTGGCCACTTATGTGCCCAGGTTTCTTTAGTATCTCTTCGGGTGGCTTCCTTAAGGGACGCAACTCAGATCAACTGAGCTTCGACGTCCCAGCGAGCCGGTGGGAAGTGCCAGGCGTCGGGAACCCAAAACCATTGATGAATCCAGAGCCACGCGCGAATGTCCCCTGCAGACATACGGGGAAAATATACTCCTCATTTCTCTATATATAAAAAAATATTTTCAATTAAAGGAATGAATCGAGATTTCAATCTCATCCATCCCAAACATCTGGAAGGAAGATGGAGAGATAGAATAATGATGGATCCCATTATCAATTTCGAGAGATACCTACCATCGAAGAAATGATCAAATATTCATAGAAATCAAACGCAAATATCATTATCACACTTTCATCAGATTCGATTCTTACGATGATATCTCAAGAAGAAAAATGGAAATATTAATGGAGGGAACATCTACGTTATCTCGGAATATAAAATGAGCAATCATTAAATAACGCAATATAAATATAGTAACTGATAATTCAGATAAGAAGAGGGCAATTGATGGGAATGATTCGATTTTTTTGGGGATATTTGATTATTAATTTAAAAGTTCATGGATTCGAAGACAAATTAGATGAAATTTGAGATGAATTCTTCTTTTAATAATATATTCGTTGTGGATTATAGATATTTTCTTCTTTAAAATGATTTCTATTTCATTGCAATTCTGATTTCTTAATCTTTGAGTAATATTTAATCTCGATAGATTTCAGATTATTTTGGAATTTTTTTTTCAAAATTGATTCTGACCATTTGATATTTCTCTTCTTTCTATCTATTTCATTCATTTTATTCATATTACGAATGGGATTTGATTCTGATCATAAATAAAAATGGTTATAATTAATTTCTTTAAATGCTTTTGTTGGATCTAGAAGGAATCTATGGAAATATGATCTTATTAATAAATGGGAATGGTTATATTTAGATCCTAATTATTAATGATGAGACATGATATTTTTCTATTCTTAATATATTTAAAGGTTGTAAAGATAAATAAAATTATTCATTTCTATCAAGAAAATATAATTTTCTCGGAATCGAATATTAGGATATCATCATATTTGGATCATGGATATTCTTTTCTCATTAGGATAGATAATATCATGGGCATAATAAAATTTGAATTCATAGAAAATTTCTTCTTAGAATGGATTAGAAAAAAGAAATGAATATATTTCGAATATTCGAATCTAGAAAATATATAGATCATAGATATCATCATAATTGGGTTATGGATATTCCTAATCCAAATATCATCTTGATTGATTTATGGCAATATAGGAATAATGAAAATTATGGAGAATATTAAAATCTAGATTGATTCGAGATCGAATAATAGATCGAAGAGAGAAAGAGCAAGAGAGAGAGAGGAAAAGAGAGAGAGAGGAAAATCTTGTATTCTATTAATGATATAATTCAAAGAATATCAGAGAAAAGAAGAAAATAGAAGGAAAAATATGGGATAAATGATTGCAGGATCTACAATAAATTAAAAGCTCCCCATATCTTACGATTATTGGGAAGGATAGAGGATCTACGATTGAATACGAGAAATCTTTTATGGATGATTAATGAAAGGGTTTCACGATTGCCGGCGACGTCCTTATTGATGGAGAAGTCCCCTGCAAAAGAAATGATAAATTGATTCAAGATATCCGAGATAAATTATCTTTTATATTCATGAATGGATCTTCTAATATTTCTTTTCATATCATCTTCAGCGAGATGGGTCACCCGATAATATTTAAATATAAATCTAAATAAATCATAATGGATCTCGATAGAGGATCGTCTTTTCAAGAAAGATTCGTTGATCCGATTCGAAAATGATGGAAATGGGATATATATGAAGAGAATATATCTATCGGGGGATGTCCGGGAATATGGGAGAATAAATTTCTGCAAATAATAATAATAATTTATGATATAATTTTTAATTAATAATTAAAAAAATTGATAATATAATATATTATATTATAATTCAAATTGGATATATATTCATTGGGGAATCGTGAGGGAAGATTCGTATCTCGAAAGAGGGATGGCATTCGGAATTATCATATCTCTTAGAATTAAGCAAAAAAAAAAAACAAAAATAAAAAAAAGAAATCGGACGAATGAGGACGAAAAAGATCGAGATTGGGTAGCAAAATATATTTACCATTTAATGATTTTTCGAATATCCAGGTTCAAATTTCATAATAGAAATGGAATGTAAGATGGGGAAATTGGATAGAAAAGTTTCGAAAATAAGGGGAATTGGAAATATCGATCAATTTTTTTTTTTTTCCACCCATCGTCCACGAATCGTCGCTAAGGGAATGACTTTGGGGGGAGGAAAAAAGATTCTTCCATAATAATGGGCTATAGGATTCTCGGTTGCTTTCTTTGTTTTTTGTGTTTTTTTTTTTTTTTTTTTTTTTTTTTTTTTTTTTTTTTTTTTTTTTTTTTTTTTTTTTTTTTTTTGTTTTTTTTTTTTTTTCGTTTTTTTTTTTT